>OZ024707.1:15124981-15241981 GCA_964016945.1 Microplitis deprimator
TATGAAAATGAAGCAGAACATTCTTGGAATGATCCTTAATAATGTCGCAAATTTTAAGAATTTTAATAAAGAAGGTACTCTGAAAAAAAAAAATACAAAAATATGCTCTTTTTTTTTTATCTCAGATCAGCTTTCCCCCTCAATTCTATTGGCAACTATGTTATTGAATGCTTGAAAGTTCATGAATAATTTGTTGTAGATTATAAAGCAATATGTGAATTCTTTTTATATATAACTAATTTTTCTTTTTTTTTATACTGCTGTTTTTATGTATGTTAAAATTGTATATGTTCTCTAACTCTCTTTCTCTCTTTATGCTGTATGGGTAAATCCTTTTCTATAAGCATTATTAAATAAATAAATAAATTTTGTTATTGAAGCAAATAAGCTAGAATGATAAATATACTATATCGATCATTATTCTTATTGGAATTTTTTCTGGAGATTGTTATATCTCACATTTATCAAAATAAACTTTTATTTGATATTGAGCTGACGAAATCATATTACAAATGTAACTTCAATACTTCCTTTATCCATGCTAACACTATATCCACACACGGAAGCGAATTCTAAAAGATAAAGAATTTAAAAATTTTACTTTATATGTTATGAAAAAAAGTAAATTGTTTACAAATGAACACAAATCTTACCCCGGATAATTAAGATACAAGCAATTATGTTGACGGAATTTTTTTTTTTTTTTTACGATTAGTGGATTTAGTGTTTTCAAACACTTCCTGTATAGGGTTATATAAAAACGGGTAATTTAATATCTCAGTACAGTCTCTAAAAGCATTCATCATGAATATTAATAAAAATTTATTAACGGTGGTAACTCTATTGATATTGTTTTGCCAGGCGTTATCATATCCAGATGTACGGAAAAATATAAACCAAGAAGGTGTCGAAAATGCTGTAACACTTCATCAAGTTGAAGAGCAAACTGTTCATTCAGATTCACAGGTATGGAAATAAAATATATTATATAATTTTTCTATTATCAAATTAATATTTAAATATTTTTGTATTTTCCAGGACGATTTGAAACGGCCAGCTCGTAAGGTTGAATGCCCGTTTACTAAATCAAAAAGTACAAGATCATCAAGCTCTCGAGTATCAAGCTGTCCATTCTCAAAACATTCATCTCCACAGAAAACCTACGCGATTGTAAATACATGCGAAGACAATGGTGGAATGTCAAACTTTGTTTCACAATTTAGTATCGTTGTAGAAGAACTTTTCATGCGAATGAAAGATCTGATGGATATCATGCCATTAGCTCTAGACAATATAAAAAATCAAGTAGTTTTAAGACCAGGATTAACTGAAGTCGTGGAAATAACTTCTGAAAGTTGTGCTAAAACTCAAAAGGATCTTTCTGGGTTTTTTGATTTCTTCGGTAATATCTTTCAATCACATAAATCTGAGTCCGAACGGTATGAACATCTAGATGTTGACGTCAGTGGTTGCTTAGAAACGATTAAGGAACATCTACTGAGTTTTCTTGGGTTTTTGAAGCCATGCATGAAAAATTCTGAAGATGAGACGACCCAAAGACTATCGAAAATAGAAAAATATCTTGAACTTCTTGTACCATCTAAATTCAAATCTTTGTCAATGCCATGCATATCATCACAGAAAACAATTAAGTATCCATCACTGTTTAAAAAACATACAAGCTCAATTATAAATAATTGTAATGATGACGTTTCATTAACTAATCAAATTCAGACGTTACGTGAATTATCTAATTTTATGAATCAATTTCCTGGAATTATAAATGACGTGATGACTGCAGTCAGAACAGCAACACAATTTCAGGGGCAGACAAAAGAAGCTTATTCAAATTTGAAAACTCATCCATCTTTTCCAACGTCAGATTCTTCCTGTCAACAAAAAATCATACCTGTTCAACCTCAGTATTCAGTTCCTAATTTTGATGTTTCTAAACTTTTTGAAATGATTACTCAATTACAGTTGAGAAATACTCAAACGGCTAATGGAATGTCTAGCCAACTAACTATTTTGCCTAAAACCGAGCATACTAAAAATTTCCAATTAACCTCGGAAATTTCTCCTTCATGTTCAGGACAAAGCATTATTGATCAAGTGTCTATGGGAATGTCTTCTAACGGAAGGAATCATAATTTAGAGAGTTATTTACTGACACCCAGCTTTAATACTTACTCTTCAAATACCAAAGCTGAAAATACATACACGGCAAGTTTATCGAATTTAGATTTATTAAATGTCAAAGTACGCCTGGAAAGATCGACTGTCAAGACCATATTTAATGATCGTAATCCCCAAGCTGGTGATATAATAATTATCAATATTACTAATGACGTTTTTCTTGTCGGAGTTCCTTCTGATGATTTTGGTCCTATAGTATTTAATTATCTTTATCGAGGTGTTTCCCATAAATCACCTTATAGTTATCACACAGTAATATGGAACCTATCCAGTCAAGATTTTTCCTGTAACCCACAAATATTGAGTGAAATGGTATCTCATCAAATAGTATAAACAACTGTCTTTATAATTAAATATAACGATTTATGTAATAATATTATTTATTTTCGAAGAGGATATGTCATTTCTATAATTATATATTTATTACTAATTATCTTACAATAAACAAAATTATTAGCAAACAAATTTTATCAATGAATTTTAATATGTTTTTACCATAATAATTTGTAAATTGTAAAAAATAAGGTACTGACATCAAACTCCCTAAGAGTTTGACAAATTTTCTCTTCAGTGAAACCAAATTCGTTTGAACCAACGAAAAATAGTTTATCTCAAGAAAATCATTTTTATTAAATTAAAATCTCTACTCGATTATGAGAAATTGCTTAAGTGTTTATGTTAAAGTTTTTAAGTTTGACCGTAATTAAACTAACATTTGATTAAATAGTAAAATATATTTTAATTGAAGTTTGGATATACTCGATTTAAAAATAAAAACTTGTTGAAGCAAACTTTTCAATTTTGAGAAATTTAACTGAAACTCTTGAAACGTTTCTTTTGAAAACTTTGTATGTTTTAATGAAACAAAAGTAGTTTCCTATAATACCGAGCTCGTCGTGTCAACCGACAAGTTTCGTGAGGAGAGAATCTGATGACGTTGTAGGAATAATTTCACACACTCACATTAAAACTGAAAAATATTCGACAAGAATTCAAATGTATTTCTTACAAAATATCGAACTATATTTGAATAAAAGTCTTTATATTATTAATTCGATAAAAAAATTTACTTACAAAAAGAGTCACATATTTATCTCATGTTTAGATCAACGTAGAATCAATTGATGGTATATATCTATTCAATATGAGAACAAAGTACTAAGAAGCACGATTGAACTTAAAGTTTCCTACTGGCTTCGTAGCGTAGCGGTAAAGCGCCTGACTCTCGCGCGTAGGGTGCTGGGTTCGAATCTTCTGGATACCAATATTACGATTATTTCATTTTTCACTAAAAACTGTGACCATGTTAGGATGATTTGTAAAGTATAATTGATGTAGTATAATAATATAATTTTATTGTCCCAATACTAAATAAAAAATAAATAATAATAATAATAATAATAATAATATAAACCTTCGTCTCTAACGTCTGCCATTTTTAAGCTTAATTGTCGGTCTTTTTTCGACCTAGCGAGTTTCAGCCTTGTGTTCACTACCTGGACCTTTTATCGGCCGAGAAAAAAACAAATTTTTTTTTCAGGTTGAAATCAGGAGACACGGTAATGTCTCGCGCCAAGTACACGTTCAAACAAATGTATATGTGTGAAGTGTCATGGCGCGAGCCTACCGTGTATCTATACCGTAGACATAGTGGTTTTTGGCTCTTTTTAGCTCTCATTTTTAAAAACTTTTTTAAAATAATACATCAGGAGACACAGTAGTATCTCGCGCCAAGTACACGTTCAAACATATGTATATGTGTGCAGTGTCATGGCGCGAGCCTACCGTGTTATCTATACCGTAGCCATAGTGGTTTTTGGCTCTTTTTAGCTCTCATTTTTAAAAACTTTTTTAAAATAATAAATTTTTAGAAAATTCCTTCTCTATTCGAAAGATAATTAATTGTTCGTCTTAAAATTATAAAAATTTATTCATTTTAGTTATGAGAACTAATTCAAATAATCAAATTAGGCCAGCATATACTATAGCACCCCCAATTTAGACAGTTTTATAAATTTTTTCATGCGAAAAGGGCACTGCCAGAGAATAAAAAGATATAAGAAATGCCATGATTCAGTAAAACATTGAAATTTTTTATAGCAATAATTCATTTTTGCGCCACCAGAGGTGCTTCAGTCTGTATTCTTTACTATAGTTTCATTGAGTTAAATGGAAATTCTGATGTAAAATTCAAACAATCCGTAGTTAAATTATCGATATCATATCAGGAGATGACGATCCATAGAATGCAAGAACGTTTTAGATTTCAATGATATAAATAATAATCCTTGTTAATGTTTAAGATGAATTTTTTTTATTCATTTCGCATTCAAATTTTACTTGTATTTTTTTAATGTTTCCTGATTTCGTATACATATATACATATATACATATATATACCACAGAAATATTATTTGTGGGTTGCTTAAAAAATTTTTTTTTTATTTTCTTAAGTTCTATCTAGTTATATCCGCTAGGTGGTATCAAAATCATATAATATTTACCGCGATGACAGATACAAATGTTGTCATTGGCTGTCTTTGGCCGAACTACCCTAATAGCACAGTTTGCTTTAGTAAAAGTTTACTTACAAAAATTTCCTTGAATTTTTCTTCAAATATCCGTCAACTTCGGACTTTTCTGTTTTTGATGACAATTTGCATACAACTTGCTAAACAATGTGACGTAAATTTACCACCCGAATTAGAATGCAAATTCACTTCAAAAGTTAACTAGAAAAAATTTTTGCTGAAAATAAGCAAATTTATACATAAAAACGTCTACATTACGGATAAATAGTTTACAATTTTTCGAGTCAACAATAAATTGATGTAAAATTTGCCTGAAAAATGACGAACAATTTTTTCTCGTTGACTATAGAAGTGAATTTGTATTCTAATTCGGGAAGTAAATTTACTTCAAATTGTATGGCAGGTTGTATATAAGTTGTCGTCAAAAACGGAAAAGTCCGAAGTTGACAGACATTTGACGAAAAATTTAAGGACAATTTTGTAAGTAAAATTTTGTCAAAGCAAACTGTGCTATTAGGAAAGTTTCCTCATGTTATGTCCTCAGTGGCCTCAAGTGCCGGCACCTGTTAATTAATTACTGAACTTGAAAAACATAAATAGGCACGCATTTAACTTCCATTTGAAATTTACATACTGAGATCTTACAACATTTATTGCATCTTATCAATAATTAGTCGATAATTCAAATAATAACTCAATGTATTACATACTTTTTAAATTATCTATTTAAATTATAAGAAAGTTGGAATAAATAGATAAATAAATTATTATATTGTATTCGGAATAGTATATTGTACAACTAGTGCGGTAAGTTGTCGATTGCCCACGAGAGCAAATTTGCTCGTGTGGGTAATCGGCAACATCGCACGAATCGAACATACTTTTTTTTATTATTTATGCGATATGAGTACTATCTTAGTGCTCGCTGTTTTATTCTCCAAGTAGCTCTTTGCTGATTCAACTGTTGCCGCGACATTTTTGTGGGTTATACGATATTCTGCGTGCGACAAGTAAATTTGAGTGCGAAAAGTAAACTTTCCACTTATTAAATTGGTGTATTACTGTACGATGGACGGTGTGGCTCAATAACTTATAGATTAAATTGAACGGAATATAGTATAGTGCCGGATAGCTCAACTGGTAGAGCACTCGGCGCGATACCGACATGGTCTGGGTTCGATTCCCAGTTCGGGCTATCTATATTTTTCTCAATTTATCTATAAATTGTCTTATTGAGAAGGTTTGCATGTTTAGGTTTCCACTTATTAAATTGGATTTATTAATCATTATTTTGACAAATAAGAAGTATAGAATTGTTTTTTTTTTTTAATAAATAACAATTAGTAATTAAGTTAATCGCGGAGGAATGATTTATTACACCTTAAAAAATTTTTTTGAGTAATATAAAACCAAAAATAGTCGTCAAGAGAAAGAAATACATTCTTAATAATAAAAACAATTTAAAAGAAAAAATAATTTATCATTTTTTGGAGGGGGGCCTCTTTGCCCCACAAAAAAAAAATTTTTTTTTGAGGATTTTAGCAAAATTTCCATAAATTTGTTCGAAATAGGACAAAAGTAAAGTGATCTGATGGTTGAAAGCCACAAAAAGTAATAATTGGCTTAGGAAGGCCACTCTGCCGCACCCTACCCTAATAAGTAATTTTGTAAGACATAAATAAGCTAATAAGTAATAAATGAATAGTCATCAAAAAGTAAAGGTGATTTATTATGATCCTTGTTCATAGGAAATTTCAGGGAGCCCACTTTGCCCCAAAATTTTTGAGGCCTTCCAAATTTTAGGGGGGCCCACTTTGCCCCCAGGAGCCCACTTTGCCCTACCCTCCCCTCCGAGTTTTGGGTAAAAAATAAAATGTCTGTCAAAAAACTAATAGTCGTAACGATACATCTCTTAATATTAATATAAGGGCTCAAACTTGCACAATAATTTTTTTTGATCATCAGGAATAATATTTTCACGGTATCGAAAAAAAAAAAAAAAAATAGTCGATTTTTTTGGCCCTGTCTAATATACAGTCTTATATAACACTATATATATTTATATAAATCTTTCTAATTTAATTACATAAAAATATATATAATCATAAATTTATATAATTATATTATTTTATATATAATAGGGTGATTCAAAAAATAATAAAATTTTTTTTTTCTCGCAAACAGGTTCAAAAGTTTCATTTAGATAAAAAAATACGCCTGTGCAAATTAGAGCTCTTGATATTAACATTAAAAGATTTCGCATTGCACTTTTTTATTTTCCATAAGAATAACACGGAAAAAATTTTTTTTGCGTCTTCTGATTTTTATAAATAGCTAACGATGCGTTATAGGAATAATTGGCAGGCATATTTTTGTAGATAATTGAATGCTGTACAAAAAAAGTCTCTTATCATTTTTTGATGAATCTATTTGTTCAAAAGTTATTTGAGGTTGAAGTCGAATTCATAATAAATTTTGAGATCTTTTTACTTTGCCGGCGAAACTATCAGACTTATCACAAAATATCATAGGGCCTTTTTTGTAGAAAATTTTATTTCCCAGAAGTTATCCCAGTAAAGTTTTTTTGAATTCCGCATTGTTTTCTAGTTATTTTTATTTTAATGTCAAGCTCTTAAAATCGATCAGAAGACTATTTTTTTTATGAGCTTAACATTAAAATAAAAATAACTAGAAAACAATACGGAATTCAAAAAAACTTTACAAAGATCACTTCTAGGAAATAAAATTGTCTAAAAAAAAGGTGCTATGATATTTTGTGATAAGTCTGATAGTTTCGCCAGAAAAGTAAAAAGATCTCAAAATTTAATATATTCATATATGAATTCGTCGTCAACCTCAAATAACTTTTGAACAAACAGATTTATCAAAAAATGATAAGAAACTTTTTTTGTAGAGCATTCAATTACCTACAAAAATATACCTGCTAATTATTCCTATGACGCATCGTTGGCTACTTATAAAAGTCAAAAGACGCAAAAAAAATTTTTTCCATGTTATTCTTATGGAAAATAGAAAAGTACAATGCGGAACCTCTTAATGTTAATATTAAGAGCTCTAATTTTCACAGGCGTCTTTTTTTATCTAAATGACACTTTTGAACCTGTTTGCGAGAAAAAAAAAGAAATTTGTTATGTTTTGAATCACCCTAATGTATATATATATGGGTGGCGCAAAAAAACCGACTAATTTTTTTTTTGATCTCGCATGAAAATTTGTTGGCTTATGATGTTTTAAGAAGTCTCTCCAAAAATCAGCTCGATAAAAACTTTTCAAGAGGTCGCTCACGAATTTTAGAAATATCAAAAATGATTGAAATTCGAATTTTTTATTTCTAAATTTTTTCGTTCTCGTGGCAGCAATAGTTTATATTTGTAAAATCATGACTATGCTGAAAATTTCAGCCCAAAATTTATATATTTAAACGGCGCTCAAGAATTTTGAATATTAACTGATAATATATGTAACTAATAGTTTGAATTAGTTTTTGTATTTTTTTATAACTCAATTATTCCCATTTCAGTAAAATATAACTTTTGCATAACCAAAAATATACAGGACAGTCTTAAATAATAAAATTTGGTAAATTCCCATACAGGAGCTGCCAGAGTTGAATGAAGGGGCCCTCCTTGGCTCAGCACTGGGGAGCTTAGCTTTGGCACACCTATATTGGCCCATGCTTGGTCCAAGACTGCGTACTCAGTCCTGGCCGTTACAATGATTACCCGGGCTTGGACCAAGACAAGGGAACCCAGTCTTGGCCCAAGCCTGGGTTACCATTGAATGGCCAAGGTTAGGTTACCCAGTCTAGGCTTGAGCCAAGACTGGGTTATCATTGTAACGGCCACAACTGAGTACCCAATCTTGAGCCAAGCATGGACTAGTATAGGTGTGCCAAAGCTAGGTTCCCCAGAGCTGGGCCAAGTAGGGGCCCGTCGTTCAACTCTGGCAGCTCCTGCATGGCCGGAGCCCAGCAGAATTTTCACCGAGTTTTTTTCACATCATTTATCTCCTTTAGATAATAGTTTAAACGTTAATGATCATAAATTCTACGAGGTTAATAATAATAAAATTTTTTTTTAATTAAATTTATCCGTTTCCTCGATGCATGGGCAAGGTCTGGCAATAAAGTCTGGGCCAGGACTGGTAACGAAGCATGGGTCAGGTCTGGCAACCAAGCATGGGCCAGTCTAGCAACCAGGTCTGGTCCCGTCTTATCATTCCAGAGTCCTACCAAGGCTGGCTTACAAGCTTGGGCCAAGGTTCTACATACTTGGGCCAAGCCTGGGCCCGTCGTACTTTCCTCTCTGGGCATCGAAATTAAGAATTTTTAAAGAAAGACAATAATTTATTTTTATTACGATCCGATATTCGAAGCTCAGGTTTCTAATAAATTTTAATGTTCTAGGATCTAAAACTTAACTTGAACTTTCAAATTTTTATTGTTTATTCATAATCAGTAGCCTAAAAATACAATAACAAAGTCTTCTAATTTTTTATCAAGGTAAAATTATATCTGTGGATGTTGATGACCACTTTTCAGACTACACTGTGGTACCGAATAAATATTTGCTTAATCATAGCTAAGATATATAGGCTTTCTAATCAAGCATATTTTTTTGAACTACTTACAAAAAATCTAAATTCAAGAAAATATTACTTGATTAGAGCATATTTTTACTTTAATTAAATAATCTACTTGGTGTAATACAAGCATACATATACTTAAATGAAGTATTTATACTCGGGAAAAGTTTTTTTTTTCACTCCAGTGTATACTTGCTTAGTCAAAGATAAAAAAAAACGGTAATTATATAAATTAAAACAAATATCAGAATTTTTTAATCAAATGTATTATCTTTTTTCCGTTAATGATAATAAAAATTAATCATAATAACGGAATTAAAATAATTTAATATCTTATAGAATGCAATCATAATACTATATTTTTAAATGTTGCAATAAACATAATCAACAATAAGATAATAATCACTTCAATTATCCAAATAATATTATAATCTTTTTAAAGTACGTATACAATTTTTCTAAACAATTTTCACTAACCGTTATATAAGAAGGTGTTTCGAATTTTATTCAGAGTAGATACAAAAATCAGAGTGTCAGCAATGAAAACAACCGAAGATATCTTCGTGAAACTAATCATCGTTGGTTATTTATTAGCAACATGTCAAACATTTCCTAGTAGTGATGTGATCGAGAATATTGATGATGAAGTGTTGAAAAATTTTACTGAACAAATAACTAAAAGTATTAATTTCGATAATGTTAGTATTATTTCTCAACAAAGTATAAAAAATTAGTTTTATGTACTTATTTTTAAATGTAAATTCATTATAATATTTGAAATTTTAATTTTCCAGGTTGATTTGAAAAGACCAGATCGAAGTATTGACGCGACATCAAATTTAAATAAGAATGATACAATAATCGACGATGACTTAACGTTAGATGTCATACATGTGACGAATTCCCCAATGGAAATATCCGCCCAAAAAAATTGCAATGTCTTGGGGCTTGATTTAAACCAGCAACCATGCGGTATCCCAGATATTCGTCCTTACTTTGAAAATACAGTTAACAATATCAGACGATGGCTTGATAGTATCGTCGATGAATGCAATAAAGTAGAGGGAATAACAACTGAAAACATAGAAAATATCCGCAACAGTTGTGCCCAACTAAAAGACAATTACTTTAAATTATTTCAATCAATAATTAATCCTTTGAATCATCTAAATGGAAATTTAACAGTTGTGAATAATAGCTGTCCAATAATTGCTGGCTTAGAAAATATAAGAAATAATATGATGAATTTTACTTTGTGGCCGGAAAACATAATATCAAGAAATAATCCATTCATTAATGCGATTCAGAAATTTAGAAATTTATTTTTGGCAAATTATGGAACATTACCAAATACGTCCGTATCTGTTAATGATTCAGATGTAACGCCAAACATTTCCTTTCCAGAAAAATGCACAATGGATCAATGTAAAATAATAGATAATCTGCGTAATTTGCCTCAAAAAATTAGACAATCCATTGACAAACTAATAAGTAATATTACAAACATAATTAACCTACAGAAGTGTAGAGAACTTGAAGCGATAACAAACAGCTCAAGAAACAATCAACTTAATACTTTCACTCAGGGGAAATTTTCAGGTCAAAATCGTTTTCATGAGTTATTCAAGAATGTATTACCGCATAATCCGTTAGTTCAATCATTTGATAATCTACAAAATTTTCCTCAACGAATTCAGGAATCGATTGACGAATTCATTAGAGATGTTAGGAGTATATTCATACCACAAAATTCAGGAGACGTGAAAACAGCGACAAATAGATCAACTAATGATCAACTTAATAACGGAACTGATACTCCTGTTCAAAGAGACTTTATATTTCAAAAAGCTTTAAATGGATTGTTCAACAATATACGGAATATTTCATCGTCAGCAAAATCTTCGTCCAATAACTTTTTTATTCAAGCCTTTGAAAACTTGAGGAATTTGCCTCAACAAATTAGAGAACCGATTGATAAATTTAGTAGTGACGTTAGGAGTAAATTTAACTCTTCTAATTCAGCAAAATCTCCATCTAGTAATTTCTTTATTGCGTCCTTGGAATATCTGCGAAATATGCCTCAACGAATTCAGGAATCGATTGACGAATTCATTAGAGATGTTAGGAGTATATTCATACCACAAAATTCAGGAGACGTGAAAACAGCGACAAATAGATCAACTAATGATCAACTTAATAACGGAACTGATACTCCTGTTCAAAGAGACTTTATATTTCAAAAAGCTTTAAATGGATTGTTCAACAATATACGGAGTATTTCATCGTCAGCAAAATCTTCGTCCAATAACTTTTTTATTCAAGCCTTTGAAAACTTGAGGAATTTGCCTCAACAAATTAGAGAACTGATTGATAAATTTAGTAGTGACGTTAGGAGTATATTTAACACTTCTAATTCAGCAAAATCTCCATCTAGTAATTTCCTTATTCCGTCCTTAGAATATCTGCGAAATATGCCTCAACGAATTCAGGAATCGATTGACAAATTCATTAGAGATGTTCGGAGTATATTCATACCACTAATTTCTAGAGACGTGAAAACAGCGACAAATAGATCAACTAACGATCAACTTAATAACGGAACTGATACTTCTGTTCAAAGAGAATTTATATTTCAAAAAGCTTTAAATGGATTGTTCAACAATATACGCAATATTTCATCGTCAGCGGAATCTTCGTCCAATAACTTTCTTATTCAAGCCTTTGAAAACTTGGGAAATTTGCCTCAACAAATTAAAGAACTTATTGATAAATTTAGTATTGACGTTAGGAGTATATTCAACTCTCCAAATCCAGCAAAATCTCCATCGAGTAATTTTGTTATTCAGTCCTTAGATTATCTGCGAAATTTGCCTCAACAAATTAGAGAATCGATTGACCAGGTTAGTAGTGAAGTTAGAAACATAATCATGTCACAAGGTTCTAAAAAAGGTATTGCAACAACAAGTAACCCAATTATTAATCAACTTAATCATGAAATTGATACTCCTGTTCAAAGAGGATTTTCATTTTGGAATCCTGGTAATGGAGTATTCAAGAATATATTTAACCCTTCAACTTCAGCAGAATCTTCATTTAATAATGTTTTTATTCGATCCTTGGAAAATCTGCGAAATTTGCCTCAACAAATTAGGGAATCGATTGACAAGTTTATTAGCGAAGTTAGAAACATATTCGTGCCACAAGATTCTAAAAGAATTATAACAAAGACAAATAATCCAATAAGTAATCAACTCAATAATATAATGGATACTTTCGTCGATAAAGATTCTGTAGTTCAAAATCTTAATGAATTTTTCAAAAATATATATCAATTTCTAACACCTGAAGAATTTTCATCTGGCAATCTACTTACTCAATCACTTGACAACCTACGAAACTTGCCACGGCAAATAAGGAACTCAATTGATGACGTTATCAATAATGTTGTAAGCATATTTACGATAAACGATTGTAAAAAACACAGAGGAATGATGAACCTCCCAATTAATAATCGAATTAATAATGCAAATGATAATTTAATTTACAAAGCATCTACATTTAAAAATTTTTTTAATGGATTATTTAAGAAATCATTACCAACTCAGCGAGTATCTTCAACTCGAAAAGACTTACCATATTTATTAGCTTTTTCTAAACATAAAAGTTTTCCTAGGAAACGTAGAAATTCCTATAAATGTTTGACTGCCAGAAAATGTTTGTAAATTGTTAAGAATAAATTATTGGAGTGGCGAATAAGTTTAGTCCGCATCACTTATGGATCAAATACCAAACGTTGTATAATATTATGTGATAAAAAATTAGAGAATATTACGATGAGTGTTACTATCTTGTAATTATAAAGTATATAATTTATAAAAACTGTACGACTAGTTGGATTATTTAATGCACATTTATAATTATGTTTTTTTATACTTACCCGAGTCAAAAAATTGAACTTACATTTAACTTACGTTAACTTATAGAACTAACATTAAACTTACATAAGCTTAATGAACTTAAATTAAACTTAAATGACTTATTAGGCTTGATTATAACTTGAATCGACTTAAATAAAAATTTGACTTAATTATAACTTACCTGGAATAATATTAACCCAAAGGGAACTTAGATGTACTCCCGAGTCGAAATTTGAATCGTAAGTCGTACGTTGAGATCGTCATCTAGTTCAATGTTAAAAAAGATGGACAAAATTAATTACCTTCGGCTTTTCCGTGGGGGATTTAAGTGGGTTGAACGATAAAAATACTCCCGTTTTTGCATTATCCGGCTTACAGACTTGTAATTTAGCACAAATATTCCCAACAATCTTATGAACCCCTTACCGTCGGTATTTTTTCCGATAACTAACTCCGAGGGGGGTTTGAGTGGGGTTAAAAATAAAAATACTCGCATTTTTGCACTATCTGGCTTACAGACTTGAACTTTGGCACAAATATTCCCAACAATCTTAGAAATCCCCCACGATATGTATTTTATTCGAAAATTTCGAGAGGAGATTCAATGAAGTGAACGATTTGGATACTGGCGTATTTGAATTATTTGGCTAATAGACTTTTATTTTGGCATAAATATTATCAACGATCTTACGAATTTCTCACCATCGGTTCTTTTTTTTTCAAAAACTGACTCAAATAAGTAATAAGCAAGAGTGTTTACATCTTGACCCTAATTAACCCTTTAGAATCTGACCTGGAAACCCCACTCTTCGGTCTGGCAGAGCCTGATAGAATTAAAAAGAGCGCGAAGCAAATGTGACAGGGTCGTATTATAAGAGAAAAAATTTCACCTGGGCGGGAAGTAAAAAATAATTTAATTTTTTATTTTTAATTTATTAAATAATCAACATCAAAGGACTTATATTCAAAGTAAGAACAACATTTGGTTACATTATAAATATAGTTGAGTAATATTGCAATTACATAGCAATTTATAAAATTTTTTTAATTTTCCTAACCTTACTTTCGGAGACTATTTCCTCACGTCAACAATACTAACTACGACACTGTCGATGAACGCAGCGCGAGATTCAAACGAGTGGAAGGGTACTCACAAGCACACTACTACTCTCACATGTCACTCATACATGCTCACGGGACTTTACGATTCGCGCTCTCCCCACTAGTCTCCCACGTAGACGTTTCACGATCCTCTGACTAAAGGGTTAAACTCTCGTCGGAGTTAAATATCGAAAAAAGTACCGATGGTAGAGGGGTTCGTAAGATTGTTGGGAAAATTTGTTCCAAAGTTCTAGTCTGTAAGCTAGATAATCCAAATACGAGAGTATTTCAATTTTTGACGTTTTGAGGTTCTAGGAAGCTATTCTGACTAAATTCAAGATGATGTCCGAGTGTAGATAGATAGATAGATAGATAGATAGATAGATAGATAGATAGATAGATAGATAGATAGATAGATAGATAGATAGATAGATAGATAGATAGATAGATAGATAGATAGATAGATAGATAGATAGATAGATAGATAGATAGATAGATAGATAGATAGATAGATAGATAGATAGATAGATAGATAGATAGATAGATAGATAGATAGATAGATAGATAGATAGATAGATAGATAGATAGATAGATAGATAGATAGATAGATAGATAGATAGATAGATAGATAGATAGATAGATAGATAGATAGATAGATAGATAGATAGATAGATAGATAGATAGATAGATAGATAGATAGATAGATAGATAGATAGATAGATAGATAGATAGATAGATAGATAGATAGATAGATAGATAGATAGATAGATAGATAGATAGATAGATAGATAGATAGATAGATAGATAGATAGATAGATAGATAGATAGATAGATAGATAGATAGATAGATAGATAGATAGATAGATAGATAGATAGATAGATAGATAGATAGATAGATAGATAGATAGATAGATAGATAGATAGATAGATAGATAGATAGATAGATAGATAGATAGATAGATAGATAGATAGATAGATAGATAGATAGATAGATAGATAGATAGATAGATAGATAGATAGATAGATAGATAGATAGATAGATAGATAGATAGATAGATAGATAGATAGATAGATAGATAGATAGATAGATAGATAGATAGATAGATAGATAGATAGATAGATAGATAGATAGATAGATAGATAGATAGATAGATAGATAGATAGATAGATAGATAGATAGATAGATAGATAGATAGATAGATAGATAGATAGATAGATAGATAGATAGATAGATAGATAGATAGATAGATAGATAGATAGATAGATAGATAGATAGATAGATAGATAGATAGATAGATAGATAGATAGATAGATAGATAGATAGATAGATAGATAGATAGATAGATAGATAGATAGATAGATAGATAGATAGATAGATAGATAGATAGATAGATAGATAGATAGATAGATAGATAGATAGATAGATAGATAGATAGATAGATAGATAGATAGATAGATAGATAGATAGATAGATAGATAGATAGATAGATAGATAGATAGATAGATAGATAGATAGATAGATAGATAGATAGATAGATAGATAGATAGATAGATAGATAGATAGATAGATAGATAGATAGATAGATAGATAGATAGATAGATAGATAGATAGATAGATAGATAGATAGATAGATAGATAGATAGATAGATAGATAGATAGATAGATAGATAGATAGATAGATAGATAGATAGATAGATAGATAGATAGATAGATAGATAGATAGATAGATAGATAGATAGATAGATAGATAGATAGATAGATAGATAGATAGATAGATAGATAGATAGATAGATAGATAGATAGATAGATAGATAGATAGATAGATAGATAGATAGATAGATAGATAGATAGATAGATAGATAGATAGATAGATAGATAGATAGATAGATAGATAGATAGATAGATAGATAGATAGATAGATAGATAGATAGATAGATAGATAGATAGATAGATAGATAGATAGATAGATAGATAGATAGATAGATAGATAGATAGATAGATAGATAGATAGATAGATAGATAGATAGATAGATAGATAGATAGATAGATAGATAGATAGATAGATAGATAGATAGATAGATAGATAGATAGATAGATAGATAGATAGATAGATAGATAGATAGATAGATAGATAGATAGATAGATAGATAGATAGATAGATAGATAGATAGATAGATAGATAGATAGATAGATAGATAGATAGATAGATAGATAGATAGATAGATAGATAGATAGATAGATAGATAGATAGATAGATAGATAGATAGATAGATAGATAGATAGATAGATAGATAGATAGATAGATAGATAGATAGATAGATAGATAGATAGATAGATAGATAGATAGATAGATAGATAGATAGATAGATAGATAGATAGATAGATAGATAGATAGATAGATAGATAGATAGATAGATAGATAGATAGATAGATAGATAGATAGATAGATAGATAGATAGATAGATAGATAGATAGATAGATAGATAGATAGATAGATAGATAGATAGATAGATAGATAGATAGATAGATAGATAGATAGATAGATAGATAGATAGATAGATAGATAGATAGATAGATAGATAGATAGATAGATAGATAGATAGATAGATAGATAGATAGATAGATAGATAGATAGATAGATAGATAGATAGATAGATAGATAGATAGATAGATAGATAGATAGATAGATAGATAGATAGATAGATAGATAGATAGATAGATAGATAGATAGATAGATAGATAGATAGATAGATAGATAGATAGATAGATAGATAGATAGATAGATAGATAGATAGATAGATAGATAGATAGATAGATAGATAGATAGATAGATAGATAGATAGATAGATAGATAGATAGATAGATAGATAGATAGATAGATAGATAGATAGATAGATAGATAGATAGATAGATAGATAGATAGATAGATAGATAGATAGATAGATAGATAGATAGATAGATAGATAGATAGATAGATAGATAGATAGATAGATAGATAGATAGATAGATAGATAGATAGATAGATAGATAGATAGATAGATAGATAGATAGATAGATAGATAGATAGATAGATAGATAGATAGATAGATAGATAGATAGATAGATAGATAGATAGATAGATAGATAGATAGATAGATAGATAGATAGATAGATAGATAGATAGATAGATAGATAGATAGATAGATAGATAGATAGATAGATAGATAGATAGATAGATAGATAGATAGATAGATAGATAGATAGATAGATAGATAGATAGATAGATAGATAGATAGATAGATAGATAGATAGATAGATAGATAGATAGATAGATAGATAGATAGATAGATAGATAGATAGATAGATAGATAGATAGATAGATAGATAGATAGATAGATAGATAGATAGATAGATAGATAGATAGATAGATAGATAGATAGATAGATAGATAGATAGATAGATAGATAGATAGATAGATAGATAGATAGATAGATAGATAGATAGATAGATAGATAGATAGATAGATAGATAGATAGATAGATAGATAGATAGATAGATAGATAGATAGATAGATAGATAGATAGATAGATAGATAGATAGATAGATAGATAGATAGATAGATAGATAGATAGATAGATAGATAGATAGATAGATAGATAGATAGATAGATAGATAGATAGATAGATAGATAGATAGATAGATAGATAGATAGATAGATAGATAGATAGATAGATAGATAGATAGATAGATAGATAGATAGATAGATAGATAGATAGATAGATAGATAGATAGATAGATAGATAGATAGATAGATAGATAGATAGATAGATAGATAGATAGATAGATAGATAGATAGATAGATAGATAGATAGATAGATAGATAGATAGATAGATAGATAGATAGATAGATAGATAGATAGATAGATAGATAGATAGATAGATAGATAGATAGATAGATAGATAGATAGATAGATAGATAGATAGATAGATAGATAGATAGATAGATAGATAGATAGATAGATAGATAGATAGATAGATAGATAGATAGATAGATAGATAGATAGATAGATAGATAGATAGATAGATAGATAGATAGATAGATAGATAGATAGATAGATAGATAGATAGATAGATAGATAGATAGATAGATAGATAGATAGATAGATAGATAGATAGATAGATAGATAGATAGATAGATAGATAGATAGATAGATAGATAGATAGATAGATAGATAGATAGATAGATAGATAGATAGATAGATAGATAGATAGATAGATAGATAGATAGATAGATAGATAGATAGATAGATAGATAGATAGATAGATAGATAGATAGATAGATAGATAGATAGATAGATAGATAGATAGATAGATAGATAGATAGATAGATAGATAGATAGATAGATAGATAGATAGATAGATAGATAGATAGATAGATAGATAGATAGATAGATAGATAGATAGATAGATAGATAGATAGATAGATAGATAGATAGATAGATAGATAGATAGATAGATAGATAGATAGATAGATAGATAGATAGATAGATAGATAGATAGATAGATAGATAGATAGATAGATAGATAGATAGATAGATAGATAGATAGATAGATAGATAGATAGATAGATAGATAGATAGATAGATAGATAGATAGATAGATAGATAGATAGATAGATAGATAGATAGATAGATAGATAGATAGATAGATAGATAGATAGATAGATAGATAGATAGATAGATAGATAGATAGATCGTGATCCCTTGTGGCCATACAGTCAGAACCAGTGATTCATACCGTCCATGGTTACAAGCGTACCAACAGAAAACTCTATGCAAGAATTTTCTATGCTCGGATATCTCTCTGTAGTAAATTTCTGGTTGGCATAATTATAATGAAGGACAATTATATTACAATATATTTCGATGTCAAAATTATTCTATGCAGAATATTTCTATGCAGGACATCTCTGTGCAAGATATCTCTATGTAAGATATCTGTATTCAGGAGATCTCTATGCAGGACATTTGTATGTAGAACAAATATATGTGAAACTATGGATTCAAGAGTAAATATACAAAAATACAATTATTTATTAACGCTGTAAAAGAATATTCTAAACTCACATACTTCAAAAATTTTAATTTCAATCGTATAGTATTTTCATAAATTTAGTAAATAAACAATGCGTTTATAAATTATATCATGAAATTATAATATATATAATAAGGTAATATTATGAGGCAATAAAACGAATACTAGGAATGTGCGAATCGCGTTCGAATCGAATCGAATATAAACTGTTCAATTCGAAATTCTAATTTCCGAATTATTTGAATATTTAAGAATTATCCGAAAATTTTTGTACGAGTTGTAACTATGGAGAAATGTAATTAGACATGTATTTGTCTAGCATAGAAATCTGCCACATAGAAATGTCCTGCATAGAGATATCCTACATAGAAATATCCTGCATAGAGATATGTCCTACATATAGATGGCCTGCAGTATAAATATTCTGCATAGAAAAGTTTTAACATATATTTATCTTATAACATGATTGTCCTTCATATAGCTATGCTAGCAAGAAATTTACTGCAGGGAGTTATCGCAGCATAGACTTGTTAGTTGGTACGCTTGTAACCATGGACGGTATGAATCACTGGTTCTGACTGTACATAAGAATAAATACATTTTTACATTGGTTTAATACGTAATATTAATATTAATACAAATATAAAATATAAATTAACGGTAGATATAAATTTGATTAATCAGTTCCAGGTCAGGAATAACTATAAAGTTTTTTAATTAATCGATTCTTGACTACGAAAATAGTTAAATGTAGCGTTACGAAATTCATTAAAAGTATCAAGATTTGTAAGATTCGGTGGTAATGTATTCCAAATGCGTATTGCTGATACCATAAATGATTTATCGTAAAAAGCAATATGGCTAGTTGGAAGTCTTAAATAATCTTGTCTTACATCTCCTCTACGCAACATAGGTTGCAGGAAAATTAGTTCATTACGGAATAATTGACATTGATCTAAATTAATTGCTTTGTATAGTATGCAAGAGAGAAAATAGTTTCTTCGCGTTTTTAATGTAAGCCATCCAAATTTACTATAGTAAGGTGTAATGTGCTCGAATCTACTAATTTTAAAAATAAAACGTATACAAGCATTTAACTTGCGTTGTAATTTACACTGCTGCTTTAGCGTGATATTTGTGAAGATTAGAGCACAATAGTCAAATCCTACCAAAAACAGATTCTCTGTATAAAATCGCGCCAAGTACAAGTTTAAAATTTTTTACAATTAAAAAAAGATTCTTCTTACAAAAAAAAATAAATCAAATCGAAAAAATACCAAGTACCTAATATAATTCGAAATCATGGAAAACATTTTCATAGAATTGAAAAACAAAATTGAAAAAAAAAATTTCAATGTTCTTGGTGTGCGTTACTAAATTTATTCAAGCAAAATTAATTTCTAGAATTCATTTCGCATATAAATTATTTTCTTATAAAATTGAATGATATTCTTTTTTTTTCAGTTTAAAGGCACACCAAGTACATTGAAATTTTTTTTTTTCAATTTTTTTTTTCAATTCTATGAAAATGTTTTCCATGATTTCGAATTATATTAGGTACTTGGTATTTTTTCAATTTGATTTATTTTTTTTAGTAAGAAGAATCTTTTTTTAATTGTAAAAAATTTTAAACTTGTACTTGGCGCGATTTGGTAGGATTTGTCTTTTTTTGTCGTGTTGATTATTAATGATTTTAATATACATTATTAAAAATCGATTTATAATTGAAGACAAGTGAGCCTATATTGTTTATAGTATTATTTTGTAGAAACAATAAAATTCTTTGTTAACAATTGTAGTAATTTTTTACTGCTAAATATCATAACTTGATTAATTAATTTTTATAAGACAAAGAGCTACAGTTGTTTTACAACAGTTCCCTTTAAAGTTAACGTCAAATACATTTGTCAACGTCGGATTTTTCTGTTAGTAATTTAAAACATCAAATGGCTTAGTAGTTTGACCTCCCAGCATTTTCCACCTATTACAACTAGCATATGGGACTAACTACTTATCCTCTGACCCAATGGAATGCTTTTTTTTCAGAATTTCAATGGATTATATATGGATTATATATATATTAGACTGGGTCAAAAAAATCGGCTATTTTTTTTCTCTTTCGATACTGTGAAAATATTATTCCTGGTGACCAAAAAAAATTATTGTGCAAGTTTGAGCCCTTAATATTGATATTAACAGGTCTATCGTTACGACTAAGCTTTTTGAAAGAAATTTCATTTCTTACCCAAAACTCGTAAATTACCTTTCTGAAAAATTTGATCAATGTATAATTTTAAAGGAAATTAAATTCCCTACAAAAAATCTCTCTTAGTGAATTGTCGTAAAACGAGCCGTTTCCTTGCAACCGTGCCTTAAACATTGATTTGTTTTTTAAATTCTTTATTTCTACTTTGGATTTTTGTAACTACTAGAAATATTAAAATTTTTTTTAGTCAAGATATTTATTCTTAATGTAAATTTAATGCTCTACAAAAAAGGTCTTTTAACATTTTTTGTCAATCTCACTCCTTCGAAAGTTATCCAAGGTTAAAGTTGAGTCAAAACGACTTCAATAACCTGAATAACTTTAAAAGGAGTGAATTTAGCAAAAAATGTTAAAAGACCTTTTTTGTAGAGCATTAAATTTACTTCAAGAATATATATCTTGACTAGAAAAAATTTTAATATTTCTAGTAGTTACAAAAATCCAAAATAGAAACAAAGAATTTAAAAAACAAATCAATATTTAAGGCACGGTGACGAGGAAACGGCTCGTTTGACGTTAATTTACTAAGAGAGTTTTTTTGTAGGGAATTTAATTTCCTTTAAAAATATACATTGCTCAAATTTTTCAGATAAATAATTTACGAGTTTTGGGTAAGAAATGAAATTTCTCTCAAAAAACTTAAAGTCGTAACGATACACCTGTTAATATCAATATTAAGGGCTCAAACTCGCACAATAATTTTTTTTGCTCACCAGGAATAATATTATCACAGTATCGAAAGAAAAAAAAAGTAGTCGATTTTTTGGCCCAGTCTGACATATATATATATATTAACAATAATAGTCCCTGTGATATGATTTTCAGTTATAAGTAACATTTATTTTTTATTCGTTTCCTATTCTTAATTCTTCATACAATATGGATTTGCTCTTACCCATATTAACTGTTAGCTAAAAAAGGGCCTATTCATGATTTTTATGCGTGTGTGTTATTTAGGTTTCGAGTATCGGGTGACAGGAAATATTCCAAAACCACTTAAACTAGGTTTATATTTTTTTATCATTCATGCGATATAAGTGCTATCTTGGCGCACGCTCTTTTGTTCGCCAAATAGCTGTTTGCCCATTCAACTGTTGCCGCGAAATTTTTGTGGGTTATACGATATTCTGCATGCGACAAGTAAATTTGCGTGCGACAAGTTTACTTTTCGCACTCAAATTTACTTGTCGCACGCAGAATATCGTATAACCCACAAAAATGTCGCGGCAACAGTTGAATCAGCAAAGAGCTACTTGGAGAATAAAACAGCGAGCACTAAGATAGTACTCATATCGCATAAATAATAAAAAAAAGTATGTTCGATTCGTGCGATGTTGCCGATTACCCACACGAGCAAATTTGCTCTCGTGGGCAATCGACAACTTACCGCACTAGTTGTACAATATACTATTCCGAATACAATATAATAATTTATTTATCTATTTATTCCAACTTTCTTATAATTTAAATAGATAATTTAAAAAGTATGTAATACATTGAGTTATTATTTGAATTATCGACTAATTATTGATAAGATGCAATAAATGTTGTAAGATCTCAGTATGTAAATTTCAAATGGAAGTTAAATGCGTGCCTATTTATGTTTTTCAAGTTCAGTAATTAATTAACAGGTGCCGGCACTTGAGGCCACTGAGGACATAACATGAGGAAACTTTCCTAATAGCACAGTTTGCTTTGACAAAATTTTACTTACAAAATTGTCCTTAAATTTTTCGTCAAATGTCTGTCAACTTCGGACTTTTCCGTTTTTGACGACAACTTATATACAACCTGCCATACAATTTGAAGTAAATTTACTTCCCGAATTAGAATACAAATTCACTTCTATAGTCAACGAGAAAAAATTGTTCGTCATTTTTCAGGCAAATTTTACATCAATTTATTGTTGACTCGAAAAATTGTAAACTATTTATCCGTAATGTAGACGTTTTTATGTATAAATTTGCTTATTTTCAGCAAAAATTTTTTCTAGTTAACTTTTGAAGTGAATTTGCATTCTAATTCGGGTGGTAAATTTACGTCACATTGTTTAGCAAGTTGTATGCAAATTGTCATCAAAAACAGAAAAGTCCGAAGTTGACGGATATTTGAAGAAAAATTCAAGGAAATTTTTGTAAGTAAACTTTTACTAAAGCAAACTGTGCTATTAGGGTAGTTCGGCCAAAGACAGCCAATGACAACATTTGTATCTGTCATCGCGGTAAATATTATATGATTTTGATACCACCTAGCGGATATAACTAGATAGAACTTAAGAAAATAAAAAAAAAATTTTTTAAGCAACCCACAAATAATATTTCTGTGGTATATATATGTATATATGTATATATGTATACGAAATCAGGAAACATTAAAAAAATACAAGTAAAATTTGAATGCGAAATGAATAAAAAAAATTCATCTTAAACATTAACAAGGATTATTATTTATATCATTGAAATCTAAAACGTTCTTGCATTCTATGGATCGTCATCTCCTGATATGATATCGATAATTTAACTACGGATTGTTTGAATTTTACATCAGAATTTCCATTTAACTCAATGAAACTATAGTAAAGAATACAGACTGAAGCACCTCTGGTGGCGCAAAAATGAATTATTGCTATAAAAAATTTCAATGTTTTACTGAATCATGGCATTTCTTATATCTTTTTATTCTCTGGCAGTGCCCTTTTCGCATGAAAAAATTTATAAAACTGTCTAAATTGGGGGTGCTATAGTATATGCTGGCCTAATTTGATTATTTGAATTAGTTCTCATAACTAAAATGAATAAATTTTTATAATTTTAAGACGAACAATTAATTATCTTTCGAATAGAGAAGGAATTTTCTAAAAATTTATTATTTTAAAAAAGTTTTTAAAAATGAGAGCTAAAAAGAGCCAAAAACCACTATGGCTACGGTATAGATAACACGGTAGGCTCGCGCCATGACACTGCACACATATACATATGTTTGAACGTGTACTTGGCGCGAGATACTACTGTGTCTCCTGATAATAGATAACTTTAAATGTTACTATAATTAGTGACACTGAGAGAACAATTTATTTGAGTCAAATAAGATTTGTTTCAGGCAAATAAATCCCATATTTGAATCGATCCAATTTGAGACAAAGATATGGTTCATTTGGATGAAATAGTGATTTGTTTATAGTTAAAAAATCTTTATTTGGAATTTTTTTTCAACCAAGATTTGTTAACTATAAACAAATATATATTTGAATGAAATAAATAATTTTGTTCAATCAAATAAATCTATTTATTTGGCTCAAATAAATTGTTCTCTCAGTGCACTTTGTAGTTCTTATTTATCATTTATTACATTGATCGAACAATAAATGAAAATTTTTCCTTATAATACGCATAAAAATAAGTACACGCGATTTAACTAAAAAAAATTACATATTTTCTAAGAATGAAAGTTTATCCAATCATCTTTATTGCTTACTACTGATAATGATATTTTATGGTATGTTGAAATCGTTTCGGAGGTCGAATTGGTCAAGATAACATTAATGAATTTTGCTGTATCAAATAATCAATCATCATTCAGTTGTAAATATAAGCATTTTTTTTTTTATTTTCATTATTTTTTTTTTTTTACTTATTCGTTAATATAATTACTTATGGCTTATATTTACATTGTTTTTATTTTTTTATCTTTTTATTATTAGTTTCTCAAAAATAAATTGGTCAAGAATAATATACCAAAATGTGTTCAAAATAATTCCAACTCTTCGTTTTTATGGTCGTTCTCGATCTCCCCATGATGTATTTCAATTCGTTCATTAGTTTAAATAATATAATCAACGAAAAAATTGAAACTACACTGTTTTTAACATTTTTCTCGTATATTTTATACATTAACGCTCTGATCTGAGTCTAAACTCATTTAAATCCGTATTTGAATCACTTACATTGATTTCTGCGAATACATTTATTTTATTAAAAATAATCATGAATAAAAATTTAAAAACCGTTTGTGTATTAATTAATTTCGATTCCCTAAATTTTCAAAATTTGATATAAAATGTAACTCGTTTTGAGTTCGAAAATCTCGGAAATGCCAATGCAGTTAAAAGTATTGTCGAGTGTACAGAATTTAGAAATATTGATGATAATAATTTTTCCAAGCTCAAAGAGCTCGAAAACAGCGGAAAGTTTTGGGGCTGGCTCGCAGGGTCGAACGATTTCCAGGTTTTTTTTTATTCCAGAAAGTCCATTTCAAATCGAAAATAACGATGAAATAAGGTTTACTGATATTCTACTATTTCATAACAATGTTATACAGTGTATAGAGGTGAAGGAGACTCCTTGACAAAGTTGTCTAACAAATGGCAATAATTATCGGTGAAATTTGCATACGAACTTTCATGGTTACAGTCCATTAAAATAGCTATCAATTAATGATACAGCACTGACTGCAAATAAAACAAATAAACATCTCAGTTATTAAGTTAAAAGTATATTCTAAAATGTTAAATTGATTATTCTAACAAACTATGCTGCTTTTATTGCACGACTCCATAAATTTTAATGATTACAGCGTATGCTACAATCTTTACACATTCCGATTCCGAATATTGTATTTACTGCTAATAATCGAACAATAATTTTTGGTGTTTATTTATTTATTTTTTTGGTTTAATTGTATTATTTTATAGAAGCTGGTTAAATGTTCCAAGGGGACTTAGAGAAGTAGTAGCTTAAAATACATTTGAGACACCTTGTACCAAATGGGAGAAGTTTAAAATCTATTATAAACTTCTATTCAAGAAAATTGCAAATATTTCCAAAAAAAATGGGAAGCCATTGTTATATAACATTGTTATATTCTATAGGAAGCTGTTTTGTAACACTCAATTCCGTTCGAGAGTCGAGTTTAATGGAATACCATTAAACTATTGACGGGTACTATATTTCCGATCCGAAATAATATTTTAAGCAGTTCATATAAACTAGAAATCATCAGTTTTTTGAATAAAATATTCTCAAGTTAAATAAATAAAACGTAATTTCCAATTCTCCAATATTGCAAGCAATTTACAGATGCTATAATTTCCGCTTTATATTAGGTTGATACACTTAATGTCAAATTAATTTTAAGAACAGTTTTCAGATAATTTTGTCCCAGCTTTTCTCTGAAATAAAAGCTCTAAACGCAAAATAAAGACACAGACCCGATGCTTTACTCTATGAACTAGTGAAGTGCGCTTCAATTTTTTGATAACTTCCATTTGTTTACAAGAAAAGCTTGGACAAAGTTCCCATTTACTGTACACGTGCAACAAAGATAGTACCGTTTATTCAGTTGAGTGTGAATAGAGGAACAAATGAAAACGCGTCTTAAGTTAAATTGTTAAGATTTCATAATAAAAATAATCCGTTATTAGGTCAATAAAATTTATTGAATTACTACCATTAACCACATTTAACAAAATTAAAAAAATTTTTTTTTCAACTATTATTCATAATTATAAGTATTCATATTAACAATCTTTGAATTAGTGATGACTTCATTCGGTAGATTCATCTGTTTTTGGAATAAGTTTGGCCGCTTCGGTTTTAAGTTTTTCTGCAGCATTTTCAAACGCTTTTTGACCCTCTTTGTAAAACTCACTGATTTTTGGATCTTCCATTAGGTCTTTGAAACTTTGACTAATTTTTTCTATAGCTTGCTTGACTGAATCTTCAATTTTGTTCGATGGACTTGTCTCTTCTTGTGCTGGCGCAGTCTAAAAAAAATATTTATTTGTAAATTAAAAGTTTTTTTTTGTATAAATAAATTTTATTGTTTAAAATTTTATTTACCTCAATGATAGAAACGAGGACGAAAGCAGCAATAAGGAGTAGTGCCCAACGTGCCATTATTAATATTTGTTGTGTTTAAGATGTCAAGATTTAAAATAAGTATTCTCACTGCAAATAATGAACGTTAACTGTGTAATTGACTGGTTATATAGTTTCTCAACACTTTCTGACAAGTTTTTTGCGATAAAAGCTAAAATGGGTTGAGAGGTCAATTGATATCGATATTTTTAAAAATAACACTAGTATACAATTTCGATGCCGTATGTAGATCAAGTTCTCTATGGAATGTTCAACCAGCAATCTATACATATATATGTCATATGAAAACAATAATTATGTATGTAAAAATATTAATCATACTTTGACAATGTTGAAGTATGCATAATTTTTTACTTGTTATCAAAATCCTAGACACTATTCTAAAATTTTAATTTTGACTGACTGTATAAATTAAAATAATATAAAAGATTACTATTTAAACGTCAACTCTAATCATTTATGATTCATTTACATTACATATTGCATATAAATTAATGAATATTCATTATAACAATTAAATTTTATATTATTAATAAGTTACTTATGATGCTTTTTATCTGAAATTTATTTCTATATGGAAAATATACTGATTACAAAGTTTTAAAAATTACAGAAATATTTCATTTATTAAAGTAAAAAAAAAAATTTTTCAATTTATTACCACAGTAGCATTCTTAAGGAAGTCTTGCGTAAATCTTTACCGCCAGTCTTCAGCAAGTTTGAACGATCAGTCTTAGACAAGTCTGATGCAAGATACTTTCGAAGATACGTTAAGAAAATCTATAGTAATATTTGGGTCGGCAGTACTAATCGAATTTCCGGATTTTAGATTTCTTTTAGATAATTAAGTTTTAAATATTTAAGGAACTTGAATGATGAAAATCTTTCGAGGAAATTCGTTTAATAATGCATTTTTCAGAAAGTTGAAAAAATTGCTGCAATGATAATCAAATAACAGAAATCGAAAATTCGAGAACTTTTTGAGTATGACCCAGCCTTAAAGCAAGATACTTTGCTTCAAATGCATTAGCTTAGTCTTGCTGCAAAATTGCTTAAAATACCTGGACATGGCTACCCTCTTCGTTGTATCGCGAGCCGCCTATCCAGAATTAGTATAATTAATTCTGGAGTACTTACTTAATGTTCGATATATATATATTTTTTTATTATTGTTAACAATGTATAGCTTCGTCAGCCTTTTGCACTTTTTGCCTTTAATCGCAATTGCTACCTTTTCTATTCCCTCCTCTTTTTCATGCGGCTGTGGACCGACTTGTGCTTCTGTACTGCATCATTACGTGATGCCCTATACCCCACCTTTTTGCCGTGGGAGTATAGCGGCAAGGGAAAACCACAGAGAAAACCTTTTGCCAGTACAGCTGTCATTTTTCGGAGCGGGTGAAGTTCCAGTGATCGCTAAAATTCCCATTTTACCGATTACTGGATCTTCAGTCCGCGCCTAGCGCACAGAGACCCGACTAGAAATTTTTAGGTGCACCCACTTGGGAACCAACTGGGTTGCTCAATGGGGACCCTACATTGGGATGTAACGCAGAAACTTACTTAGGTCCCGATCGGGCAATCCCTATAGGTTCCCAATTGGGTAAGACCAACGTGTTCCCAAACGTACGATCCCTATTAAAAAAAATATTAAATTTCGAAATAAAAAATAAAATAATTTTAATTAGATCTGAAATGTAATCTATTGTATTAGAAGCGTTACTTAGAGGCATTATACATGATTTTGGTTGATGAAAAAATCCCGATGACTGTTGGGCTCGAACCTGCATCCTTCAGATCCAAAGTCTTTGACGCTATCCACTGCGCTGATCCACGTATGCGATTGCGTAAGTGTAAATAGTATATTTATCATAATACCAAAGAATAACTTGAAGAAATTAAAAATCCGTGATGCAATAATCGACGTACTCTTTGTATAAATATATTATTATTTTGTACTTTGTTTAATTTTTAGCCAGTAAACAAAATATTAAAAAGAATTAAAAAATTTTACGGTCGATGGATTACCAAATTAAAACCTCAGGGTACTTCAAGTAAATCAAGTAAAATTAATTTAATCAAAATTGTAGTCAATCAAAATTATTCTAGAAAAAATAGAAAACAGAGGAGGGAGGGACACAAAACAGAATATCCTGTTCAGAAGAAGTGAAAAATAATTTGATTTAAAAATTAAATAAATTTAATAAAATGAAATTGTTTATAAATTTAACTTCGCTTTAAGTACTCAATATACTTAAATGCTCCTATTTTAGTACTTGAGATTTTTAAGTGGACCTAAATAAGTATTTTTCATACTTTATACTCTTATTAGGTCCTATGGATTCTAAAAAATCGAAATTTAACATCTTTTAAGAACCTATAAAAACTATTCATTATCATTTGGTAGGATAAATTCTAAATTTTCTAATTAAAACCTAAGTATCCTAAATATAAATAATCGTTAACTCCTAAATAAGTTCTTTAAATTCTATGTTACTTTTTTTTTCTTATTTAACATCTTTCAGTAAACCTAACTAAACCCTAAGAGTATTCTATACGCTAAATAGCTCCTAAAGATTTTATAACAGAAAAAAATCATCTTTTTTTTTTAATCTAAAGGAACTATTCATACTTATTAAGTCCTATAAATTCTTCCATCTCTGGTTAGGACCTAAATATTCAGCGTATGATGAATCTTAAATTCCAAACTTTGTATTTCCGATGTTACGATACACTTTTTCTTAAAGTTCAACATTTATAAATGAATATAATTAAGGACTTGTGTTACTGCACATCCTTATAAAGTCCTAAAGATTCTGTAAAAGAGAAAACTTGAATTAAAATAATAACATATTTAATTTTCACATTCTTAATAACAAATTGTGTATTAAATAATTTACTTGTTTATGGTTATTTAATTATTCTATCATATATTTATTTATTATTGTTTTATTCGTTTATATTTGTTATAAAAATTGTTTAAATAACTATACAAATTTGAGTATCGAATTAATTCGAATTGAAAGTAATAAGTTATTTCATAAATAAAGCGAAAATTTCACCAGTTACCCATAACTTTTTATGACAAATCTTTTTATGATAAGTAACGATAATAGAAAGTAACAACAATATCAATGAAACATGGTCAACCTTTACGGCTGCAATTAATAAGAAAAGCTCTAATAAACGAAAGTCCACTATCGATAAGAATAATAATAAAGAAAATAAAAAATACACTTGTGACACTGATTCTCTAAAATAAAAAAAAAAATTACATTTTTGCGGGCAAAATAGGGTACCCTCTGAAAAATGTAAAAAAAAAAAATTATGGATATTAAATGAGTTCGATTTCATTACAATTTTTTGTAAATTATTTACATTAAGAAAAATTATATTTTACACAATTATTGGATGCAAAGGAAGATAAAAAAGTTTTTAATATTTTTTATCATAATACAAAAGTAATTAACATTTTTCGACCGACATTCGATTTTTGAAAAACTTTAACGTAAAAAATTGAAAATAATGCTCAATTATATTTACAAAATTAATTTTGGAATGGTTAAAATACATTTAAAAAAATAAATTTTTTTTTTATAAAATTGTAAGAGTACCTCGTTTTGCCTACCCCCGCCTCCCCTTTCCCCTATATATTTATATATATATTACATAATATGACAGTTTTAATTTGAATGTTATTAAACTTTTATTTTGTCGAGTATCAACTAAAATTAAAACGTCATTACTCAAGGAAAAGTTCAAAGATTTCGCATTAATTCAAAAATATAAATAATTAAAAATCAATAAATTTAATTAATTTTAAAATTTTATGTCCATTAAACAATCGATTGTTGAATTATTCAAACCGTTTTTTTATATATAATTATAAATGAAGTTGTATACAATTTAATCTGAATGTGTTTGAGAAACAAGTTATATCTGCAATAATGTGCGAATTATTATATTATTATATGAAATATGGCTGATAAGAATTCATGTGTAATCATAAATGCAGCCACGAATTTTTCATATCACCAAGTGGCCAATAGACGAGCGGAGCAGACTACAATCCATCGATAAAAAAGTTGAGCAGCATCGAGGAGGGACATGAATTGGACGGGTGATCCATCCCGGAAAAAAAATTGTTCTCTAAAATTTAACAAAAACATTTTTTTCCTGGGATGGAGTACCAATAGGTTTTCTAAAAATACTTTGACCACTGTAGAATGAATAGGACTTGATAAGATTCTGGATTATACCCAGGCTCAAAAAAGTATTTACAATTTAAAATTTTTACGCCTATTTAACGACTGAACATGCCATTTTTTCCCGTAACCGACATTTAGAGGTTTTATGTAGGAGTTATTTTTCTATAGAAAATAAGTACTCAGTACGTCCTTGAAGTTCTTAATTTTAGAATTTCTAGGTTCTAGATAGGTTTTAAATTTCGACTCGGGTATACCTTGGTCTAGTTGAAAAATGAGCTCAATCGGTTGATTAGTTTAGAAGTTAGAGCATTCCAAAATTTTTAAAATTCCAAAAATTCATATTTTTGCTTATTTTTTTTTCGATATTTTTTGAATGTTATAACTTATTGACTTTCTATAAAATTTATCTGAAAGCTCTCCAAATAAGCTTTAATTTTCATGCATATATATGTGTCTAGACCGATGAAATTTCTTATTTTACCACTCATTAAATAAAATTTTGCTATTGCATTGGTTCTCCTACTTTCAATAGATTCCATAGAATTCTAACTACCCTGGTTAAAAAAGAGAATTAAAGAGAATTAAAAATTAATTGAATTTTTTTTAGTTCTCTTCAGAGAATTAAATAGAATTAAGAAGAATTTATATTTAGAAATTTTTAATACTTTTTGATTCTCTTTTATTTTATTTAATCCTTCTTGGGCAATTAAATAGAATTAAAAGCTATTTCCAAGAAAAATATAGATAGCCCGAATTGGGATGGATATCCCGCACTGTCCATGAGGAAGAGCAATGGTTAAACCGAATTTAATCTAAAATTTATACCTAATATATATAAATATATATATAGGACGTGGAGCAGGGTATACTGCGCCACTACCAGTAGGTACTTCGCACTCTGCTACGCAAAGTTCACTCGGTAGCAGTGAAGTGCTGACTGACGGAAACGGCCGCTGCTATCGCTCTTAACACTTCTACTATAAGTGTCCATATCCGAGAAGCCTACACGCTCTAGCGGTGACCGCGGAACTGTCATTCGCTCACTTACTCTCTCCCGCCGGATTGTTGGTCGGCGAGCGTCTCACGTTCACTCTTACATTTTTTTCTCGCTGCTTTTTACTCTTTTAATGACTTTTTTTTTCAAAAATTTCTCCATAAAAGAAAATAACATTCCACGTATAAAATTGTTGTTTCTTTTTTTTCCCAAAATAAGATTTTAATGAATGAATAATAACTATTTATTATTATTTTTTTTCAAAGTTAAAAAAAAAAATATTTTTTTTTGTTATGGTTACAATTCTCTCGAATTCTCATCGAGAACAAGAATTGCAACATTAGTTTAAAATTCAAAAAAATAAGTTATAATTGAACTTTTTCGGATCTTCTTTTATTCTCTCGAATTCTCGGCGAGAACAGAAATTGCAACATTATTTTGGAATTGAAAAGAATAAGTTGGAATTAAAATTTTTGAATCCTTTTTTATTCTCTTGAATCCACCGCGAGATCAGAAATTGCAACACTATTTTAGAATTAAAAAGAATTAAACTTTTTCGAATCCTCTTTTATTCTCTCGAATTCTTAGCGAGAACAGATATTGCAACATTATTTTAGAATTAAAAGGAATTAGTTAGAATTGAACTGTTTCGAATCCTCTTTGATTCTCACGAATTCTCGGCGAGAACAGATATTGCAACATTATTTTAGAATTAAACGGAATTAGTTAGAATTGAACTGTTTCGAATCCTCTTTTATTCTCTCGAATTCTTAGCGAGAACAGATATTGCAACATTATTTTAGAATTAAATAGAATTAGTTAGAATTAAACTTTTTCGAATCCTTTTTGCACGACTCATGATGCGAAGCATCAGAGTGTGCTTTACGATCGAAAAATTTTTTATTCTCTTGAATCCTCCACAAGAACAGAAATTCCAAGTTATTTTCGAATTAAAAAGAATTAGTTAGAATTAAACTTTTCTGAATCCTTTTTTATTCTCTTGAATCTTCAGCGCGAACAGAAATTGTAATTTTTTTTAGAATTAAAAAGGATAAGTTAGGATTAAAAATATGTAATCCTTTCTTATTCTTTTTAATCCTAAATCGATAATAATTTTTTCGCTAGTTGAAGGAGAATTAAAAAGGATTCATTTGAGGTTCGATCTGAATTCTCTGGAGGATTAAGAGTATTAGAGAGTATTAAGTAGTATTAAAAATGTGAGCTTTTTTAATCCTTTTTAATTCACTTTTTTAACCAGGGATACTGTATTCATTAGTAAATTTATGAAACTGATTGAATTCAGATTATTGCTGTGTAACACTCATAAAATCTAAATATCTCAATTCAAGTGTGTAAATTCAATTTTGTTTTATTGACAGTGTTAATGACTGATTTCAAGTATGACTTTAGATCTATCATAATTAAAATTTCAACTCAAATTATTTTATATAATTTTGTATTAACTATTAATCCTATGGTAAAAAACACAGAATACTTTTTGGTAGATAATTTGATTTTCTTTAACTTCAATTTTCATTATTCAACTTACCATTCCGATAATTATTTTAATTTTCTGATCTCAATTCTTAAACTTTTTGCATTTAACTTTGAACTTTTTGATAATAATTTTTTGTTCCATAACCTTGAGAATTTTGGAGAATGTCAATAAAAAAAATTTATTTTGTTATTAATGTTCATTTGAAAGGTTGAAATAATCAAATAATGAGAAATCTACTTCCATTTCGGCTGCCGAATGGTCTTTTTTTATAATTAATATGCTGTAAAACTTCCCTTCGGAATGAACTTCACTCCGGGGGATTAAATAAATTGAAATCATTTACTCCACTTTTACTCCGTATTCATTCCGCGTTTACTCCGCAAAATTTTTAGGGTGTAAGCATAGTAGTTAATCATATAGGAAAAACGAGTTACATATGACCATACATGGCCATGTATAGAGCCTATATACTTTTTAAACAATTTTATACATACAAAAATAAAATTTTTGAAGTATGTTCTGAACCATGTTCACAAGACTACACTGGAACTAAAAATACTAAAATATTTATTTTAAAAAATTTGTCCCTTACTGTGTTTTGAAATTGGGCAGCTGTATATCGACTATAGTCGATATATATAGTCGATTAGTTCGACAAGTTATTTTTATATAAAAAAAAAAAAAAAAAAAAATACGAATATAACTATTTTTCCTTGACATTCAATAACTTCTAAAATAATTTACATTGTAATTTATCTGTTACCTATCTCAAAATCAATGCAAATGATATTTTATCTGCAATAATCAGATATTTATAGATCATAGGTTTCATTGAATTAATAAATCCTTTTTTATAAATCAAGTCTCTATGAAGCTTTCTAAGAAACAATAACACAAATTATAAATATAACTATACACAAAGAGAAAAGAGTAGTCCTGACTCCTACACAGAAAAAAAAGGATATCTTGGTGCAAGAAATTTTTTCTTGCCGCAAGAATATTTTTTGCAATTTTGAATGAAAACAAAAATTTTCTTGGTTCAAGAACAAAAATTTCTTAAATTTAGTCATCTTGGCATAAGATTTTTTTTTTATTTAACCGATATAATATATGTTTCTTGAAGTAAGAAATATTTTCTTAAAGTGAGAAAAATAAATATTTTGCCCCGATATATAATCAATTGTCCGAAAAGTAAAATATTCTTTCTTAAAGAATAATTTATTTTGAATCGAGATGATTTGTGACTCGAGTCAAGAATTAAAAGTACTCGACTCAATGGTAAGAAATATCTTGGCTTAAGTATTTTGTTGTGTTGCGGCACCCTGATTAAAAATACTCATTGAAAAGGATTGAAAAAGATGAGAATTGAATACTTTTGAATACTTTCTATATCCCAGCATTTTCATCTGGACATGAAATTAATACTTTTCAATTCTATTGAATCCAAAAATAATATGAGAATTTCTAAACTTCCGAGGAATTGAAAAAGATTCAAAAGAATTGATATTTTTAATCTTTCTGAATACTTTTCAATACCAAAAAAGTTTCGAATTTTAAGGTCACGCATGGGATTGAAAAGAATTCAAATGAATTAAAATTTTTTAATCTTTTTCAATCCTTCTCAATACCTAAATAGTTCGATTTTCGGATCGAGTGTAGAATTGAAAGGGATTCAAATGAATTGAAATTTTTTAATCTTTTTCAATCCTTCTCAATACCTAAATAGTTCGAAATTGGAAGGTATTGAAATGATGAGAGATTAAATTCTTTTCAATACTTTTGAATTCCATTTCAAGAATTACAAAGTATTCAAATGATCGAAATTTCAATCCCATTCAATACTTTTCAAAATCTCCGTATGAATTGAAAAGGATTGAAAAAATTTTTGATCCTTTTCAATGAGTACTTTTAATCAGGGCAAGTAAGCGTCGACGTTTGAACCAACAGCAACTACGGTCACGGCTCAACGCAAAAATTTTCTTGGGAAAGCTAACTGTACTATACTAAAGTGGCGGTAGTGTAAACTCTAAATTGTACAGTGTGCTTACTGAATATGGGTAAAGCGAACAAATGTTCAGGAAATGGTCGGGTAGCATAACTGGTAAAGCTCTCACGTGATGCCGAATCGGTCTGGGTTCGATTCCTACCATCAGCAAATAATTTATTTTTCTCAATTTGTTCATAAGCCATTTAATTGACAGTTTATTCCTTATCCCCTCTACTACTGTATAGTGATGTTCTGAATATACGCATACACTTTCCTACTTGACGACATTTAATTTTTATATTATGTTAAATTCACTCAAAAATATAGGTCGATATTTTTTTTTTACGTAGTCATTTATTTTTTTGAATCGAGACTACGTTTTTTTTAAGTCAAGAAAAAAAATCATCAATGGGAGAATTTTATGTCTTCCGATAAGTAAATATTTGCATGATTCAAGAAAAGTTATTTTATTAAGTGAAGATTATAATTTATTTAAATCAAAATTAAAATTTTTTCTTTCCAATAGACCGTTGTCTTGAGTTGATAATGTAGTTTTCTTAAACTGAGAGTAAATGTTCTTCTGCCACGCAAAAAAAGTTCTTGGTTTGAGATGTTGATATATATTGTGACAATTTACTATACTCACCAACCAAGACAGAAAAATATCTTGTTTTGATAGTTTTTTTTACTTGGTTAGAAACAAAATAAATTTGACTTAAAATAAATATTCTTAAACCAAGAATATTTAATTTGAATTAAAATTTAATTATTCTTGATACAATATTTTTATAATATTAGTCGAAGAAAATGTTCTCGGATTAAAAAAACCCAATTACTCAGCCCAAGAATAAAAAAATGAAGGCAAAAATTATCTTGGGCCAAGTCAACCTTTTTTTCTGTGTATGTTAGAACGGTAACCATTACTAAGTTACTTAGTAACGAAGATTTTTGTGAAAATCCTGAATGAACTTGCAGAGGGAAAAATCTTTAGAATAGTGGCAATTATGAGTGATTCTAAATATTTTTCTATATGTAACATAGTAATGGTTACCATTCTAGCATAGGAATCAGAACTATTATTTTCTCTTCGTATATACATTACAATAAAGATTTATTTATTATTAACTTAGTAAACCTGTTTATTTAATATAATCGTATAAAATTTTAAATATTTTTTTTAATATAATTTTAATCCTTTGAATTTATCGTATAGAATAAGAAAATATAACATTTTCAAGTTAATTGAGCTTGGATATATTAAATCCGAATATAAATAAGTTCTTTAATCGTAAAAATATTCAAAAGTACTATAGGATATTTTACGTTCTTTATATTTGGTTCGTAATATATGTATATATATATATATATATTCATAATAAATAATAAAACGACGATACCGTATTTTTATACAAATTGTAACGATTAAAAGAACTTTGGAAATTTCTGTGTGTCATCAGCGAATACTTAGCGAATGCTAAGTAAAAAAAAATAATGGATAATAATTCGAACTTTGCCCTGAATATTGTTGATAAGAGACAGCTATATAAGAATCCACCAAGTGTATTGCATTACGTCAGTCTTCATTCGTAATAAATTTGAAAGTGTTGTAATTCATTTTTATTTTATTTTTTTAATATTAAAATAAAATTACAACGTAAAAATGAAATCTATATTAATAATTGCAACTTTAGTGACTATTTCATATGGAATACCTGCTGGTGAAGTATCTACTCAGCCTATGCAACTGTCCGAATTGATAACTCAAGCTCAAGCTAGTATAAATAATTTTGGGGAAGAACTACAAAAAAAACTTAATCTTCCTGACCAAGAATCTGTTGCTAAGGCAATTCAAGCTCAAACTACAAATTTTGTTTCCAATGTCCAAGATTATGTTAAAAAAGTATCTGAGGATGTAAGTATTAGTTTGTTATTTATTTAATATAATAAATATATTAAATTTATTTTAATAATTTGTGTCACTATTGTTGATGTTGAAGATAAAAACGAAAAATCCTGAACTAGAAAAAATCTGGGACGATATCAAAGGAAAATTCAGTAAAGTCGCTGATGATATTAATGCACAAATTCCAAATGCTCAGGAACAAGCAAATCAACTTAAAGAAAAATTAACTCAAGGATTTAATGTTCTCGTTGAGGAATCAAGCAAAGTTTCAAAGGCAATTGGCACAGATTCAGAAAAAATCCAAGAAGATGTAGGAAAAATTACGAAACAGGCTGTTGAGCTTGTCCTTGAAACAACTAAAAATTTTGAAACTAAATTGCGTGAATTGGCCGTTACTGAAGCCCCAAAATAAATTATGTGAAAATAATATAGTTATGGCTTAAATATTTATCCGTTTTTTTTTTCTTTTTTTCGTATTTAAGTCAATATATTTTGAAAATTTTAATTATTGGTTAAAATATCAAATTGAAATTTTTTGATATACTTTATATCAAATAACTGCATATTCCAGTAAATTATAATGAGGTCAATGTAATCAAAATTTTTCTGTAATTGGAATATTTTTTGTCAGCATATTTTTCAGAGTAAAGAATAAGCTTGTAGTCAGTAATATGTTTATTTTGTTATCATACTTTTGAGAATACCAGTACAAGCACTTCTGTTATGTATGAAACGTATTGTTGTTTCCTTAAATAAATTTTTTACTTAAAAAATTTTAATTATTGCAATAATTGTACTACAACATTAAATATTTGAATTCATTTTGTGTGTTTAAAATAAAATTACTTTATAAATAAATATGGAAATAACTTCCTGGAGAGTGAATATCCTTCTTTCAATAATATTTATCGTAAGTTAATTTTTTATTACTACACGGAAGTTAATTGAATTATTTATCATACCTGTTGAATTTTAAATTATCTTTTTAATTATGGTTTGTTGACTTTTTCAATCAATCAGTTGTTTGGTGATTAAGAATTTGGATGCTCAATTATAAAAAGTTAATTTTAAAGTTAACGTCACTGTGTTTGAATTCATAAAGAAATAATATTTATTTTTTATTTATTTATTTATTTTTTTTTTCATAGATTTTAGTTACTACCGCAGCTGAAAAATTTACTAAAGATCACAAAGAACTCTTAGAGAAAATGGTTAAAGTTGTAGCTGTCCATCCTCGTTATCCGAATGATGAGACTTCTGAAGAAAGAACGGAGCGAATTAACAAAGAGTTAGATCAAGCAATGAATTTTATTAACATCATTGGACAAATAGATAATTTTCTTACAAATAAAATGAGAATTTTCATTAAACAACTCAACGCAATGTATGATATGAATGATTCCGATCATTCGTAATTACAATTTAGACCTTTATATAACCAAAATGTTAAACCAGTGTGGCTTATTTAATTATAAAATTTTTTTATTGTTGATAGTAGGGTTACTTAAAAAATATTAATTATTTACATTTTTTCTGTATTATTATAAACTAAATGTATACAAAAATTAATTTTTAATCAATATTAAACATAAAATGAATCGATAATATAGTAGAAAGCAATGATGAGTTCCATAAGAATCTTTACAGAAATAATTATATCACAGAAAAAAGAGGAACTCAAAATTTAGTTATAATTACTTCATGTAGAGAGTAAATTAAAACCATTAATGGAATCCAATAATTTTAACTTTCGACATAAGTAAAAATTTTCGGATCCCATTAGTGGTTTCAGTTCACTCTCCATGACACATGCCTTGTGAAAAATTTTTACTTGCAAAAATTGAAAATAATTATTGCAGATTGAAAATAAGAACCCGGATCAGAAGATAATTTAAATTTTACTTTTTGACATAAATTGAAGTCAGCGAAGCCAAAACTAAGTCAAATTGACTTTTTTGACTTGAATGGATACTAAGTAGGTCAAGTTAGCCAAAATCAAGTCAAAATTTAAATGCGTTTTTCATTCACTTTTGACTTGCTTTTAGCTAACCTGACCTACTTAGTATCCATTCAAGTCAAAAAAGTAAATTTTAAATTTTTTCTTTGACCCGAAAGTGTCTAAAATGTTAATTTCTCTTAAATTCTTTGAGCAAGTATTATAATAAAGTCAAAAAAACTCATATTAAGTTCTGAGAAGTTAGAAAATTTTCCAACTTTTCTAGAAAAATTATCAAGATTTATTAAAACTTTGAGCAAAAAATTTTCATCGCAATAAAAAAGTTCGTTTTGTGTCAAATTTTTTATTTCCATAACACAATTTTTCCCAAAACAAATAATATTCTTAATCTTAGCAGATTTTTTTGAATAACTAAAAAACTTTTTTTATCGCCATGAAAATTGTCTGCCCAAAGTTTTAATAAGTCTTGATAATTTTCTCGAAAACTTGCCAAATAATCTAAATATTTGAATTTTTAAAACTGTTTATCTTTTTTTGACTTAATAATATTATCTCAGTTTGTGAGGAAATATAACAATTTCAAAACTTGTATTTTCAATTTTCAAGAATTATTTTTACTTTTTGCAGAGAAAAATTTCCACAAAGAATGGTAATTTTTGCAAGCTTTTTTTATTCATGTATATATTCTTATGAAATATATAATTTAATACAAAACATATTTAAACATTTAATTATATTTCATTATAGAGTTCAATATTAAAAACGTGAAAAAAAAGGGCTTAAATACTTTTTACAAATCATAAAATTTTCGAGAAACGGCACACTGAAAAAAAAAATACTGTTTTTTTTTTTTCAGTGCACGTCAGTACAATAGCGAATTAATAATCCGCGTCAACTTTTTTCTGATTATTTTTTTATCAATATTATTTTAAAATATTTTAGGTAATCAAAAGAATGTTGCCATAAGCTGATAATATAGTGAATTTGTCCGGATCAGTTTCTTAATGGAGCAACATGGAAACTTAAGACTCTAAAGCTCTAAAGTCTCCATGATCGAACATTACATGAAAAATTAAAGTACGAACATTTTAATTATGAATATTTGATCCACTAATAAAGCAGAATATATATTTAATATATAGATATATTGTGATTCATATAAATCTTTGAGCATTAATAAATGTTTACATCGGCTGAATATAATCTCTCAGTAGTAAAATCTAAGGATGATTTTCACACCGAAACACTTTTCCAGTAGAGGTGATACGCTTTCAAAATGTCAGCTGATGATTGGTCGAAGTAGTTATCATAAAAAAAATTAGGTCTAAAAAATACGCGGTTGCATGCTTCCGTCACTGACCATAGTTAAACTCAATGTATTTAAATATGTATAAATACAAAAATTGAATTTAATAATTAAATTTTATTTTTTACAACGAAAAGATAAATTGTAATTATAATTTTTTTTTCGTTTAAAGTGTTACAATATTTCTTAAATAATCAATTTTGAGTATTTCTACGGCAACCAATTTTTTAGAATCTTAAATTTATTTAAAATATCTGGCAGGTTCGGATTATTCCTCGGAATACGTACACAGTAAAAATTATCGTATATGTGTTAAAATCCGTCCGTGTTAAAATTTTTGATTATTTTGTGTAAAATCAACACATTTTACTGTGGTACTTAAAATTTTAAATCGATCTTCTACTTTAATAATCGATCTAATACTTTAAAAGTGTTACTTTCCTGGTAGGAAGGGACCATTGGCCAAAGCTCGGACCAGGCATTGGCCAGTCGTCATGCCAGAGTCCCGAGCCTTGGCGCAAGCCTTGGTCAAGCCTTGACTGAACCATTGGGTGAGCATTGGTCCAAGCCTTGGATGATGTCCAGTCCCAAGCCTTGGGGAAAAAAATATCAAGCCTCGGCCGAGTCTTGGGAAACGAAAAATCGAGCCTTGGTCAATGCTTGGGAAACAAATAATCAAGCTTCGGCCAAACCTCGGGAAGTAAAAAATCTAAGGCTCACCCAATGTTCGATCTAAAATATTATTATTTAAATTAATAAATATAAGTAAAAAAAAGTTTGATCACACTTTTATCGACATTACATTGAAGTGTAATTATCTAATTACTGAATTAATGGGAAATAACGAATAAAATTATTTGGGCGCTACCGGGGTTCGAACTGAGATCCTTCTGAATATTGGGCCGGGACGCTATCCACTGTGCTAAATTTGATGTCCAGATAATCATGATTTTTTTGCTTGTTAAATTATTTAAATACAATTTAATTCAAAAATATTAGATCGTAAAGATGAGGTGAAATGTAGTTTTATTTAATGAACTTAAAATTGTCTGTTGAGTAATGACATATATTTATTAATTTGTAATTTTATGATTTGATATAAATGAATAAATTAAGAGTAAGATCAAGTAGCACTATTAGGGAAGGGGGGAGGGCAAAAGGGGGTAGGGTAGGCAAAACGGAGTACCCTCAAAATATTAAAAAAAAACAAATTTTTTTTTTTCGTCTAATTGCTATAAATCCGATATATTTGCGCATCTTTAGCCCTACACATGACACCTGGGGCAAAATGGACCATCCGAAAATTCTGAAAAAATGATTCTTTCATATTTTTATCGTCAAATTAAAAAAAAATTTAATATATTAATCCATTTTTCGGCTGATTCTCTATAGCTGGGGCAAATTCGGCCACTAAAAATATTCGAAAATAATATTTTATTTTTTAATTGATAAAATTTTTGAAATAATGAAAAATAATCTGTAACCTAAAAAAATCAAAAAACACGTTTTTTGGGTTCAAAACAATGACAAATAAAAAATATAGAATTGTTTTTTTTTATTAAATAACAATTAGTAATTAAGCTAATCGAGGGGAAACGATTAATAAAACAATGATGCGAAATTTAATTTTTCTTTATGTATATTACATATAAAAAATTTGAATTTAATGAAATTTGATTAACTTTCAGAAATTTTTTTTTTCAACTTTTTTGAAGGGTACCCCATTTTGCCCGCCAAAAATAAAAATTTCATGTTAACTAAAGTTTTGTACATAGCAATAACTAATTAAGTGGAAATTATTGATATTAATCGTATACTCGGTAGACCGTTATGCCCTGGTCTTCTCTATATACATATATATAGATACATGTAAAGTTGATAATTTTAATATTAAATAAAAATTTAACCCAGGCTGAGGCATAGGCCAATGGTCAGCTGCCAAGGCTCGGCTTGACAAAAATTAAACTATCGGACCCAGCCTCGGCCGACCCTTGGGCCAATGGTCAGCGGCCAAGGCTCGATTTAACAAAAATTAAACTATCGGGCCTGGCCCTGGCCGAGGCTCGGGCCAATGGTCACTACCCAAGGCTCGGCTTAATTTAATGAAACCAATGGACCAAGCCTCGGCCTAGACTTGGGCCAATGGTTAGCTGCCAAGGCTTGGCTTAACGTAATCAAACCATTGGGCCAAGCCCTGGCCGAGGCTTAGGCCAATGGTCAGCTGCTGAAGCTTGGCAAGTGACAACAGGGCCAAGGCTCGGCCTATAGTCAGCCTTGGCGATTCCTACCTGGGATTACTACATAAATCTAAATTAACAACATTTACTAAGTGTTACTTTAAAATTAACACTACAATTATGTTGAAAACTTAATCGATAGTCACAGAAAAATTATAAAAAAAATAAAAGTGAAATCGACATTTTATAGTGTCAATTTAGTGATTTAAAAAATTTTATTATTAATTTAATAAATTTACTACTTACTAAAACCTGGAATGTTTATTATCATAAGAATCAAAAAGATTTAGTTATAATTTCGAATTATTTTATGTAATGTAGAAATTATTTTTTCGTTAAATAAAAATGTTTTTTTTTTTTTTTTAAAGAAATTAATTGATTTACTATTTCCAACTGATATGAAATATTATACGTGATTTTTTTCAAATCTCGACTTAAATAAAAACATTTTTTATTGTAAAAAAATAGTTCAATGTTGAATAATAATTGTTGTCACTTTTGATAACCGCTAAATAATATATAAATTATATTTACTGAATATCCACGATATAAAAATAAAATATAAAAGTTAATATTTTTTTTTTTTGTCGCCACTGACATTTAAAAAGTGTTGAATTTGCTTCTGGTATTACCCGAGTTTGATGTTTAAATTCAACACAAATGATATGTGTTAAAAAATTACACAATATTTTTTACTGTGAGGAATTATTTGGATTTTATTTCAATCTGCATTCACACCGATCCAAAGTTTTAATATTAAAATAAATTCCTATTCGGAGTGAATTTCACTAAAAGTTCACACAAGCTGAAAAAAATGATTTCCGAAAGTCAAAGGAAAACCAGTAATTTGTTTTCGAAACTTCCTACTGTGAAAATTAAAATAAAAAATAGTTTTTATTTTATTAATTCCGATACAACATTTATTAAATTAATCTTCAAATTATTACAATGAGAAATAAAATGAAATATTTATTTATCAACTAATCGATAAAAGTAAATAAATTATCCTTAGCTTTTCAATGCTAATTAAAATGAAAACATGTTTAAAGGAATGAAAGAAAAAAAAAAGTAATTTATATAATTACAGTTATTTAAATTAATATGAAAAACAAATACGAATGAGAATGTCGCAATAAGTTAAGCGCGCGATGCCAAAAATTTTTCTTAAGTCGAAACAGGATTGGTCGTTAAATAAGAAAGAATAGATTTTATTGGACAGTGAAAGCTCGCCTAAGAGTTTTACTTTTCACCGAGAGATCGAGACGAGAGAGAAATCTATATGTGTTAAAGATTCTCTTGTTCACCACATGTTGATTAATAATATAAAATTCGATAAACTTGAGTGGAATCGGAAGTCGTGGGTGTTATCTTATGAATACTTAGACGCGTAAGTTACGCGATAAACAAACGTAAAAACGTGACTGCTCCCGTTCCTTTTTAAAAAGTCTCGCTCTCGGAAGGATTCCAGCGAACTAACAAGAACGAGGCAACGAGGGGTAGAAGTGCGCTGAGTTACGTCACACGCGACATTAGAATTATAATTTTCGTGGTGGCCCAAGTTGGTCGTCTCTCTCCCCAATTGTCAGTTATCTTTGCCACGAGGTGTGGCTAGTGATTTATATTTCATTTTCGTAAACAAAAATCCATCTTAATACACAGTAATAAGTGTGTTTACTAGTACACACCTTGTCTCAAGTAATCTAGGCGCGTCATCAGCATAACCTCTAAATTCAATCGTTCATGTTGCTAAATTATACGGACTTAATTGACCTTTGTTATCGTACATAAATTAATTAACTTCAAGTTTCTCAGTGGTATTATTGCAGTGAGTTTATTTTATTTTTATTTAAAACTTTAAATTATTTTGTTATATTGAAGATTTAATCGGAAATTATTCAAAATTCCGGTCCCCACTAAGAAACGAGAAGGCGCCCTGCGAACAGGCGATAGATTTCTGCAAATCAGTGACCAAGATTTTTCCTCAATAGACACCATGAATAACAAAAGAAAAAATCGTTCCAATCCAACTAGGTAATATATTTTTATTATATTATTTTATCCTTGTTCAAACTAACTTAAATTTATTTAAATGACAGCTATTAAGTTGTCAGTCAACTGATATGACTTAAATTTAGTTTTTATACTTTACTTTTATTTATTTCTATAAACAATAATTTAAATAACTAAATTATTTTAATTTTAGGTCCCCTCGAGCTCGAGGCCCTCAGGAGAGAAGTGTTGTTGCTGAAGGAGTTTACAATAATGCTCATTTTATGCATGCAGTAACAAGTCATGTTGGCAACATAGTTCAGGTGATAAATAAATAAATTTTTTTATTTTTATTAATTAATTTTATAATTTTCAATGAACAAAATAAATACTGATGGACAAAAATTTTAAAAAATGCATATGGAGAATTTTTTTAATTTTTCTTGTGTATATTTTTAAAAAAAATTTTTTAATGATAATTTACTTGATAATTAAAAACTCTAAAATTGTCAGATGTCGACTACTTTCAGTATCATTTTTTTTTAAATCATTTAATCGCTATTTTTTTTTCTTATTTAATTTTTTTTTTTTTTTTTTTAGATTCAAACTCAAAATGGCTCATTGTACGAAGGTATATTTAGAACTTTTTCAAGCCAATTTGAAGTAGTTTTGGAAATGGCACATCGTGTAGATAGTTCAGGCAAGATTTGTGTAGACACTGTGGTTGAAAAACTAATATTTAAACCACAAGATATAATTACAATGTCTGCTAAAGATGTAGACTTAGATTATGCAATAAGAAATACATTTCAAACTGATACATCAATTAGTAAGTTTAATGGTTTAGTGGGAGAAAAAGAACTTGAACCATGGGATGCACCAGCAACAATAAATGGCGATGACTATGAATTAGATGGAGGAAATTCTGTACGAATTAATTTATTTATTTATAAAATCGTTTAATTTTATAAGTATATACTAATTATTATGTATATTTTAGAATGGTTGGCCTGCTGACGAAATGTTCAGTAGAAACGAACAAGTATATGGTGTACAAACAACATTTGAACCATCTTTAGTCGGTTATACCCTTCCATTACATCGTAAAGACACTAAAGAATTCAAAGATCAAGAACAAAAAGCTGCTGAAATCGCGAATGCAATAGAGGCTCAACCAAATCATAAAGCTCGATTGGATCTTGAGAATGGTGATGAGGAAGAACGTTTTGCTGCAGTAATACGACCAACTAACGAAGGAAAATATGTTCCTCCTGCTAAAAGAAACAATGTTAATTCAGGTAAATTGACACGATCAACGCCACCACCACCATCGCCTGGTTCAGCGAACAATAAAAACATGTTTAATCATCCACCTCTTGGATCAACGGCAAATTCTTCTCAGCCAAGTAACATTCCATTAGGGGGCCCATCAAATCATCCTCCAGTACAACATCCGGTAATGGCTATGCCACCAAGTGGTGTTGTTGTTGCTTACAATACACCACCACCATTTGTTCCTCCACCAACGACACAGCCTCCTCCCGTTGCAGCGATTCCAGTGATACCTCAAATCCAGCCTCAACATCAACATGGATCAACGATGTCACAAGTCGCATTTGCTCCACAGCAACCACCACCGCCAAATAAATTAAATCTAGAAAAAAGAGAACGTCCAGGGCGACAACAAGGTTATCAATCAGACAAAGCGCCTCCTGCGCCATTTCCACAAACTGCAACTTCTCATCAGCAACAACAACAACAACAACAGCAACAACAACAATCGCCTCATACTCCACACACTCCTATTCAACAGCAAAATTCTCTTGAAGGTCAACGAAGTGATCTTCTCACTTCAAAATCTGATCATAGGAAAATTCCTACTCCAAGGACAAGAGATGAACAACATGCTGAATTACGACAATTTTCATCAGATTTTAAATTAAGTGATCAACAAATACAAGAAACTCAATCTATTCCACGAAAACAACAGCAATCACATCAAGATACACATACACAACAATCTATGCAACCATCACATCATCCACCAGTTCATCAACATCAACAATCATTACCACAGCCTCCACAACATCAAACGTCTCATCAACAGCAACATCAAACTGTACAAGAAGAAACAATAGTTGTTTCTAAACCTCCATCAGGTCCTGTACCTATACGGCCTACGACACCACCTCAAGTTCAACAACAAACTACACCGCCAATGCAGCAAAGTCACGAGCCAGCTGTTGAAAAATTAACGACAACCTTCAAAAAGTCAACATTAAATCCAAATGCTAAGGAATTTAATCCAAACGCAAAGCCATTTACACCGGTAGGCAATAATAATAATTAATATTTTAATTCAAATAACGAAGACTGATGATACGTTTCAGCGATCGCCAAGTACACCAACTCCAAGCAGACCACATACACCTCAAACACCCCAATATTCCGGAGCCATGCCTACTACAGTAGTTATGACACCAGCTTACGTCATGACAAGTCAACCACCAACCGCGTTCTCTCAACCTCAGGCCCAACCTGTAGCAAGGTTCCGGAAGGGTCAGTATTTAGGTACAAACACACAGCTCTTGATTATATATTTATATATTACAACAAAAAAATATTAAGTACCATAAAAATCACTGGTTATTGAATTATAATTAAACTTTACTTTAGTACCAATGATGCAACATCGAGCGCCAGATATTGCATCACAAATGCAGGTAGCAGCTGCAACAGGGCAACCACTGCTTGCTCCTGCGCCACTACATCCATCATTTCAGGTGCCTTATCCGGGACAACCAACTTATCAACAAATGGTGCGTATGGTACAAGCACCACCACCACCGCCACATATGGCTACGCCTTATCATCATCATCATGAGTCGCCTGGGCCTCAAAATCCTGGTATTCAATATATGGGTCACCACGGACATCCTCATCAACATCATGTAGGACAACAGCCTCAGAGTCAAACCCAATCGCCAGCTAATCAAAATCCTCAACATACACCTGGTGCATATAATCCGTCGGGTACACCACAAGCATCGTATCCACAGCCTCCACCTCAAGGTCACACACAAAACTATCCACTTATGTGTCCATTGATTCCACCACATTTATCAATTCCACCACAACACATGCCGTATTTACAACCTCAACCACCTGGTGCTCAACAAGCAATACCAGTTATTTTACCCCATAATCAGTAGCTACGACGGCGATTGAGAAGAGAGAAACGTTAGTATTTTAATTGAGACGCAAAATAATTTATATTAAAACATAAATAATCCTCTGAATAATTAAATCTATTTTATTAAATATAAATAAATAAATATCTTTAATAAAGATTTATTTATTTAAACTTTTTACATCAGCCGTTTTAGGCGTCAGGTGTCAGTTTTTACTACTGATGATTTGCATTTAAACTTTTTTATTTAATATCATTCTACATAATGCTCAAATACGTACCTTATTATTTATTTTTTATTGGGAACTGAGATCTCAAATAAATACAACATCTTTTTTTCATTCAAAAGAGCAAATTATTTAAATGCAGCATTAAGTGACACAGCCGTCCGGCTTAAAGGATAAATAATAAAATAATAATAATAATAATAATAATAATAATAATAATAATCATCATCATCATCATTTAAAAAGAAAACTGCGTCTCAATCAGTGTCTAATTATTGCACTATTACTATTCTCTCGACTCAGGAATGTTTACGTTCCCGTTTGTCGGCTCGATTGTCATTAAATCTGCAATCTTATAAACGATTTTTAAATCGTAAAAAAAAAAATCCACGTAAAATTGCGGGGTTTTTTGCGTCGATTTTATTTAATTTCGCGTCCCCGTTTGTTTTATTATTAATAAATTCAACTAAATTATTTCTTAGTAAAACAATTATTATTAAAATCACAAAATTATTTGACTTTATCTTTCAATATATTTTTTTTATCTATAGATTCTTCATTCTTACTTTGCTGTTTAGTCAAAAAATTTCATTATTTTTCACCTTTGATAATATTTAGCTGAAAATAAAAAATTAAATTAAAGTAAGCAAATGCAAATTAAAATTTCAAGTGCTGGATCACAAATAAGACCTTTCTAGGAAATTTCTCAACTTAATAAATGCCCGAAAATTTAATTATAATAATAAAAAAATCCATGCGCGAGTACAATTACCACATTATTGTAACCAAACAGTCCTTATTGCATTATATAATTAAAATAAAAAATAAAAAAAAACGTCTTGAAAATATAATTTGTTTATGTACGCGCTCGCATGATTTTGAAAAATATAAATTTTATCAAATTCTTGTTATCATTGCGAAAATAAATATCGATTGCAGATTACAATAATATAAAAAAATAAAATTTTTAATTTTTTCTTATATGTATAATTATAATGAGAATATTACCAAGAAAGGTCAAATTATCTAAATTCAACAGACGTACTAGTAAATTATTAATATACTATCATGCAGAGTAATTAATCATCATATCTCTGCAATTTGTTAAAGTAATTTTTGTTACAAGATGCTAATTTTTGAAAATATTAAAAAAAAAAAATAAAAAAAAAAGAAATCGCAGACAATTGAGTAAAATATAAGAGAAAAATTTTCTCAAATTTGTCTGCAGTTATAGAATAGACGGAAAATTATTTTATCATGCGAAAAAATAAATTAACTCGTGTACAAATGTTTAATAGTATTTTATTTAAAAATGAAATATCGACAATATTAATTATTTAAATTAATTTCTTTTATATAATTACTGTATGTAAAGTAAACAGCCAAACTTTGCAATTAAATTGATATTAATATAATTATCATATTTGCAATATATTAATTAAATTTGTTATAAAACGTTTGTAAACGAGTTAAGTAATTATAGACCCTAATATCAGAAAAGTCTGAAATTGATGTTATTAAATTAAAAATCAATGAAAAAAAGAAAAAAATTAAAATAATATTGGTTGGATAGTTAAAAAAATTAATTAATATTGTAATAATCATGATATTTTGAGTTCATAAAATAATACAAATAATTAAAAGAGAATGAAATGAATACATAATAACGACGATATTAGCGATAATATGAATGTGTGGAAAATGAATTTTCCTATTTACGAAACAAGCTTGCTACGAGGCATCGTTAGACACAAATTTTATATCAAAGAGATTTAAAATAAAACATCTAAATAAAACGAATAAGTAAAAACACCATATCAATACATTTTTATTGTTATTTAAGTTGAATTTATTATTTTCCTTTGCTTTTTAGTTTTTTTTAAATTTACTTATATGTTTAATTCGAATTTTCCCGCGATTATTTAAAATTTTCATTAAAATATATCCAAAGGCACGTTCAGAAATTCGTTTAAGGAGATGCAGCTTCTGTATTCACAGATATCTGATGAAACCAGATGAACAATTCGATATCACCATAAAGCGTTAATAAATTTTGCAAGGAAAACAAAAGGTAAATGCAGGTCAGGTATTTTTTTGTTACTCTAGTTTTAAGTAAACCATGTGGATTTTACTTACAAACCATATGAGTAAATTTTTTATGTATCAATCTCCAGAGTGTTTTTCTGAACATGCCCTCAGACAACCAGGGTCGTCAGCTTAAGTTTGCTTTCATTTTTTCATCTAATAACCGCAGTAGATTTTGGACAAACTAAATTTCCAGTTTGATGACAAAATTTCCCTTCAACTTTACGACAAATATACATCAACTTCTTTCGTTTAAGTTCAGTTTTCTTGTGGAGGGGAGACAAGATCTCTACCCTCCATAGTCCATAAGTTTTCTATTTAACTACAGTGTGAGTACAATATACAGTGTAAACCAACAGAAAATTGGCCGCTTTTAATTTTTGCTCTTTATAAATACTGGCATACTTTGCCGCCCGATACCAGCAGTAGATTTTGGTTTCGAACAAGTTGAGTTTTTGTGGCACGTGGCCCAATAGGGACGGTAGCCAAGAAGGAGAAAAAAAAAAAAGTTGAGTTTTCAAATTGACGATAATCTCCAGCCCAAGTAGAAAGTGAGGAATTTTATGAATACAGAAATAAATAATTAACTTATAACCTCAAAAGCTGAAAACACGTGGATATAAATGTTGTTAAAAATATGTCTAACAACTCTACAAATGGAATTAACAAGCAAAAATGGGAAAATTTAGGGGTTACTCTAAGTAATAGAGTTTTAAAAACTTTAAAGTTACTTAAGTTTCACCATCCAACTCCAATTCAAGTATGTATCTAATAAAATATATATTTTAAAATTTTTATTTATCAAAATATTACAATAATTTTAGGCAGCATGTATCCCTATTTTATTAAATGGAAAAGATGTTGTAGCAGAAGCTGTTACTGGAAGTGGCAAAACGCTGGCATTTCTTATACCATTGATAGAAATTCTACAGGTATTGATTTATTAAATAATTTATAAATTATTATTTTATAGTTTGAATTTATTTTTATAGAAAAGAAGTGATGAATGGAAAGCAACAGAGATCGGTGGTATAATTATTTCACCAACGAGAGAATTGGCTACTCAAATAAGTGAAGTATTGAACCTATTTTTGAAAGACATTCCAAAATTAAAGCAAGTATTATTAGTTGGTGGTACTACAGTTAAAGAAGATGCAATAAAATTAAAACAAGGTTCAAATATTATTATTGCTACACCAGGAAGACTAGAAGATATTTTGTCAAACTGCAAAGATGTTAATTTAGGAAAAGCAGTTAAATCATTGGTTATTACTCTATTGTTATATAAAATTTAAAAATAAATTTATAGGTGATGTTAAGTATTAAATTAAAATATTTTTTATTCTATAATTTTAGGAATTATTAGTATTAGATGAAGCTGATAGACTTTTAGATCTTGGATTTTCGGCAACATTAAATACAATTTTAAGTCAATTACCACGTTTACGAAGAACTGGATTATTTTCTGCAACACAAACAAAAGAATTACAACAATTAATACGAGCAGGCTTGAGAAATCCAATAATAGTTGCAGTTAGAGAGAAAGTTTGTGTTTCTACACCAATATCACTAAATAATTATTATGCTATCGTTGAACCTGATCGTAAAATTGCAACTTTAGTTAATTTTATAAAATCAAAGGGCACTGATTTAAAATATATGATATTTTTTTCTACGTGTGCGTGTGTAGATTATTTCAGTCATATATTAAAATTGTAAGTATTGATTATAAGTAATTAAATATTTTATAATTGTATAATTTATTTAGATAGATAGATAAAAGATTTTATTCGGCCATGAGATCAAAATTTCTTGTTGCCGTTCAAGAATATATTACACTAAATTAGCATATTAATTTTAATTATAATATATAATAATAAAAATAATAAACTAACAGTAAAAAATGAGCTTCAACATCAAGTACATTTAAATTCAAAGTTGATTTATTATCATAAATTATCGAAATGATTTATCATATTATGCCAGATGACTAGTAGATAAACGTAAAAAGTCCTGATTTGCGTCTTCCCTACGTGGTATAGGTTGCAAAAAAATTAACTTATTTTTTAATAACCCTAAAAGCATTGTCTTAAGCAAGTTACTCGAAGAAAGTCCTTCAGCAAGTTTCTTACGGATGATTTAAATAAGACTTAAACAAGAAGGATTTCACAAGTATACTTGCCAAAAACTTCATCAAGTCTTGCTTAAGATACTTCTTAACGACTTACGGAAATCTATAGAAACAGTCTGCAGCAATTCTTAATCAATAGATAACAATGTTAGGTCAGAGTTCTAAAACTCCAACGCAGTACCTATATCTAATCCAGTAGTCCTCATTTAAATTTAAAACCCTACAAATTGGTAATATTATCAATCGATAAAATTATATCGAACATTAAGGGCATTCTCAAACAGTACCCCCCACTTTTTAAATAATTTCAACGGCTTTCAACTGTCATAACCGTATTAAAATTTTATTAATTAATTGAAAAAAAATTAAAACCTTAATTGAAAAAAGGAGAACGTAGTCGTAATTCCACCGAGGTATAGAATTTAAAAATAATTATTTGCAATTGATTTCAATCAAGAGTTAAACGAAATTTGTTGAATAAATTTTAGCCTATAAAATTTGAAAATTCGAATTATAAAATTGACATAAAGATTTTACTGAAATTTATTTTACAAATTTCGTTTAGCTTCAAATTGATATCAACTGCAAGTAATTTTTTTAAAAATCTATATGTTAACGAAATTACGACTACGTTCTTCCTTTTTCAATTAAGGTTTTAATTTTTTTTTAATTAATTAATATAATTTTAATACGGTTATGACAGTCGAAAGCTATTGAAATTTTTTAAAAAGTGGGGGGCACTGTCTGAGCATGGCCTTAACTAAGTAATACTGAGTTAACTATACTAATGCTGGATAGACGGCTCGCGATGTAACGAAGCGGGTAGCCACGTTCAGGTATTTTAAGCAATTCTGAGCTAATGCATCTTGAGCAATATTACTACAGATTTACTTAACGTATCTTACGAAAGTATCTTATCAGAGACCTGTTCAATACTTATGATACAGGCTTACTGAAGACTGGCGGTACAGATTTACGTAACATTTCCTTAAAAATGCCACTAGAAAATTGGACCTGATTCATATAAATCATTTGTTTATTTAAATTTTATTTTATTTATTTAAATTTTATTTTATTTTATTTATTTAAATTTATAGAATGTTTCATGGCAAAATGATATTTGCTTTACATGGAAAAATAAAAGATCGAAGAAACAGTATATTTGAAGAATTTCGTAATATTGAATCTGGCATACTTATATGTACTGATGTAATGGCCCGAGGAATCGATATTCCAGAAGTAGATTGGGTTTTACAGTATGACCCACCATCTACTGCAAGTAATTTTGTACATCGTTGCGGTAGAACTGCGCGATTTGGTCATCAAGGCAATGCATTACTTTTTCTTTTACCTACCGAAGATGCTTACATTGAATTTATCAAACGAAATCAAAAAGTTGAATTAGATAAATTGGAATTAAACACTCCTGTAGAGCTTATTCAGAAATGTATAGATTCTATGAGAAATTCACAGATTGATGACAGGCTTTTATTTGATAAGGGCAATTGTGCTTTCGTATCATATATACAATCATATAGTAAACATGAATGTAATTTAATTTTAAGATTGAAAGATTTAGATCTTGGTTTGATAGCAATGGGGTTTGGTCTTTTACGAATGCCACGTATGCCAGAAGTTAAAAATCGTGACACATCATCTTTTATAGAAATGAATATTGATATTAATTCAATCGGATATAAAGACAAACAAAGAGAAGAAAAACGATTGGAGAATCTTAATATTTATCGTAAAACAGGAATTTGGCCTAGCAAGGATAAACGAAGGATGAAAAATACAGAACCTTGGTCTGAAACAAAAAAAAAAAAAGTTGAAAGACAAGATAAACGTATAACTAAAAAAGATAAAAAAAATAAACGAAACGAAACTAATGGATCCGCTAAATCAATAAAGAAAAAAAGAAAAGGACCTTCACAAGAGGATTTAGATGAATTAGCTAAGGATATTGCATTGATTAAAAAATTAAAGAAAAAAAAGGTGAGATTTTATACTGTATTATATGATTAAAACTAATTTTTAAATTTTATTAACAAAAAATTTTAATAATCATTTTTATTGCAGATATCAGATGAAGATTTTAATGAAGCTTTTGGAGTATAATATGTACATAATTAAGTATTTATTTATTACTTATTAATGTTAAAATACAAATTTAAAATAATAAAATTGTAATTACAAACGAAAAGTAATGGGAGATTTTTGAAACATATATTATAAGTAATTAATTAAATTTCATTAGTTCTTTAAAGTCATAAAAATTTCGAAAAAGTTTTGAACCCTACCAAAGAGGAAAATCTTTACTGGCTACTAAATTTATTATGAACTAGCCGTCATCCGCAGCTCCGCCTGCGTACATTATGGGATATTTATATTGTTGTTAAAAATTTCGACGAAACTCTCTTCATAATTGATTTTCGGAAAAATAACAATAATGGTAGATACTTACAAGTGTAAGGAAATTTTTTTACAGAGTTCAAGCTTGGATCTTAAATTTAAAAAACAGGATTGTTTTCATTTTTGACCCTGCCACACCTTCGGAGTTAATTTTCGGAAAAACAGCAGTAATAGTGGGTGCTTGTTAATGTAAAGAAAATTTGTTTCCTAGTTCAAGTATCATTGTCTGATAGTTAAAAAAAAGAGCTATTCGGTCATACCGGGAATGAAAAGGTTTTATATTTCTTATTTCAATCAATTTAAAAATGTCATTTTTGGAAGATTTGATAAAGAAATCTGCGTACTATATATATATATATATATATATATATATCTGCGTTCTTACTCTAACACAGAAATTAATTTTCAAATTGATTTTACAATATTGTTTAAACAATAATTAATAAATGTTCATTTTTTTATATTTTCCATTTATCGAAGCCACGACGCCAACTGAGAAAATTCTCGTGTAAAATTACATTTTTATCTTTTAAAATTTGTAAAAAGTACCGTATAGACAATTGCAATCTTACAAAATTGATTATTATACCTCTGAAACGCCCTAAAAAATTAACTAATCAGTTGAAAATAAAGTTATAATAGTGTTAATTAATGCTTATTTTATAAGGTACAACATTAATTTTACGAAATTGAGTTTTGTCTTATCATTCAGAAGTAATTTGATGATAAAGCTGCGAAAGTAAATTTCTTTGAGTTTTTTTTTCAAATTTTCAAGACAATCAAATGGTTAGAAGAAATCGTAGAAATAATAAGTTATATAGTGGAAATTATAACTCATTGCACGAATTTTAAAACCAATTTTACATAATAGATTTATATCTTTCTGTTCAGAAGTTATTCAAAGATAAAGCGATGAAAGGATATTTTTATGAAAATTAAAAATACCCACATTTCCCGAATTAATTGAACGATTTTGCTAATCTGCGAACTTGATTAAGGTAATCGTCCGAAGAAAAAGTGTACCAAATTTCACAATAATCTGATAAAAATTGTAGCCACAATCACTCAGGTATAGCGCATCATATCATAAATATATAAATAGACTTTCGAATTGATCGTTTTTTTCGATAAAATAAAACATATAACTAAATTTTTCGAAAATCGCGACATCAGGCCCTCCACAATAGATATATTTCTCCAAGGATAATCGGCTTGAAATGATCCTTTACTGTGTAAGTTTCATCAATTTCTTTGAATGTGAGAAAAAGGATAAATGATATTCCACTTTAAGGTGTGCAATGATAATTAAAATGCACAATAAAGATCTATCGTGTGTCAGCTCTATATTTGCGACAAGACTTATTTTTTTTTATTATATTTTTATTTTTATTATAATAAGAGGCAATTTTCTAAAAATGAAACATGAAAAAAAAAATTGTTATTTTGAAATACTCATGTAATATATAATAAAATATAGTATATAGTATGCATATAAAAATTTTTTCAAATTGTAACTGATTTTCGTTAAAATGAGTATTAAAAAGAATTGTGTTAAAACTTATTGTAAAAGTTTTTATTTAAATATTATAAAACAAAAATGTCAATCAAATAATAGACAATGTATTTTTGCTATATATACTGATAAAAAATTTTTCTTATTTACTTTTGCTATACTCGCGTATATACATTCAATATTTAACATTCAACACAGTGGTACAGCTGTGACTCAATGCCCTGTAAAAAGAGTGGGGCGATATGAGTCAGACTGGGGTTTTAGAGCGTACAGCATAAACGAGAAGAAACGATGAGTCTTATTCCAGTCAGCAAAAAAGACTTTAATATGAGGCGTGTAATAGAATAAATAGAATATCAATAAACTTTAAATTTTTAGCATTAAATAATAGTATATTTTTCTACTTTTTACTAAATTATTTTTAAGAAATGGAATTAAATGCCCAAGTCAAAGAAGATGACCGTCCAAAGTGGCTTTTGGAGCTGGAAAATCGTAAACGAAAAGTATGTTAATTTTTTTTCTTATCCTAAGAAATATTTTATTCAGACTAAAAATAAATAATTGTATTGTTATGCCAGTAAATAAAAGTAATTAAATTGTTATTTTTATCTTTATTATTTATTATCTGTAATTAATTAATTTATAAGATTATTTATACAAAAATAACAAAAAAAAAAATTTGAATTATATTATTTTTCATGAGATAAAAATATTGAATTTTATAAGTAATTAAAATTAATGAATTTTCTCAGCCACGATTAGCTCATGAAGTTGGTGCTGGATCTCCTTGTATTAAATGTGAATCTAATTGTCCAGGACTTGATTTACATTTTTGGCGAAAAATATGTAAAAATTGTAAATGTGGACATGATGATCATGACGTTCCTATTGATGAATTTCCACAATTTGATTTATTATTCGGTTCTTCGGGAAAATCTAAACGCAAATTAATTGGTAAAAAAATTATTTTATTTGTTGTATAATTAAACTACTAAATTTTTATTTAATTAATTTTTCAGTTCTTAAAATAAACAAACAACAAGTGGATAATGAAGAAACTTTTGAATGGGCACCACCGGATACGACAAAAGAACTTGCAGCAGATTATATGAAAGCTTTGCCAGAAGATAAATTACCCATTAAAGGATCAGTAGGAGCTGCTTTGAGAAAACAACAACTTCAGAAGCAACTTCCGTTACATGACATTGATCATAAAGTTTGTGATGAATTATCAGATTCAGAGAAAAAACAATTTGAAAAATATCTGGAAAATTTAAAGAAATATGTTGGTCAAGGAAAAGTTTCAAAGATAATAACAGCAAAACCCTTTGAAAAATCTTTAGTAACACCAGCAAATGCTTCAGAATGCTTTACACCTAAACATAAACCAAGTTTAATAAATAGCCAACCATTAAACCTTCGTACTCCCAGTAGTTTTATACCTAAATCTATGAAATCATCATACTCTACTCCATTGGCATCACAAGAAGAAATTTATAATCCAAATCTAACTTTCAATACATCAGTTAACGATCCAGAAATAGCTCCGAGAATACTTGAAACTCTTCGTGGTCCACTTTTAGGACAAATTACCAATGATAGTCATAAAATGGCTAGATATCATCATATTATTGAGAATATGAAAAACGAAGGAAAAGTTGCTGCGGCTGATTCTGTTTCTGGTACTCGTAATCTTTCATTAAATATTTCAAATATTACTCGACTGCCTCAAGATGAAAAGTGTTATCCTATTGGATCAATGGAACAAAATCTAGAAACGATAAATAATAATTCAGATAACGAACAAATTAAAACAGATACAGTAGTGTCAACGCCATCTTCCATAATTGATTCTATTCATTCCAATAATCATAATTTAGCATTAAACTTTGCCCAATCTAATTTACATTCCGATAATTATCAAAAAAATGAAAATATTAATATAAATAAATCACAAACCGAATTTAACGCTTTAGATTTTCCACAATGGTCAACAAAATTAATAACACCATCAATAAATTCATGTGAATCGATTTCTCAAGAAAATAAAAATTCATTATTAGCAGACAAATTATTATCAGATGCACTTTTACCACCAAGCGCAATTAATTCTGCAGATATTATTGGAAGTACATTAGACGAAAAAGAACTTTCATATATCCGTGAAAAACTTTCATCAAAATACAGTGGTAAAGAAGAAGAACCTATTGATTTAAATAATTTATCAAAATCCCGAGAATTAATAAGAGATAACGGAGAGGAAAAAAATATTAAAAGTTATTTAAACCATAGTGCAGAATCTAACAATCAAAATATTCATTCAAAACCAATCCACGCTCACTTGAGTAGTTGTAATAGCCCTGGAAATTCAATTATTAGATCAGAGCAACTTAATAATCCTGTATTTCCTGAAGAAGCTTTTGGTAAAATAAAAAATTTCGAGAGAGATTCAATTATCGATAATCTGAGCGACGCAGTGAATGATATATCGATGACTCAATCAAAAGTACAGAAATGTCATAAATGTCAAGAAGGAATTGTTATTAATGATGTTGTTGTAACCGCTGAGAAAGCTAAAAATGCTGTATGGCATCCTGGATGTTTCGCTTGTTCAACTTGTAATGAATTACTTGTCGACTTAGTTTACTTTTATTATAAAGATAAACTTTATTGTGCTCGAGACCTTGCTAATTTATTAGAAATACCAAGATGCTTTGCATGTGATGAGGTAATATGATTTTGACTTTAAATATTATTATTATTATTATTATTATTATTATTATTATTATTATTATTATTATTATTTATTCATTTGGCCATAAGACTGCTTGCGGCCATCCAAAATACAGAATATTACACAATAGTACATATAGCAGTTAAATAATAGATCCAAAAAATAATAAGATTAGTATAATTATTCCATTCATCATCTTAATTAGCAATCATTCGATTTAAGAAATAATCTCTCGGTATCTCATTTCATATTCTAATTTCACTAATTAAGTACGATTTGTCGTGTTTTGTGCTGAGGCAACTTGACAGCATCAGATAATCTCGACAGACATCACTTCTGCGAAAACGAGATTCCAACATACACACAATCTTTCAGAAATAGTGACTTTTGATTTAAATATAATATTTTGTAAACTAAACAACAAAGGAAAAATTCCCACCCTAATTTTATTAGAGTTAGCCATTGTAGATTGTTATAATATGCCGTAACATGATTATATTTCGATATTTTAAACATATAACGGACACAAGTAGTGAGTTTTATTTAGATCTTTAGTTGTTGTTCACCAGCTGTATCGGTGTATAATATACCCTATCAAAAAAAATCCACATGGGAATCCAGCTTAGATTTCCATGTAAATTTCTACATGGCGTTTTCGGATAAATTCCTATATAGTTTCCTACAGGAATCCAGCATAGATTTCCGTGTAGATTCGTACGTGATTTCCCATGGAAATCCACAGTATCAAAAGCATGCAAAAATCCATGTAGGGGCCTAGTTTAGATTCCTATGTGGGCATACAAGGTTCACCATGTATATTAAATTTTTACACAGAAATCCAGATGTCCAGGTTCCTATATGGATTTATAACATGGGAATCTAGATATTCAAGTTTTTTTATGTATCTTTTGTATGGGAATCCAGATATCTATACTTTACTACATCGATTCTTATATAAATCTGTACTTTCCTGTGTTGATCCCCATGAATCCTTGTGTAAATCCATACTTTCCTATATTAAATTCTATGGATTCTGATATAATCCTATATGGATTTTTTTGATAGGGTAATTATATTAGTGTATATAGCTATGCAATAGTCAAATATTGAGAATATTAGCATGGTAATTAGTTTTATCTTTGTTAGTAAATTAAATACATCACCTAAGTATTTAACCGACTCAGAAAACTCAATCTCATTACCATCAACTAAGATTTTCAGAACAAATGTACAGTAATCATTAATTAACTTTTGCGCAGTACCAAAGATAACAACTTTCGTCTTATACACATTTTATTTTAACCCGTTTTTCAAACACCACAGCTGTATTTCTTTAATTTCAGCATTAAGAATATTAATACAGTCCGAAATATCTCCTAATTTACATGTTTAGTAAATAACCAGTCATCAGCATTGAATAAATGTTTTATTACAAAATTAATTAATTACTAAATTAATATTTATTTTATTTCAATTTCAGCTAATCTTCGTGAGAGAATATACTGTAGCAGAAGGACATAATTATCATGTTAAACATTTTTGTTGTTGGGATTGTGACGTTCCATTAGCTGGACAACAATATATTTCGGAGAATGATCGTCCTCTTTGCTTGGTTTGTTATCAAAAAACTTATGCCAAAATATGCGATAAATGTCGTCAAGTTATAGCAGCTGATCAACAAGGAGTAGCTGTAAAAAATCTAAACTTCCATGCGTCTGATGAATGTTTTTGTTGTGCTACGTGTAAAAAAAGTCTATTGAATGGCAGAATGGCAATTAGAGAAGATAAACCATTTTGTTGTAAAGAATGTATAACTGTCTATCTAAACACTAAAAAATAATAAATATTTTATAATACGTATTAAACATTTTTAATTTTATTTATTACAATTATTACATAAATTGCAACCCTGAAACGTAAAGCGCTTTAATATTTTCTGTTGAACAAATAGTATATTACACACCAAGGGAGGAAAGTAGGACATTTTAACTCACGTATATAATTGCTTACCTGAGCAAAAGGCGAAGGTGGTAAACACATGGATTGGAACGTTCTACCTTCCTCCGTGGTGTGTAAACGATTTTTCACCATATCTGCACCGAACGTTTAAACTCCTGCCTTGTTTAGAGGGAAGATAATCGTCCTTTTCTTTTATGAGAAAACAAATGATAAAACGTAGCACATGCGCCATTTTTCCCACAAACAGGCAAAATGGGAATTCATTAAAAAGAAAATAATTTTTTTGTTTTATCATATTTGTTTTATTTTAAAGTAATACAACAATATGAAATTGAACATTGATAAATTTTCACTCAACAATTTACACTTTTCAATTATTAAAAAAATAAAATTTTAGTATTGTACAATGAATTTTTGTCTGAATCATTTAGTATAATTAATTTTTGTTTTTTTTAATTAATGCGAGTTTACAGCAGCGGAGTTTTGATTTCATTATATTTATTGTGTTTATTGGTCTTATTCTCATTCGTGCATTTATTATCAAGTATCATGTTAAATAAGTAATCACGATTAACATTACACGAATTATTTTAGTATTTACGAAAATTTCTAATAGTAATATGTTAATCATGAAAAGTTCAGTAGGCCATTTCCTTAAGTGCTTTATCCACTGTTAGTGGACACATGCTTTGCAAGGATCTATCAGTGTGAATTAAACCGACTGTATATTACCGTTGGGTACGTCAGCAACAATATATTTTAAGTATTAGTTACATGCGAGACATGTTACTGGCTAATGATATACTGATCGTTGAGTGATGGGCAATATTATTAACTATTGTTTTCACTATCAGGTACGGTCAGTAGGATGATGAAATACTAAATGATGTCAAACTCAAGTATACAAGTATAAAATATGTTAAAACTATACTTTCGAAATGTCAACAAAAGTTTAGACATCTTTAAGATGGATTTTATAAACTTTAAATTATTCGTATATCTTTATAAATATATTTGTACACAGAAAAAAAAGAAATTCTTGGCGCAAAAAACTTTTACATTATGAGTTGAAAATAAAAATTTTCTTCGGTCGAGAAAAAATTTCTTAGAGCAAGAAATTTTTTCTAGTCCTAAAAAAAATATTTGTTTTCAATTCATAATGCAAAATTTTTCATGTGTCAAGAAATCCATTTTTTCTGTGTAAATAATTAATAATGTTTTTTTTTTAAGAATTTATATAGTTGGATCAATTTTTATGTTACAATTAAAATCTTTTATCAATATAATGTTATTACTTAAGGAATAATAAAAACAAATATTTAAATTATAATTACTGAAAAATTATTCAGAGTCACTATCGATTACGACTTTAATTTTTTTGCGTATTGCTTGATGTCGAGTAGGCGATATTGGCGGTGGAGTTGGAGAGTTTTCTTTTTTTGGAGGAGCTCGCCTAGATCGAGTTACACGACCTGTTAAAATTAAGGAATGCATGAAAAAAAAAATCAATATTTAAACAAATAAAATATTTTTTCAAATTAATACCTTCTGATAAAATATTTTTTGGATTTAAGGAAGCAACTTCTTGAATACGTTCACGTTTACGTTTAGCTGCCCTGCATTTTTCCAAAGTCGGCCGTCCAGAAACACCATTTTCTTTTAATAATTCTTTCAATTTATTAATCCGTTGTGTATCACTTTTACAACCAGACCAAAATCTTTTATAACATTGTACTCTTACACCTGCCTCACGTATTAATTTCTTTAAGTTTGCAACTTTTTTCTCAAAAGTATCTGTCTTGGTGAGCTAATAAAAAAACAATTAAATAAAATAATAATAAATAATGAGTTTAAAAAAGTTACTCTAGTCGCATTTACCTTTTTTTTTGTACTTTTATTTTTATCTCCATCTTTTTCATCTTCATCGTTGTCACTGTCATCATTATCTTCACTTTCTGACGATTTTTTAGATTCATCAGTACCATCAGATTCTACATCTTCAGTATTATTTTTTTTATTATCGGTTTTTTCATTGTCATTTTCATCATTTTCTTCATCTTCAGAAGTATTTTTTTTTTTTTTAACAAGTTTTGAATTTTTATTATTTTTAGAAACTTTGGAAGCATTCGAAGATTTTAATTTTTTATTCGATTTATTACTTTTAATATCGACTTTATCGCTAACATCATTGTCGTCTGAATGATTTTGGCTGTCTACTTTATGATTTACAACAGATTTGGATTTTTTTTTATCTTTGTTCTCTTCAACTTGAGAAATATTTTCATCATCTTCATCTTTTTCACTTTCACTTAATTTATCTTCTGAAGATTTTCTAGTATTTTTTGCAGGACGACCTCGAGATTGTTTGGTATTTTTCGGTTTTTTAGTCGAAATCTTAACATTTTTTTTCTTTTTTATTTCAACATAATCTTGATCAGAATCATTTTCTGAATCCATATCTAATTCGGAATAATTATTAATAATTTCTGACTTATTTTCTTTTTTTTTAATCTTATTAGCTTTAACACTTGGACTGTCAGTATCTGAGGGAATATTTTTATCAGAATTATCAGATTCTCCACCTGTTTTACTTTTTGTATCATTTTTTATTTCTTTTTCCTCCATATCTTCATCTTCATCTGAATTTTCGGCTTCTGATACTTTCATCTCTAATGTTGAATCATTTGATGGTTCCTTGACGATAATTGTTTTTGGCCGAGTTTTAATTCCTTCTTCTTTTTCACTGTCCGATGAGGCCTCTTTCTCACTAGCACATTCTACCGAAAGTTCTAAACCATCGACAACCTCAGAATCCTGATCATTATTTTTAATCTCACATTTAAAATTATCTGTCTCGTCATTTATTTTTTTATTATCAGAGCCAAGTTTACTCACTTCATCCTTTGCATCAATTTTATTTAAAATAGATTCATCTTTCTGTAAAACAAAAAAATTTTTTTAATAAAAATTAATAATTTGATAAAATTACTGGATTCAAATAATTACTTCAGAGTCGTTTGATTCACTTGATGGTTTATTTTCTTCAGAATTTTTTTTATCTTTTTCAAGTGGTTTAATTTCTTCTTTATCAACATCTTGTAGAGAATCATTTATTTTGGTAGGAGAAATATCATTGTCGGTTTGAGACTCATTTTTATTTTCTTCAACCCGAGGTTTTTTAATACATGCTTCATCAAGGCCATCATCCTCACGTGGACGTTTTTTTATGATTTCTAACCTGCTTGTATCATTATCCAACTCACGTTCCGTTAAAATTTCCTTTTTTTTATCAGTATATTCACAGTCCGACTCCATTATTCTTTAATTAAGACTAAAATGTAGATAAAAAAAACTTGTTAGCTTTAAGGAAAAAATCATATTTTTATTAGTGTTGATTTATAATGCTTAATAATACGATTCATTTTTTAAGTTAATTAATTATTGAACTATGCGTAAAAATGTATAGATATAATAAAAATCCTTATTGTTATCGACGAAACGAACCTCGTATTATTTTTACAATATTTTTTAACCATTTTATTAATCTTATATTTTCTTAAATTTATAAATAAATAAATAGCCTATATACATAATAATGTATAAAAATGTAAACTTACTGTAATCCACTTTTTTGTTTGAAAATATTAGTACAATAATATTTTATTCGGCTACTAACAATTTGCGCGGCAAAATATGATCACAACCTCTAATACTACTGCAGAGGCATATCAAGCTCGTTAAATAACCGCCCAAATTATGTAGGAGCAGAAAATTCTTGGAAATGGATATTTACTTGTGGCCCCTTCTCTTCTAAAAAAATAAATAAATGCGCATGCGTTTTATCCACACAAAAAGTACGCAAATATACTTATGCTTCATATAATTTTAATCTAAAACTAATTACAAACAGCTTATAATTAATGTAAATTCTACATGCGAAAAATTGATTAAATTTGTTATATATAAATGTATGACTCAAAGTTTAAAGTATCACAACATTTATTTAGTATTTTAACTGTAGTAATAGGTTATACCGGTTATACAAAGAAAAACACGACGAAAGGTGTTGCTCTACAAACATCTTTATGTAAAAATTAATGATACTGAAATTAGCCGACGTCTATTAATTTTTTGATTTTTTTTTTTAAAAGATAAATTAAAAAAAAACAAAAAGTATTTTTAAAAAATTGCACCTATAGTTTTTATAATTTTCTACATGTGCATACTTATAGTTTTCTTGATTTTTGTCATTGATTTGTTGGAAAAAAAAATTCGAAAATTGTTTGTTGTTTAATAACTTCAAGACCATAAAGTTGAAAAAAAAATTGTTACAGCAAAAGAATGTACTTCGGGTGTTTTCATTTTTGACTCCCACTCTGGATGTTCTATCTACTAAATATTTTCCTACTTCTCTGAACGCATGCGTGGTTTAGAAATGTTCGGTAATGGAGCACGATTTCCGAATTTCAAATTTCAATTTCAATCTCTCACTCTCTGATAGCCACATTTTGCTCAGTAAGCTCTGCAGTGAAACATTTTCGGCTAACTTGACGACAAGTTTCTGGCAAGCCTTGGCTGGATAATACTTGCGTGGAAGTTGATGCAAATCAACTGCCGTCATCTGAATGTAATTTGACAGAAAAACTTGCCGTCAATTTAAAGTGAAACTTTCAATCAACTTAAGGCTGGGCCGCACCTAACGAAATCCTGAATTTAAGAATTCTAATTACTTTTTGAATATTTATGGGACTCGAATGATGAAAATCTTCCGAGGAAGTTCGTCTTCGGCTTCTAGTCGGAAGCTAAGAAAATTGATGTTATGACAATTATTTAATAAATAATTAGAATTCTTAAATTCAGGATTTCGTTAGGTGCGGCCCAGCCTTAACGTCAATGTCTAACAGTAACACTTGTAGTCGAATTGAATTCAAGTTGCAGACAATTTACTGTCAACTTAACCGTAACTGTTTGCACAACACTTTCCTTTAAGTTGGCTTCAGAATACGGCAGTAGCTTAAAATTAACTTGCGGTTAAGGTGGCTATCAGGGAAAGAACATCTCGATAAATAGCTTTGCGTATGGAGACTACAGTATATAGTTTCCATAGCTATGCGTCTCAACCAGTACGCGCCAAACAGTCATTGATTCAAACATGTTTTGAGTTTTAATGAGATTATATATCTGTAGTTTATTTTTCTTATATGTCAACTGTTCCATCAACTCCTAATTTTTTTAAAGTAATTGACATAAACCTTTTTCACCATACTATAATTCTTATAATTTCTTACGGTTTTTTTCATCATAATCGTTCTAAATAAATTTATAATATACATTTACTAGTGTTGGGATAGACTACCAAGGTTGAAGGAATGCACTAATATTGTTTCCAGTACATTGCCTATTAGGGTTGGAGCTCTATATGTGAGGAATTATTTTAACCAAGAAGCAATACAAAATGAGACAAAAATGGTTGTTGGTATACGTGAGCAGCTCATAAAATCATTGAAAACAGTAAATAATTTATTATTTGTCATTGTTTTTATTTATAATAATTAAACGCAGAGTATATTTCTAATTTAAATAATTTATAATAGATTGACTGGATGGATGAAGAAACGAAGAAGACTGTTCTCGATAAAGCTAAATCAATGAAATTCCGGATTCGGCATCCAAAATAATTATTAAATAACACTGAATTAAATAAATTTTATGATAAAATCCTAGTAAATGAAACTAGTTCATATTTAGAATGTTATTTAAAAGTGTCTCTATTTAATAAAAAACTTGACATAAGCAAGTTTAAAAAACCAAAGGGTCATTGGTCATCATACAGTGCGGTAACTGACGTTAATGCATATAGTGAACAAAACGAAAACAGTATTGGTATGTATAAATTATGATTTACTACATAAATTATTTATAACTAATTTAGAATTAGTTATGAGTTGCATTGATTTTCTTCTTTAATTTATGTCGAAGTCTTTGCTGGAATTCTTCAAGGTATTTACTATAATAAAGACCGACCGAAATATCTCAACTATGGTGGAATAGGAACAACTATTGCATACAAGTTCATCCATAACTTTGATGAATGAAGAAGTCAGTATAACAAAAATGGGAATCTAGTCGATTGGTGGGATAGTTCAACCAAAAGAACATTCTACGAGAAGGCAAGATGCATAGCTAATCAATACGACAAATGTATCATAAAAGAAATAATTTTCAACGAGGAAGAACCGTCAGTAAAGCACCCTCAGCGCTTTCGCGCTTGAGGTGTGCAAAAATGAACGTAAGAAAATGAATAAGTAACTTGAATATGAAAATAATTTGTTTAACCCTGGTTAAACAAAACGATTCACGCAATATTGAATGTATATCTATATAGTAGTAAAACTAAATCGTTTTGAATTGTTTCGAATCGTTTTTAATAGTTTTGAAGCGTTTCTTTTAATTACCCGTGAAAAATGAAACATATATGGCCATGTATGGCCGTATATAGTTCATATATGAAGCATATATGGCCATACGTGGGCAATGCCTTAATATTAATATTAAGGGCTCAAATTTTCACAATAATTTTTTTTTTGTCATCCCAAATAATATTTTCACAGTATCGTTAAAAAAAAAAATAGTCGATTTTTTTGGCCCAGTCTAATAGGCATACCAACTTTTTAATACAGTCATGCATGGCCATGTATGAATCATATAAGGCCACATATGGCCATACATAGTTATGTATGAATATATATGATCATGTATGCCCATAATTAATGAATTATATATGGCCATATACAGCCGTGTATAGTTCATACATGGGCATGTATGAACTATATACATAAATTTTGTTTAAATTTGTTGCGTAAACTGATAAATTCTGAATTTTAGGCGATTTTATGCCAATTATAATTAAGGCCAACCTTTCAAGCTCTGTAACTCGAGTATCATTGGTTGTACCCACTTGGTTCTCATAAACTTTTTTGTAGCAAATCTCATGCCCTACAAAAACTTTATACTGCTTCTTTTCAAAATAAATTTTTTAACACCAAAAAATCAAGTTGAAACCGGAAAAAAAAATTTTCCCATGTTATATAAATGGAAAATCGAATCGCCGAAATTTTAAGTCAAAATATAAATTGTTAAATGTCGCTCGATATCTTTGGAATTTCACCGAAGTAGTATCAGCTTTTTAGTAAAATTTGGCAATTACGAATAATAATAATAATAATAATAATAATAATAATAATAATAATTTTAAAAAAATTTAGGGTGCACATAACATCTAGAAGTTTCGAATGATTTTCAAATATGACTAGCTTGATTCGATGCGAAATAAATAACTCGTAAGTTCGAACTATTCACATACTTTTAACGCGTGGTTATCTATTATCATATTTGATAGCGCACTGTCTGTTTTTATACTATCTTATATATTATATATGTCCATATATGGGCATATATAGACATACCATACAGATTTTTTATATAAAAAATTTGAGCTGACTATTACAATTACTTATAAACAGGATGTTGTAGCGCCAGAGGCAGCCGAGCGGTTCTCGTGTGGCTCGGGCGATCACCCAAGTTAAGCAGCATCGAGCAGGATTGCTGCTTGGCTGGGTGACCGCTTAGCAACGTGTTGAGCTCGATCGGAGGTCTCTGAGCATTAGGCGCGGGATGAGGATCTAGTGATCGGTAAAATGGGAATTTTGTCAATCACTAGAGCCTCACCCAAACCGAACTGTACTGGCAAAGGTTTTCTCTGTGGTTTCCCTTGCCCCTATACTCCCACAACCTAGGTGGGGGGGTAGGGTATCACCGTAATGGTACAAGTACAGTATAAGCACAAGTCGGGCCACAGCCGCACAATGAAGGCAGAAAAAAGGAAGCAGTTGCGACATAAAGGCAATCACATTGTTATAGAATATGTATTCTCAAACAATTACAATGAAAAAAAAAAAAAAAATAAAATAAACAGGATGTTGTAGTGCAAAAAAAATAGGAAATTTTTTTGATATCACTAACAGCATATTGATGATTATATTTTGCTTTTTCGAAAGTGATTATATATTATATATTTTTTCAATCTTACGTAGCACAACTAAATTTCGTTGTAACTGTCGGTTACATAGCCTAGTCGTCAAAGCGTCGGTCTCTCGTACGGAAGGTCCCGGGTTCGAATCCTACTAAAGCGGTTGCGGTCATTCATAAGTCTAGCGTTTTTTCTCCGAATGAAAAATTTACTGTTCGATTAGGAAATAAATTATTCGCATCTCTGATAATCTCTAAGTCGCCAAAATAATTAAAAAAAAAAAAAAAAAAAGGACTTTTTTTTATTTAGTTAAAATTTCTATACATAGTCATATCAAGTCATACATGGCCGTATCAAGCTATGTATGATCATCTATGGGCATGCCTGGCCAATTTCCATACATGGCCATGTATTGAGCATTCATATATAATTAATTAATGTAACGGGACCTAAGTTCACCTCCGCCGACCGGAGGCCGTTTCCTCGCCCTTTTGGGCATACACGCGTTGCGAGAGATCCCTATCTTCTATCATAATATTATAAAAGCGAAATGTGAGCATGAGCTCACATTAGCTTACCCATTAGGCATGCAGTGCATGTGGGTGCCTTACCAGCAGCCACCACGAGTCCAACCTCTCTTGGGCCAAACACTGCTTCCATTTCAGGAAATAGAGAGACTCTGGTCACAGAGGGCTTGGAAAGTGGCCCCCCGTGGCACCAGACTTCAGCTCTGGTCAACCGGTTGCGTAGGATTAGTGGTGGGACGCAACTTCTCCCCATACCCATACGGGCTTCCTCCACTTATACTCACTCAGATGTATGACAGCAGCTATAAGAGATTGCCCTCTGTTGTCCCCGAGTGATTATCACTGTATGCTAGTGATAAGTATTGTTTACGGGCTATTATCTCTTAGGCTTTTGGGCAGCCTGAAGAGGGGTTCACGCCCGCGCAGAGGTACCCATTGGCTTCCTGCAACCACGGAGTTGCCACATGTTACAAGGTGCAAAACATGCGGGCACCGCTAACGGTTGGAGTACTAGTCCCAGAACCCACGTAGAGGGTGGTACGTACTTGGTCTGGCGCCCCCTAGAGGGCGCCAAAACCCCTTCTGGGAGCATTCATATATAGCCATGTATGGTTCATTTTTCATGGGATATAATTTTTTTTACTCGGGAATGAAGCAGAATTAAAACTTTCTAATCTTCCTTATACACCGAAACAAATGTTCTGGATTAGCGCTACACACCCCTGTTGCGAAGTATACCGGCCTGAATTAGCATCAGATATTCTGAATGATGATCACTCTCCAGGAGAATTCCGGGTTATTCGATCATTTCTAATAGGCCGGAATTCGCGATCGCTGAAGATTTTCATTGTCGGGTAGGATCGAAGATGAATCCAGAACGTAAATGCGACTTACGGTAATATTTTTTACCAGAAAAATTAATTATTGATAATAGCATTCCTAGATGTCTGCTTGCGTAATGATTTATACAAAATCTATTATAAAGCTCTTTTGTAATTTATTACATATCCCTGTGGAAAAGGTCTTATAAAATCTCATAAAAAAAATTGGCTATGAGAAAACGATCAGTATTTGTCCGCGAAAAATCTCAAAAATTCTTATACAATTATTTTCTCATAGATGGTGCATCAAAAAAAATTTTTTTTTTAAATTCTCATTTAAATGATCAGAATCTATGAGAAAGAGAAGCTGTAATTTTGTGATTATAAATATTTATAAGTTTTCGAAAAATGTAAAGTTTACAATTGCGTAGATTTTGGAAATGAATAAGATTGTATGAGACGATTTCTGAAGTAATCATATAAGATTTGATACTGATTAATCAATGTGAGTACAGTAATTTTCCATATAGTAACGAAAAAATTTATGAAATTAATTAAGTTACAGTTTCTTTAGTATTGATTAAGGTTTATATGCTAAATTATTGAATTTTTTAGCATGAATTCAAAAACTTTTTATTATGTATACTCAAGAATATTTTTATGAGTATTTACGCGGAAAATCCTTAGCAATCTATTCCCGAGAAATCTATGAAGTTGAGTCAGTTTACTTATTCATCAAAAATTACTCAAGTAAACATTAATCTTTAATATTAGTCATGATGTATTATAGGATATACTATAGTACAATCCAAAAAGGTACTTGTCGCTCTGTCATATGACAGAAGGGTACTAGAACAAAATCGTATTGAAATTTGGAATATAAGACTTCTGAAATAAATGTCTTAACAGGGACACTATAAATCGTAGGCGCGATCTCGTGGCGAGCACCGAACTACTCCCGCTGCTGCTGCTGCCTAGCACCGGTGACTTTCCCCTTCTCCATATCTCCGAACAGTTAAAATATTCAAAGTACAAAAAAAAGTGATTATATTAGTATTTTTGGTGTAAATTCTTATAAAAAAAAATAAAGTTAAGCAATTATTTCTGAATGAATCTGATAAAATTAATATTTTATGTGAATGGAAATTATTTATAAAATCTCATAAGTACTCCATAATATTTTATAAGTAATAGCCTTATAACTAAAACTTACAAAAACTCATAAATCACATAGCTTTTAAATTAAAATTAATTTTTTTAAGTTTTTACAAGTTAATTCGATTATAGATTTTCTTAGTAATTCTCATAAAATTTTTATGAGAAAAAGGTCTGCATTTGTCCATGTGATTCCTGATTCAGTCTCATAAAATTTCTAAGAAATACTTGTTAAATATTTTCTCATAAAATATGATAAATATTTTATGATATTCAATAAAATATTATCTCCTAGGATAACTTTTATTAAAACTTATAAATTCTAAAAATTTCGTATAAAAAAATAATCTTATTGAGATTTTGTAAGTATTATAACATCGGAATTCGCCTGATCAATTCTTATTGAAGATACATTAGAATAAACTGTAACAATCTTATAGAAGTGAAAGTACTTCCCTATCCAAAAATTCCCATGGAATCCACTCAACTGCGACAAAAACCGCATAGAATCTTATAGACTGTATTGGTTTCTTACCAATCTTAATTATTCAATCTTATAATCGTTGGTGGAATTCGAGTCACAAAATCTCATAAATTGAAAAATCTTACTCATTCTTTTAAAATCTAGTACGGAAATCATGATAGGAAAACATTAAAAGCTTTGACTCATAGATTCTCATAAGAATTCATATGAGAATTTTTTTAAATCTCATAGATATTTTCGAAGCTCATAGATTCTTATAAAAAATATTCAATATCTTATCAGAATTTATGAGAGCTTTTCCACAGGGATACTAATCCTAAAATATAAACCACAGTTTTTTTCTTTAATTTGACATTGATTTTTTGATGATGTTAAATTTTTTTTTGCTTAAAGAAAGTGGAGTAGAAAATTGAATCGAAAATTAAATCACTTATCTTTTCAAATTCATTATATACTCAACTTAACAATTATTTTTCTTTATCATTACTCACTATTAAATAAATATCATTAGTATTGACAATATATTCAAGTACAAAAATTAAAATCATCAGTTAAAAAATTATTGTCCATGTCGCTTTTAAACAATTATCTTTATGTGAATTTAACAAAAAAACGTTTTACTATAGAAAGCTTAATTCTACCAAAAACAGATTTTCTGTATAAAATCACGCCAAGTATACGTTTAAAATTTTTTATGAGTAAAAAAAAATTATTTTTTACAAAAAAAAAAGTAAAATCGAAAAAAAACCAAGTACCTAATATAATTCAAAATCATGGAAAACATTTTCATAAAATTAAAAAAAAATTGAATAACAAAATTTCAATGTACTTGGTGTGCGTTTCTAAATTTATTCAAGCAAAATTAATTTTTAATAAAATCCAAAGATGTCATTTTTTTACTGTTTTGTAAGCTCACCAAGTACATTGAAATTTTGTTATTCAATTTTTTTTTTAATTTTATGAAAATGTTTTTTATGATTTTGAATTATATTAGATACTTGGTATTTTCTCGATTTTACTTTTTTTTTTTTTTTTTTTTGTAAAAAATAATTTTTTTTTACTCATAAAAAATTTTAAACGTATACTTGGTGTGATTTTATACAGAGAATCTGTGTTTTTGGTAGGATATATAAATCTCAATATTTGGGGCAGCAAAGATACCCACTTCGGCTTATTTCGGATTTTATTTACAGTCCGTAGTAAAGTCAAGTAAAACATTCGAGCAAAATACTCTTTACCTATCTCAAGTATACACGGAATTATGTATTTTTACAGAAAATGTATGATTCAAGGTTAAATTATTGTTTTTTTTTTTTAGCAATTAAAAGTAACTAAAGTTTAATCCAATGAATAGAAAAAAATTTTTATAAAGTATTTGGTGCAATTAATTTAAAATGATTGAAGTTATATTTTTTAATTCTCAAAAAATAAGTGGATCATGGTTGTTTTCTAGTAAGAAAAATTAATCATAATAAGTATTTTTATTAACTTTAATTAAGTTATATGAAATTGTATGAACCAATAGTTTGTTACGCTTTATTTTTTACAAATCAGTGTTTAATTATTATCAAAGCTTGTTTAGAGCACCTCGTGCTGGCTTTATTTTTACTGATAATCTTGATAATTTTGTTCCTGTCAGAGTTATTTTTTTACCCCCTCAAAAGTATACTTAGAATTTATTTTTACTATCAAAATGGAAATCATTACATTTGCAACAATCTACTGATTACACGAATGAAGAATCCAATTATTGGAAAAATAACGTAATATAACAACTCTAACTATTAGTACTATAAAAAGTATGGCACTAATTTATTTATTATATTTAATATTAATGATAAATAATTGTTTTTTAAACACCTTTTCTTATTTTATGCCTTTAATAATTAAATCAATTGTTCTTTATTATTAATAAATAAAATTTTTAAATAAATACAAGTGTCCACAATCGGTATCCTGTCAATAGTTGGGTCTTTTACCTAATGTAGAATTTATTCTTAATAAATCACTAGTAACAAAGTATTGATATTCGTATTCGTGAGTATTAATTTTAAAGTATTTATTATAGGTACATGTCGAACACTTGAAATTTAATGAGTGTGAATGTAGCAGACATCAGGCAAATTTAAAATTATAAATAAATAGACTAAATAATTAATAAAATAAAATTTTAAAAAAATGCGCATTTAAAAAGTTTTGAAATTAATAAGTGCATTTTTTAAAAATATTATTTTTTAAATTTTTCACTCTATTTATTTATAATTTTAAATTTGCCTGATGTCTGCTACATTCACACTCGTGAAATTTATTGTAAAGTTTAGAAAAATTCATTTATTTTTTAATTAAGTTGTGGATTATTATGAATGAATTATTAATTTGTTTTGTTAAATATTTTTTACAAATATGTTCAATAATAATTATAATAATAAAAATATTATTCTTTAGGTTTAAAAAATTACTCCAATCTTTGTTTTGTACCAAAATATGAACCACCAAAACTAAATGATTTAATTCAACTTGAAAATTTTATAAAAAGTGAAGGAAAATTATGTGTTTTAACTGGTGCTGGCGTTTCAACGGAAAGTGGAATTCCCGATTACCGGTCAGAAGGAGTAGGATTATATGCTACGAGTAACAGGCGGCCTGTTTTATATCAAGATTTTAGGAATCATGATCATATCAGAAGAAGATATTGGGCTAGAAATTACATTGGTTGGCCAAGGTTAGCTACAGTAGTTTTATAATAATTTAATGATGAATAAATAATTATTAATTTTAACAGATTTTCAAAATTCAAACCAAATTTTACTCACCATATTCTCAAACACTTAGAAGATATGAACCTTGTATCGTGTGTTATTACTCAAAATGTTGATGGATTACATTCAAAAGCAGGCAGTCGTAATGTAATAGAATTACATGGAACTGGTTACACAGTTATGTGTTTAAATTGTGATAATAAAATTTATAGACATGATTTTCAAAAGATTTTAGATAAATTAAATCCAACTGTAAATGCCGTTAGTAAAGAAATACGACCTGATGGTGATGTAGAACTTTCAGAAGAACAAATCCAAGGATTTATTTTACCACCGTGTAATAATTGTGGTGGAATATTGAAACCTGATATTGTATTTTTTGGAGACAATGTACCAAGACATACTGTTGAAAAAGTTCAAAGTGCTGTCGATAAAGCTGATGCATTATTAGTACTTGGAACATCTCTAACTACATTCTCAGGTTACAGAATTATTTTACAAGCAGAAGAAGCTAAAAAATCAATTGCAATTGTCAATATTGGTGACACTAGAGCTGATAAATATGCTACTATTAAATTGAATACTAGATGTGGTGAAGTATTCAAACAATTATTTCCCACTTTGAAATTTCATAATTAAATTAATACATAACTTAGTAAGTTATTTGTTTATTTCATTTAATTTACACCGATCAGCATTGTATATAAAAAAATTAATCATATTAATTGAAAAATGAAACAGGCAATTTAAGTCCGGAAAATTGCTTGACTTGGACATGTTGAGAGTAATGCACTACCTCAAACGCTTCGCGTTATGATGCGTGCAAAAAAAAAATAAAAGAGAAATTATTAAACATTCAGTTACAAAAAGATATTGCGCCATATTGCTCATATGAATATTATTAGCAAAATTAACTAGTACAATCGCTGAAAACCATGAGAGGGATCCACTTGCCTGCGACTAATTGAGCTACTAATCTTAAATTGGTGGTATGTGTCACTGATACTGTTTATATTCGCTGACTGCATAAAGTAGCGTAAACATTATATGTAAATAAATTGTGTATATTAAAATTATTATTTATTGCAATTTGTAAATAATTATATATAGATAATTCAAATACTAAAATATAAAAACTCATAAAAAAATTATTTGAGTGAATAAAAATTACGATTTCATAACTTTAGTACAAATTAATATATAATAATATATTGCGTGGCAAAGGATGAAACAAGACGATTTCAAACGAGGGTTAAGTTGACTACCCAAGTCGAAGATGAGAACTAGCATCACCTGAAGTCTGAAATTGTTTCATCCCGTGCTATACACTATAATTTTCATGATTTCCTGCATTGATACTGAGAGTTTTAATAGCTAGAGCCAGAAAAAGACTACTTTTTGGCCAATAGCGCGGTAAGAAAGTAATGTTGTAATTTAGATATACGAGTTTAAATAATTTTACAAGGAAAACGATGGCTATTATTAACATAATAATTTTTCAACTTACCGCTTTGAAAATTGAAAACGAAAAATAAAAATTAAAAAAAATTGTTTTTTAAAGTTTTTGTTGCATAACTCGTAAATCGCTTGACCGATATATTTCGAAGTTTGATCGAGTCTTAACAAGCTCTTTCGATTTCCGCAAAGTATACGTGCAAATCGGTCAATTTGTTCCAAAGATATCGTCGGACAATAATTACTTTTTTTCAGCGAAATTTATATTTTTTTGGTCCAACCGATTTTTGAGCTCGGCCCATAGGGTCGACCGTTTTTCAGATTTTTAGTAGATTTCTTATTATTTTAGATATAACAGTATATTTTAGATATAGATTATAACAGTAATTAATCATCATATCTTATAGAAATCTGGTTATTGCGTTTGTCCTCATGGTGGAATTTTCAAAGAATTTTGTCATAATATATAACATAATTCCTCGAGTAGGTTGCAAAAATACTATTAGTTAAAAAATGTAGTATGTATATATTAGACTGATTAAAAAAAGTCGACTACTTTTTTTTATCTCGAAACCCACTATTGAATAGTTGCAGAGAAGTGAAATTTATAGTAAATTTCGACATCTTTTTATTTTTTCAGCGAAACTATTAAGCTTATCACAAAATGTCACAGAATTTTTTCTGTGACAATTTAATCCTCAATGTAACAATTTCTATTATAAGTTGCAGATCAAAGCACTGATCACAAGAATTTTTTGATAGATACTACTTAGACTTGTCCAAGATGACGTACACAAGACAATCTTGTAGTAGTCTTGTACTATTTTTATGAAAGCATCTTGAGGAAAACCCCTAGGTGTCTACGTCTTTAAATACCTATCAATCTGTCACAAGATATTAATGCGAGATTCTAAGACAAGATTGTTGCAGGACTTGCACGTGATATTGTACAAAAGAACACTAAAGATGTTTGCTCAAGATATGTTAGTAAATTTACTTACGCGTATCTTGAGCGAGTCTTGCAACTTCTATATCTAACTTCTATCTCTGTTACTTTACCCCAGAACCCTGTATCGTATGCCAATGGAGGGGATAAAGTGACAAAGACAGAAGTGAAACAGACAGTGGTATATGACACTTCTGGAGCAGATCTGGTGCAAGATATGCGTTATTATATGCAAGCAATTTCTGGTGCGAGATTAGCTCAATTCACTGTACCAATGCATCTGAGCAAAATATCTTCAATATTCTTGCACAATTCTTCAAGTACAACATAACACAAAGTTTTCTTTTAAGTTTTGTACTAGACTTGCAATTTAAAACTTTGTACCAGTGTCTGCCGCAAGATCTATAGTTATATGAAGACGTAGACAACTGGTGTTCTGGTGACTAGACTTGGGGAAAATTGCTATAAGATTGTTATACGGGTTCTTCACAAATTATCTCTGATGAATTTTTTTAAAATTCCACATTATTTTTAAGTTATTTTAATTTTAATGTAAAGATCTTGAATTCTATCAGAACATTGAGTTTTTAAAGAGCTTGACATTAAAATGAAAATAATTAGAAAACAATGCGGGCTTTTAAAAAATATGATCAGAGATAATTTGTGAGAAATAAAATGGAAAAAAGTGAGGAGAAGAATACCAAGATCTCGAAATTTACTATAAATTTGATTTCAAGCTTCAATAACTTTTGAACAGATGGATTTATCAAAAAATGATTAGAGACTTTTTTTGTAAAGCGTTCAATTCCTCACAAAATTATATCCTGAGCTTATTTGTACAATAAGCCATTGCCAAAGTATAAAATTTCAAAGTTAAATTTTTTTGTCCCATGTTATTTAAATGAGAAATACAAACGCTCTGACCCTCTGATTCAGAACTCAATTAGCTTTCTATTTTCATCACATTTATTGATTTTTGTCCGAATTCATTGACTTCATGGGGGGGGGGGGGGGGGTAAAGGTTAGCATTTTTGAAAAATCAGATTTTTTTTTGGTTTTCTTATAGTTAAGTCCTGAAATTTCAAGTTAATCAGAGCAACCCTTGCGTTACCCTCCCCTAAGTTAAAAAAAAAAAATTTTTTTAAATCAAATTTTCAGGGGGGCCTTCTTGCCTCCGGGAGATTTTTCGCCCCCTCATCAACTAAGTTAAAAAAAAAATTTTTTTTTTTCACTTTTTTCTTCTAAAACTTCAAACGCATTTTCCTCGAAACTACTTTTTCAAAGTCCGTGAGCACTGCTATTTAAAAACTACATTACCGATTCATTTCAAACTTGATACACACTTTCTGCGTATGAAATACCTCCTCCCAACGTTAAATTTTTGAATTTTTTTTTACATCAAGGGGGTTTTCCACCTACAAAATGGTGCAAATTTTCGTAAAAAATAGCAGTTTTTACTTTAAATGACCACAAAAAATGAAAAAATGAAAAAAAAAGAAAATAATCAGAGAACGTTGGGGGGAGGATTTAATAATGTTTTGATTAAATTTCAATGGTTTTTTATTTCGGATAATTTCCAGCTAAGATACAGTGCTCACCGCAAATCGTCTATTTCAAAAGACGTTCTTGGAAAAGCTCCCCATCACAGGCTTGTTTGTGGATATTTTAGCATGAAAATATTACTTAATGTTGTTGAATCCATACTTAATAATGTTCAAAAGGTTTCAATAAATTTGCTCAATCCATACGCCTCAAAAAAATTCGTAAAAAAAGTGTTTTTTTTCACGCTTTAACCTTTACCCCCCCGCCCCCTTAAGCAAAATCGTGAACAAAAATTAAAAGATATTGTCGAGCTCTTAGAGCTCAACTATGCATTTCGACAAGTGTTTTCAAGCTTCTTAAGCTCGAAAACAGCAGGAAGTTGCAGGGCTGGCCTGCAGGGTCAGTCGGTTTCCAGATTTTTTTGTCAATTTTTTTCCAAATAAGTTTTGAATGAAAAACGATAGTTTGTTTCGGTTAAATTTATCTGAAAGTTCCTGAAATTAGCTTTAATTTTCATTATTTAACTTACTATTTCGTTATCTTTTTCAAATCAATTCATAGTTTTGAAAATTCTGAAAAAATATTTTTACGGCTTCAACTCTTAATATCTCTTGAATGATATGTTGCAGGTTAATATCGTTGATTGCATCTTCTAGCTAATAAAATAAGCTTCAAATTACACTACTATGACTTTATCTTAAAATGTATCGTTCATTCAGTATGACGTTCAAAAGTAACTATAATATGATTTGTTGAGAAAATATTGAGCCTTGTGGCCACGATAGCGTCCACAATTCTGAAGGGATCTGAGTAAAACTTGGCACACTTATTTTTTGGTTCGATAGCTTGATCAAGTTCAAAAAATGAGCCAAAATGTTTGATTAGTTTTGAAGTTATAAGTGTTTGAAATTTTCCGAAATCCGGAAAAAAATCATCTACTGTTTTATCTATAAATAACTTGAAACCAAAACTCATAGTGTATTATCGTTTAAGATATTTTAAAGCTTTTTTCATTAGCTTCTATTTCTGTTACTTAACTTGACATTTAGACAATTTCTTTATATATTTTGATGGCATTGAAATTCACAAAAAATGATAAAAAAAATTCGTTTCTAATTCATTTTTATCCGAAAGCTTGAAAATTAATAAATAAATGACGAAAAATCTACTTCTATTTTGGTTACCGAATTGCCTTTTTTTTTATTAAACACATATTATTTTATTAGTTTTCGAACAAATGACTGTCAGTTTGGTCGGTTATTATTAGAATGACAAATATTTAAAGGTTTACAATAAACAAATGTGATTCTGACAAGGATGAAATCGAGTCAGAAACTCATGTAGCGAGCAAAAACTAATCAGCTCCTACCCACCAAATCGCAAAACTTGCAGTTTCAATGCAAGTTAATGATATAAAAATTAATATAATAATTAAGCTATTATACTGTTTTTAGTTTCTGTATAATTTTTAGGTATATTTCTTTTAGAAATATTGCTATTATAAAAGATCTCATCATACGATTTCAAAAAATTTAATTATAATGTTTTATTTTGTTGAGAAATGCAATAATTTACGCTAAATAACTTACTAATTCAACGATTTCTTCTAACCATTTGACTGTCTTGAAAATTTTAAAACAAAATTCAAGAAATTTACATTCGCAGCTTTATTATCAAAGTACTTATAAATGATAATACAAAACTCAATTTCGTAAAATTCTTGTTGTACCCCGGGTCAAAAAAATAACTTGATTTTGGCTTTTCTGACTTACTCTTGACTTAATTGACTTGATTTTGACTGCTATAAATTTTTTTACTTGCATTTGAGTTAGTTAACTTGATTTTGGCTCCACTTACTTTTTTTTAACTTCTACACGGAGAGAAAATTATGGTAACAGTTACAATATATTATGGGAATGGTTCCCATAATACATGGTAACCGGTTTTTTTGAAATGTTGATTATAGGAACAGCACCCATATATATTATGGTAATCATTCCTATAATTATGGGTATAATTCCTATATGGTATTGGAATGGTTACTATAATATTATGGTAATCATTACCATAATATTATGGTAATGGTTACCATAATATTATGGTAATGGTTACCATAATATTATGGTAACGATTACCATAATATTATGGGAATAATTCCCATAATATTATAGGAATGGAAGTCAATCCTGTTTTCGTGTGACTAACGAAACAGCTTTTGCTGTATGATATAAAAATGATTAATAAATATAGTTAAAGTATGAATATTTTATTATTTATTTAAGATATATATCTCCGGGTCGCTGGCTAACACAAGCTGAGTGCCCGGTTAAAATTCAATTCAATTCAAGATATATATCTAGTATAAGTTAATACAAAAATTTTTAATTCAATTTAAACTTTATTAAATCCATCTTTTAGGGATATAACGCTTATTATTTAAAGTTACTAAACTACTTAGCTTACAAATTTTAAAATATTCTATTGAAATGCAAGCCCAAATATTTTTCGTGTCGAGAACCAAATTTAAAATTTTGATAGGCTTCAATTTTATTAGTTTCTCTATAATACATTAATCTTAAACTTATACTGAATCAACAAATTGAATTCATTATTACAAAAATAATTTTCATTCTTACAAAAACTCTAAAAATTTAGATGTGGAGATTTTAAAATAAATTTTACCTGATACTTCGTACGATGTCAATAGAAAATAAAAAAATATCTAAAATGTCTGCTACTTCAAGGCTCATAAAGTACTTAAAAATAAAAACGATTTTTTTATACTTAGAATTTTGCAGTTTAAATTATTATGAAGTTATTTATTGTTATTATTTACAAATTAATTTTTATCTGACCAACAATAATATTTTATTGTAATATAGTTTAACAAAAAGATTAAATATACAAAAAAAAAACGCTTATTACAAAAAAAAAAAATAATTATAATTTCTAAATATTATGGTAACGATTCCCATAACATTATGGTAACCATTCCCATAATATTATGGGAATAGTTACCATAATATATAGGGTTTATTCCCATATACGCATAGGAACCGTTACAATGTGGTTATAGGATTGGTTCCTATTTGCTTATGGGAACTATTCCTATGAGTATAGTAATCATTACCATAATTCTTTCCCATGCGGTATGGGAACTGTTACCATAATGATAGGAATTGTTCCCATACTTATGGGAACTTTCCCCAGAAAGTATGGGTCTATATCCCATAATCCCAAGTAATCATTGACATAACGGTATGGGATGATATTTCATAAACGTACTTGGAACTGTTACCATAATTTTCTCTCCGTGAATATGATTTCTTTAACTTAAAAATTTAACTCAACTAAGTCAAATTCAAGTCAAGTTTTATTTGAAATTGACATATTTGACTTAAAAATTTAAGGTAACTAAGTTAAATCTGAGACAACGAGACTTTAATTTGACTTGGTTGTCGTATATCGGTAAGTAAGACAACAGTCAAAACCAAATGTGTTTTCATATCTAAAAATGTGTTTTTCATTTATTATAAACAGAACTTAAACTTGACATGCTTCTGTCTTTCTACACGCTGAAAAAAAATGGTAATACTTCTCATCTTAACGAAGTAACTATTCCCATCTTTATATTTTAATGAGTCTCATTCTTTTATGTTAATTTTTCCTATCGGAGATGGCAACCATTCTCATCCGTGATGATAATTATTATCTCCGAAGGCATAATAGAAAAATTTTTCATACATAAGAAATATTACGATCTAGATGGTATAACTATTACTATTGGCAATGGTAATTATTACTATACGAGAAACGAATAGTTAACATAAAAGCATGACAATGATTATCACATACAGATAGTAATCATTCCCTATTGCAAGATGGTAATAGCTAGCATTTTTTTCCAACTTGTAGTCTTGCTTTATTTTGAATTTTTGAAATTACGCCAAAATTAAGTTATTTTTTTGATCCGGGACCTTATGAAAAAAGCATTAATTAACACTATTATAACTTTTTTTTCAATTGATTAGCTTATTTTTTATGGGGTTTTAGAGGTATAATAATCAATTTTGTAAGATCGCAATTAAGTCTATAGTGTACTTTTTACAAATTTCAAAAGATAAAAATGTAATTTTACACAAGAATTTTCCCAGTTGACGTCGTGGCTTCGATAAATTGGAAATATTAAAAAAAATAAACACTCATTAATTATTATTTGAATAATATTGTAAAATCAATTAGAAATTTAACTTTTGTATTAGAGTAAGCAGTATAGTATGTATTTTTTGTGAAATCTTCCAAACAATGAAATTTTTAAATTGATTGAAGTAAGAAATATAAAACCTTTTCATTCCAAGTATGACCTGATGGCACTTTTTTTTATCTAGGATAAGTATAAAAAAAATCATAGCTGATAATGGTTAATATTAAATGCATTTCAGACACCAAATATATATTAATTAAACTTGAGTACTAGTACAATAGTTATGAAGCTAAGTAGTCAACAAGTTGATGATGTATACAGTTCACTTCTACTGTATACTCACACCTTTACTCTTGTAGATGTATCAATATTAGCGTTCTCAACCGCAATCAAATGATCAGTCGGTTCGCAACTGTTGAAGAGTCATATTAAGTTTGAAGAAATAGAATAAAATCTGTCATTCAGTTTAGCCACAAAAAGATTATTAAAATATTGTGAAATAAAAATTAATATCAATCTCTAAAACGAATCAGGCAATTCAAGAGAAAAAATTATAACAGTTAACGGTACGTACAGTAAATATTAAATTAATTTATAATAAAAATTGCATTTATCACAATGAATTCCAACTTGATAGAAAAATTTATTGAAATTTCAAAGATCTTGGAAACTATATTGTAATATCTATTTTTAATTAAAATTAAATAACATTAAAACGTGAAATAAAGTTTTTTTTTCTATAAAGATTTTAAAAATTGAGTAAAGTTATAAATTTATTATTTATTATAGCTAGTCTAATTAATTTAAACAACGAATTTTCATATTTTGATTGAGGGTAGCTTTAACCCGCTCGCTATATTATTATACGCATTGCGGGAACTAAATTTTAGTGATGCGCGCGCAGTAAAAATAAAAAATAAAATCCCAGTTTTATTTGGTCCTGCGAATCCAGTATTTCGACACTTTTTTTTTATTTTTATTTCAACGTCTCGTACAATAAATTGTTGAGTAACATTACATTCCTTAATAATTTTAAGCATTATTTGTTAGAATAAATATTCTTGTCATAAATATTTATATATTTTTAAACAATAAAATTATTTATAATAATTTACTTTAATCACCTTTAGAATTTTATCTACATATATACCCATTGCAAATTTGTTGTTGTCTATCTATAATTTCTATAATTTCATCAGAACGTCAGTGAAAAAAATTTTGAATTATTGTATATAATGTTTTTTTTTTATTTAATAGGTATATTTACTATTGCAAAATACATAGAACAATTTAAAAAATATAGTAACCCAATAAATAAAACTGGGAATAAATAACTGAAATTTAATCTTCACATCTAGAACACAAATTTGGTTTAATGACCATTTGATGAGGTCGATTAATATCACATTGTATAGTGTACACACGTGCATATTTTATTTTTTTAATTTCCAGTGATTCATTGATAGGATATTTTTAACTTTTGTACATTTAAGATAGTTGTTTACAGTTTTCTTAATGTTTAAGGATAAATATATATAAGTTGAAGGGCAAACTAATTTATAGCCTTTATATACATTTATTATATCGCATTTTATTATTGTTTTTATGTTAAATTATAAAGTTAACACCCACTGTTTTTTAAGTCGTTTTTTTTTTATTTCTACTTTATTATTTTTATAAATACTGATGGCGTAAATGAATAAGAATTTATTTAATAATTTAAAGGATCAAGAGTTTAAATTGACATTGGAGATGAAAGAATTGGTGTTATTGTGCCTTTTATGTTATATCTGAACTTGTATAAATTTTTGATGACCTTGAGTAAGTTTATTCAATGCTTTTTTCCTTTTTATTTTTTGCATTTCAATGAAAGTCAAGCAATTCCAACTGACAGTATGAATCTTAACACGATTTAAACAACTGTTTGTTAATAAATTTACTGGTATTGTATTTCGGATCACATTACAGACATCGTTTAATAAATTAAATTATTATTTGTTTTTAAAAACTTACGGCAGGTGCATAAATATTTTTTAAATACAATCCTCATGATTAGTAATTAGTAAAATAACATTTTATCAAATATATTCGTTTTAAATGAAAAATCATTTTCTATTTATGTTATACGAACTAGGAGCTAATTGCCATAAAAATTTGTTTCTTTGGAAACTTATAAAAAATTCAGATCTGTGTATTACTCATTGTTTTTGGATAGAGATGCCGAGCAATAGTATTATATTACATATAAATAAATTTTATTCTTTTAATTATTATTTTTTATTTATTTGCCGCTATATATTATAAATTTTGTAATTTCCGACCTTAAGGAACTAAGGTGTCAGGTTCGAAAAATGTATTAAAAAAATAAATAAATAAATAGAGGACTTTTATTCAAACGATATTGATACATACATATAACAAAATAGAATTTATAAGAATAATATTTATGCAAGTTAACTAACTAGTATATTTATTGTTATACTGATGAGTGACACGGCGATGATTCACTTAAACGAACTAGTGAAATGATAATAGATCAAGTAGATAAGTGTCGCAGTTATTTGAATAGAATTGCCGCCGCTTATACAAATTGAGAATTAAAATATTATATATTACAGATTATGTATTTTATTATTTTGTTGATCTTACCGATACTTCGGGTAACGGAAGTAATCGTCGAGGGCAGTGTCCTCGTTGCGGATAATACCATGTCTAGGATGGTTGAGTTAAACGCTGGCGCACCTTTTTGCGCCTTATACCACGACCGCGGAGTTATTCAAAAGATGATACTTGGCGCAGATCCGAAGAAAGTTCGTCAAATGTCAAGTAATTTAGTCACTGATCTCGAAGAAACTTGTAAACAATCAAGGAAAAAGGGCAAAGTAAAATGAACAATTTTTAAATATATATCAAAAATTGAAATATTAAAACTTTAAACAATAGTTTACTTCAATGTTAAATTACTTTTTTTTTAGAATCAACCTGCAGGGGGTGGTTTAATTTACCCAGGTACTAAATGGTGTGGACCAGGTACTTTGGCAACTTCTTATGATGATTTAGGTCATCATGCATCTGAAGATGCATGCTGCAGAGAGCATGATCATTGTCCAGAAGTGATAACTCCGCATCAATGTTTAAGGAGTATTTGCAATAATTCACCATTTACTCGATCCCACTGTGACTGTGACGCTAAATTTCGACGATGCCTCCAAAATTTAAACACTGAAGTTGCTAACACACTCGGCGCTCTCTTCTTCAATGTCATACAAGTCACGTGTTTCAAAGAAAGACGCCCGTGTTCTCAATGGCAAAGGTTAGATTGTAGTAAAAAATTTTATAATTTTTAAATCTATTATAGTTGATAAAATTTTTTGTTCAATAGTTTTTACGGAACTAGATTACAGTGGGCGAATTCTCAAAAATACTGGCCAGTTAATGCTCGTCGATGGCGATATCAATCAAAACCATTGATAAAAACTATCTTCAATTTTTTTGTTAATACTATCAATAGTATCATTAAATGATCAAATATTCATCAATCGACTGTTTTAAATGGGTTTATATATTTAAAAATTTTTTTTTTTTTATTTATATTAGATAACTCATAAAGAAGGAGGTGGTGGTGGTAAAATAAATGCATGACCCTAGTAGCATTTTCAACAAAGTCTTACGTAAATCTGTACCTTCAGCGTTCAGCAAGTCTGCATCATCAGTCTTCGACAAGTTTGAGGCAAGATACTTCTGTAAGATACCTTCAGTAGTAATATTTGCTTAACCCGTCAGCACTTCCGTCATGAACATTTTGCTCACAGGACACTATTCAAATAGTAGGATGTTGCTGTAGTACAAGTGAGGTACTAAAAAACATGAAAGTGTTGAAAGGTTAAGACAAAATACTTGCTCAAGAACCAATCGCTCAGACTTGCTGCAGAATCGCTTAAGATACCTGGACATGGCTACTCTCTTTGTTACTTCTCGAGCCGTGCGTCTATTCAACATTAGTATAGTAAATTCAGTAGTGCTCACTTAATGTTCGATACAATTTTATCGAGTGATAGCATTATCAGTTTGTTGTAGCACTTTAAATTCAAATGAGGGTCATTAAATTTGCTATAATAAGTATTGCGTTTGAGCTTGAAGTGATTCGGAGATGAAGAGACCTGATGACTTAAGCAATTCTGCAACAAATCTGACCTAATATTGTTATATTGATTGAGAATTGCTGCAGACTGTTTCTACAGATTTCCGTAAGTCTTTAAGAAGAATCTTAAGATAGAATTGATAAAGTCTTTGGCAAGTATGTTTATGAAATCCTTCTCGTTCAAGTCTTGTTTAAATCTTCTGTAAGAAACTTGATGAAAGTTTTTTTCTCAAGTTACTTGGTTCAGACAATGCTACTAGGAGAGCTTTTAACTAGATGGTGATAATTATTTGAAAGCAGAAAGATTACAAAATATTTACTAAACCAGTAATTAAAACGTGTTTTAAATAAAAGAATAAAACAATTTGTTTTCTTATTACAGAGTTGGTTATGATGAAGTTGAAGCTGATAGGATATGTTCACTGTACCATTTCCAGCCAAGTGATAAATATGTTCCACTCATGCCATTAAATATTTGAATTTTAATGTCAAGAATAATCGAAATTGATGTTTTTTAAGTAATATTTTTTTGGGTTTGATTTGTTCTTTTAATAAGGTTGAGAACCTAAAAACCTATTAAATGTTTATTACAGTGTATTTTAAAAGTGCAACAATTATTTTAGATTTTATTTTTATAAGAAGAAAAAAATTATTCCGAGAAGTTTAATAAATTAATTAATAGAATTAAAATTATATGTCAAAGTCATATAATCTATAGATTTTTTCCTTTCCCCTCTTTAACGCCCTTCTATTCAAAATATAAAGCATGTATAATATCTTTTCTTGTTGAAATGCATTCTTAAAGTAAAAATATATAGCCGTACTATGAACGGCGTAACTCAATAGATATAAACAAATTGTACAATAATCTGTCTAGAGACGGATAGCTCATTTGGAAGTGTATGTATTTTATTTTATTATTATCACTATTTTTTTAAATTTATTAATTGATTTTCTATTAGGATCTTATTCAAATTCTATTCTACTCCGAATATCCTTAGAAAGTGTAAGAACGCTTTTCGTATAATTTCATTTCTTGCTGGAAATTTTTTACATAGTAATGTAAAAAAAGTTTGATCTGGTCCATATCCGGAATAGAAAGATGCATAGCTCATTTCAGTTAATTTCAAAATTTTTTGGGAAATTTCATAAAGAAATCTACATATCGTATTTTTTACTCCAATACAGAAATTAAATTTCAAATTTATTTTACAATATCATATGAATAATAATTAAAGAGAAGTAATTTTTTTTTAATATTTTCAATATATCGAAGGCATGACATCAACTGAGAAAATTCTTAGGTAAAGTTACATTTTGATCTTCAATATTTGTAGAAAGAAACCAATAAATTTAATTGCGATCTTATGAAATTGATTATACCTTCGAAATGCCATAAAAAATAATCAATTGAAAATAAAGTTATCATAGTGTTAATTAATGCTTATTTTATAAGGTGAATTTTACGGAATGGAGTTTTTTATGTTATCATTCAAAAGTAATTCGGTGATGAAGTTGTGAAAGTAAATTTCTTGGATTTGTTTTTGATTTTCAAGACAACCAAACGGTAAGAGGAAATCGTTGAAATAATAAGTTAAATAGCGGAAATTATAGCTGAATACACAAACTTTAAAATCCATTTTCTATAACTGAGTTATCATTTTCGGTTCAGGAATAATTCAAAGATAAAGCGATAAAAGGACATTTTTATGAAAATCAAAAAAAATATTACATATCCACAACTTCCAAACTGACCGACCGATGTTGCTCATCTTTGAACTTGATCAAAGTAATCGCCCAGAGAAAAAGAGTACCGAATTTCATAATGCTTTTATAACAATTGTAGCCACAATTACTTGGACATGGCGCGTTATATTATATATATAAATAAACTTTTGACGCGATGGTATTTTTCGGCGTTTCTTGACAAAATTAAACAATTACAACAAAATTTTTGAAAATTGCAACATAAGACCCTCTACAATGATTATATTTTTAATAGAAGTAATCCTAAAAAAGTTCGTTTCAAAAATATTAAAAAACAGTTAATAACAGTGATCTTACAAATTTGAGATGATTCTTAACTCAACCTCGAATTAATTATTTTTAAATTAAATATTTTTAAATTAAAAAAAAAAAGCCATTCGGCATCCGAAATGGAAATAGATTTCTTACGATAATTGTTCTACTTTTAATAAGTATATATAATTTTATCACCATAATACATGAATCAATCATATGACTTTGAACTCTTATTAAAAGTGGAACAATTATCGTAAAACAAAAAATAAAAAAAAAGGACAATATAGCTTTTTCTATCAACTATCAAGTTCTTTTTATATAATAATGATAAATCTACCCGTTGAAAAGTTATTTACGAAAAACGCCGAAAAAGTGTGATTTTTCGTTATTTTTGGAATTTCAAATGTCCACCATTTCTGAACTAATTGACCGATTTTGCTCATCTTTAAACTTAACCGTGATAATCGTTCATAGAATAAGTGTGCCAAGTTTCATTAAGATCTGTTAAAAATTGTGGCCACTATCATCGCAACATGGCGCGTTATATTACATATCTATATATATATATATATATATACTTTTGAACCAATGGTATTTTTGGAACCTACTCGATGAATTATGATAGATTATGGTAAAATCCTTTGAAAATTCCACCATGACGACAAATGCAAAAGATAGATTTCTATGAAATCTACTAAAAATTCGTGAGTAAAAAAAATTTTAAACTGAGTATTTTTTTGGCAGGTTTTTCAGCATTTTTTAAGCAAAAATAATTTGATTGGAAAAATTTGCTTCTTACAAAAACGTAAAAAAAGAAGACTCTTAAACCAACTATGAAAGATTTTTGGCTCTTATCAGAACTGACCTAGAATGACGTTGAAAGGTTGAAAATTATACACTTCAATTTTCTCGAATTCAAAAAATAATCACTTTAAAACTCAGAATCATTTAAAATTTAAAAGTTCACAGTTTTGAACTTTTTTATAAGCAAATTGTCAAATAATATGTATTTAATCGCTTAATTAAAAATATTTAAATAATTTGAACTTATTTTGTTTTATTTAATTCATTTTTATTGAACAATACGCGCTTTTGTCCAGAAATTTTTGTTATCTTAAACGAATCTAAAATAGTTAAAAATACTCATTTTTTATTTTTATTTTTCCAATGAGAGCAGAGGTTTTTTTTCAATACGACTTTGCCTATTTTAAATTGAAGCTCTTATAAATATATATACAATATTTTTTTTTATTTTTGAGTTAGTAAAGTTATTTGATTAATATGATAATATTTTGGCACTAAACGCAACTGTATATGAAAAATTTTATTTTTTTATTAGACTACTCTAGATTACACATTGAATATATATCAAAAAATTTCAAGGAGTAAATATAAAAATAATTATTGTTCATTATTTTGATAAATAAATGCTAAAAATATTTTTCGAATTTCATAAAAAAATGCATTATCAGTCGTGAATAAAAAGATTAATGATTAATGATATTTAAGGAATCCATTCTACTTCATTGGTTTCGGATGGTTCCATTTTCGGGTGGCTAATGGGCCTTACATTTGCAGGATATTGATTTTTTAAATCACCTTTATCCGAATTGTTTGACTCAGAACCCGCTATTTTATGGTAAACTTTATTTCCTGCATTTACTACCCAATCAAAACCATCTTTGATTTTACCTCCAGCTTTGCGGAAAATATTACCGACATTTTCTGAACTAAAAGTATCGGGATTAATATCAATTTTAACTGGATCTTGGCCAACATCACATCCAGTTTGAGGAACAATGCTAAGATCAAAAGGATCAACATTGAAGCTACTTAATTTGCTACGCAGAGCATCAACTTTCGATTTGTCAAGTTCTTTTGTCCGTGATAAAATAGTTGCACTCCGGCGGTGAGCGAATCCAAGTTTTTGACAAGTAAAAATACCTGCGTAGTTATCATAATCTGTTGCAAAAACAACATGAGATGCACTTCCTGCAACACCTAGAAAAATTTTAATTAAATATTTTCTTTTTATCCGTTATTTCGAAATAATTATTTCAAAGAAAATAACGTACTTAATGGAAACCGAACTTGCATCAGTGCTGGTGTACTTGGCTCTGGTACAGTTAATTCACCAGTATAACGATACTCGTGTTTCAGGGGCGTAAGACCTGTAATGCAGACAGTTATAATACAATAGATCTCACTTTATTAACATTTATCTCGTTAATGTATCTTTATGAAGCTTGATGAAATAAAATCATACTTTATTTGGTATATACTTTTTTATTTAAAAAAAAAAAAAATTCTTTTTTTTTTCAATTATTCTTGATTATTCTTATTGCTCTAAATATTATAAAATATCTTTTATCACTTGGAAATATATCAAACCTTCATATTTTTTATTTATTCAAAAGGTACACGGTAAAAAAGTTGCGAATTTTTTTTATTTTATTGAGTTCCGAACGATTGAAATTATCGTTTTTGCTAAAAATCAAGTAAAGGATAAGTTTTTTAATTTTAGTTTATTTTTTAAAGGTTTAAAATGTTTTTTCCAACAATAATATAAATTTTTGTCATCAAAAAATTTTAATTACTGACTAACTTTTTTAAATATTCTTTTTTTTTCAATCTACGAGAAAAAAGAATTTTTGTAAATACTTTGTAGCATTAATATGAATCTTGTGAAAAAATTTTCTCGAATTAAGAGCAAAAAAAGCGTTTTGTTTTTTTTAATTTTTTCAGTGATGTTTAGGATGTTTTTAATCCTCTATATTCCTCTATATTAAAATAGATGGATCGAAATAGTTATGAAGTTAACTAAGTATCGAATTATCGCAAGGATATGGTCCACGATTCCTTATTGGTTGAAATTAAGGGGCTATTTAATTTCTAGTATTTTTTTTTTAATTTCCGTGACGCATTTATTGAAGCGAAATAATTGTAAAAAGTTATAAGCAGCTGATAATGAAAACTTTCATGCATATGATGTTAAAGAAATAGACTTTTCATTTTCCATCATTAATGTAATTTCACTGAGTCTATAGAGGGTAGAGACATCTCTACCCTTTATAACTGAGTCACAAACGGTCATATGAATTACATCAACCATACCACGAAATAACATTTTATATTGTACCGAAATATAAAATGCTCCCATAAGAACTATGTCACTATAATTATTGAATAATTTAATGTCCTTACTATGTATTGTATAAAATTATAATTTATTAAGTTTCTAAAACACTTTATAAATTAAAAACCTAATGTATTTAATTGTTAATACATGAATGAATTATTTACTAAAATAATTATATTTCTCATGAGTTGTTTCTATTAAATATACATTTATTTAAGTGTTAAAAATCCGCGTCACTCTGAAATCACTCTGCATGCAGTAATTTTTCTTTTAACTCCGGAACTCCGAGTGACCGAGTGAATTCGGATTTAAATAAAATCCATATTCACCTTGGATTACTTCCCGATTTTTTAAATTGTAGTACGTTTTATACGGTAAAATCAGCTGGGCCAATTATCCATCCATGTAATATATGTATATTTGTTTTTAAATTCATAAAATATGATTCAATAAAAGCAAACTAACTGATAAATATAAATAAATTTTTGAAAAAATTACCTAGCACAGGATGATTCGATTCTTGAATAATTGTGTACTGTCCAGGTTCATCACCACGCGTGTAATTATATCCTACGCATTTACTAGCTGTTGAAGTTTTTTGAATGACATTCCAGTATCCCAAAAACTAAATTTAATAATCAAATATTTTATTAGTTATAATTTCTTTAAAACATTGTTAAGATATTAAAGTAGGGCTCCATCGATTTTTGCATCGAAAAAAATTTATTAATGCTTTTGGAGACTTAACTTTTTAACGACATTTTTGAATTTGGCAGATCAATAAAAATAATAATGTACTTGAAGATCGGAACGTTTTTCGTGCAACGAAAATGAAAAAAATTATGTAATTTGACTGCTTAGGAATGACTTAAGGGGTAATTGGGGATGGCTGCAATTTTCAGCTGACGTGTGGAACATTTCAGAAATCTAAATCCAGTAAATTTTTAACTTTTCATTTTGTTTTTCTTATTTTCGTTCCGCGAAAAATGTTCCAATCTTCGGGTACACAAACAACTATAATTCTATTTAACTTCAAGCGAAAGTTATTAAGCTTAAAGGCATCTATTAGGTATGTATTAAGTATATTTCTAGTCAATGTATTAAATTCTACTGTTACTTTTCTAATTGAATAATTAGCCAACAAAATATATTTTCTTCAAAAAAATTTATTGTGGCCTTAGAAATTTTGTTTTTTTTATTGAATAACTTATTTAATTTAGTGGACTAATGCAAACAAAAAAACATAAAACTTAAAAATTTAAAGTACATTATGGTGGTTTAAAAACTGAGAGACATTTCATCTAAAAAAAAAAAAAAAAGTATCCATGAAATCCTCGCGCCAAATCTAATATGAAGACTAACCAAGTTTTTTATGTCTTCAAGCTCTCACAATGTAAGATTATACATACATTTTTTATCATAAATTCAAGTTAATTAAGATATTTTTTTTAATTTTGAAAGATCTGTAAAAACATATTCTACAGGAAAAAATAAATCAAGTCTCCTGACTTTATTTTTTTTCATTTTTTAAACTCTAGAACTTATAAAAATAAAGATATTGAATTTATTATTAGTAATTATGCACAAGTATGGCTCCACCTATTTTTTATAGGCAAAAATCCAATTTTATACATATTGACTGTTAAGTCAACCATCAAAACTTGAGAAATATGTATATGTACCATAATAAGTAGTAGTTTCGCCCTGAGTACGTTAACGGACTCATCAGCAAGGCTACGCTACTTACTCTTGCCTTGGACTGCAACTTGTACTTGAACGAACCGAGCCAAGACCCTGTAGCATGTTTCGCTATGCACTATACTAGTAGAGGGAAGTGGATACCGTTCAAACCACTTGCATTTATGTACTAGGTGAGCTGTTGTTCACCGCAAAATTAATGAAATAATAGAAATAAGCCAATTTTCAAGTACTCAAGAGCTCCAAATTATTCTAGCTCTCAAATCAATCTTTAAAACACCACCGCCCATCTGACGGCTTTATATAAAAATTATTATTATATATTTAAAAATTTATTTTAGAAAATTTGTAATGTTTCATGATATTTTTATCAATCCTTTTTTACTCTTTTGGTGCAAAGTTTGAATAGGTATTATGTGTTATAGTCAAAACTGAGGACAGAAAATTTAATACGCCGCGAACTAAACACGTGGAAACAATTTAATTATAGATACTTAAATTCTAGGGGTGTGCAAATCTTGTTCGAATCGAATAGTTAGATTCGATTCGATATTAGAGTCGAATATCGAATAGCTTGAAAAATTCGAATAATTCGAAACTTTTCCGAATCTTAATTGATTAAGTTAATTATTTAAATTTATTTTTCGCCTGTACAGGCAATGGTTTTCTCTGTGGTTTCCCTTTGCCGCTATACTCCCACAGCAAAGGTGGGGTGTAGGGCATCACCGTAATGATGCACTACAGTAGAAGCACAAGTCAGGCCACAGTCGCACAATGAAGGTAGAAGAAAAAATAAAGCAGTTTGCGATGTAAAGGCAAAAATGTAAAAGGCCAAAAAGGCTATACACTACAATAATTAATAAAATTTAAAAAAAATTTAATTTTACAGCAATGATTTGTTTTAAAATCTATTAAATCAAATCAAATTAATTGTTTTTACTCGAGTTTCAAACGAGTTTTTCATTTCTGCTTCGATATTTCAGAAGTAATTAAATACTATTTATGGCTTTATTAAATTGAAAAACGATTATATTATTTATATTTGTGCCTGAAAATAGTCGATATGATCATAAACTCAATGACCGTAAGATTTAAAATAGTTCGAAATATTCGAATAGTTCAAACTATTCGAATAATTTCAAGTTTCGAGTATCCGCACACCCCTATTAAATTGTAAGCACATGGAACTTAACTTGGAAAAATATATGGAGCCTCTCTTATCCATAATAACTAACAACATTATTATATTGGATTAATCTGCCGATGATAGACACAATTAAAAAAAAAAAATTACAAGAAAACTAAAACATTTTTGCGAGCTAAAAATAAGTCAACCCGCAGTTTTATAAACTTCTATAGAGTTATTAAAAAATAAATAAATATAATTAAATGTACGTACTTTACTCATTTGGAATCCATGCATTGGTTCTACAATAGGACATTCTCCCATATGATAGGTATGAGCATTAGTTATTGCTAAAAAGCTTATCGCAAAAATTATAGTGATTATCGCTTTCATCTAAAACAAATAAAAACAATAAATAAATGAAAATAAATTGTGTATAATATAATTCTGCGATATAACAGTAAACATTAACTGTATCATTTACAACTGGTTTAATTTTTTTTAAATTTATTTTTCACCTTGAAGTAATTGTTTACGCGACAATGTTACAGACTAACTTGATTAAATTAAAATGTTCAAAACTCAGGAAATGAATTCAATATAAACGGTTTAATAATTGACCTATGCAAAATAGTTGATGCGAAAAATATTTATATGTAACAAACAAAAATTTTTCTGTAGTGCGAAAGTTTTTAATCTTCTGAAGTTTTTTAAAATATTTTTTTTAAACTAAAGTATTCATTTAATAGACGAATTAATATATTTTATAATAAACTTGGTTCTCATACTTTAATCAAATAATTATATTTTAAGAATATTAACTAGTTATTAAATAATATTTTAAATTCTTACTTTAACGACTAAACTGACGCACTCAACAGTTTATGCTTCAAATTCAAATAGATACTGAATGGATATTACTATTTTATGTATATATAATGACAAGCCCCTTCCATTTCTTCAATTAAGCCCCCCAAATATTAATTCTTGACTCACGAATGAATCAGTGTAATTTTATCAGGTGCGTCTTAAGATTTTTCAGTACCCTTGGTCCACAGTATAAATATACAGTCGACTACCCGTCATAAGCCTGGTCTTGGAGATGTAGGGGAAATTTTTCTTGGAATTTCAGTCTTCCCACTATCGTATGTTTAGTTTTGTTCTCGAATACCCGTTATAAGCCTGTTTTATTTAATAAGATTTTAAACGTCAAATTTACGTTTTGTTTACATACGCCACTATCCCGATTTTTCTAGTACTTATAGTGTTAAAGTAAATATTCATCTTTTTACAATGATAATAATAATAATGCAAAAAATTATGATAACGGTATTAATTACAGTATTGATAATAATTTAATTGATAAACTTAATAGTGAGTCAAACTTTTCGATTGTAAAAGAAACTTTGAATGTATTTCATGATTACAATTATGAACAATAAATAATATTTTACTTAATGTTGATTCAATTATTTTCCTCGAAACATAGGTAGTAAATTTTCATCATTAATTTGTCTATTTTTTTTAATTGTTAGTTAACAATTTAGAGCATTTTAGGGGACGTATTTAAGTGGGGGAAGCTCTTTGGACTTAGTAACTGCCGATTGAGAGGAAGAAGCTGATTACGGGTAGTCGATTGTATGAGCTTATAAATTAAGTTCTTTAAATATTAGAATTTTTTATTAATGAAATTAAACATTCAATTAATAATTAAATAAGTATTTTATTTAAAATACTTTATTTTTTGATTTATTAAAAAATAATAGATATAAAAGAAAAAATTAATAATCTACGTATTTAAAATAAATTGGAATTTCCGTGATGACGTCATTATAAAATAAGATAACTAGAGAGTAATAAATAATTTCGAAGAAAAACCCATTTCGACATCATTTTTTTCACGTATGGTCGTGTTATATTTTAAAACTAAAAACTTTATACATTAATCTTTATTTTTGGATAGTTATTTTATTAGAGCCTTTTGATTCGATATAAGTGTTGACCAACAACTAAAGCTTAAAAAAAAACTCAATGCTTGTGTCCATTATATTTTTAAAATATCAAAATATAAGCATTTTACGGCATATTATAATAATCTACGATGGCTAACTCTAATAAAATTGAGGCGGGAATTTATCAGTTTACAAAATATTATATTTAAATCAGAAGCCATTATTTTCAAAAAATTTCTGTATGTTGGATCCTTGTCTTCGCAGAGGTAATATCCGTCAAGATTATCTGATGCTACCAATTTGCCACAGCACAAAATACGACAAATTGTTCTTAATTAGTGCAATTAGAATATGAAATGGGTTACATAGTGCTTGCACGCAGCAGTCGGCATTTATTGAATTTCGAAAATCGTGCTATGATTATTTCTTAAATCGAATGATTGCTTATATCTATTATGTAACTAGGGTAAGAGCACCAGTACCCAGCCCCTAACCAGAAGCCAGCCGGTCCTATACTTAAACATTGGCTCAAAATATATATAGATATAATTTAACATGAGGTGGCTGGCTACTGGTTTGGGGCTGGGTACTGGTACTCTTACCCTACTATGTTTACTATCATGTAATATTATGTATTTTGGATAACCGCAAGGAGTCTTATGGCCAAATGAATAAATAATAATTAAAATAATAGTAATATTGACCAGCAAAAATTGATTTTATTACTATATCATTATTCTTTAATTCTGTTATAAAATAATCTATTTTCCAGATGATTACATAAATATACGATGTAGATTTAAAACGATAAGTCAGTGAATAATTTATAACTAACCAAATATTAAACATAAAATAATGAATGTAATTATAAATGATTGCCAGAAGAAAAAATACTATGGTGATAAGACGAATGCAGTTTTGTTATCTTTATGTATATATTTACAACAGTAATTAAATGAATGTATAGTCACATTGAATATTAATTAAATGATAATTACTTTTAAAAAATGAATAAAACCTTTGTTAGTATGCAAAATTTTATACTTAATTAATATGAGAATATAATTAACTTATTTATTATTTATACTTATATGAACAATAAGACGGAGTTCAAATAAATAAATTACATATTTAAGATTTATTTTATACGGAGCTGATATAAACTGTGATTGACGATTGAAAAAAATAATTTATCCATAAAAATAAGTGTTATATCAATGAATTTCTTCTAATGTGAGAAAATAACCAGATATTTCAAATGATAAACAATTAAAAAAATGCGTTAATGTTAAATAGTTTGGTCGAAAAGATAAATAATTTATATATATTTTTATAAAGTGAACTGTTCAATTATTATTACTTAAGGATTAAATGAATTATTAAAGAACTTATAAATAAATGATTTTGAAATATTTAAATACCTTAATATATTAAATTAATGTATTAAAAAAAAGAAGAAAATATATATATATATAAATGCTAAATTTAAAAACTTACAACTATATTCTAAATTATACACACGATTTGTTTATGTCTAAATCATTAAAATAAGGATGTTTTAATATAGAACGTGCTGAAATTCTACGCTCTGGATTATAAATAAGCATTGCTTGAAGTAAATTAAGACCCTGTTCATCAAGGGCTTTCACGTGGTTAGCCAAATTGTTTGTCGTCCAATTCGGAAAAGTTGCTTTGTAATCGGAAAGTTGAGTGACTCCAGGCCAATTTTCTTCAGTTGGTGTTTTCAAAACACTGAAAAAATTTTATATTGTTTTTAATTAAGAATAATTTGTTTAATTACAGTATTATTAAGATCACATTGTCATCTGGCCATATCCGGAATAGAATGGTATACATATTTTATTTCAATAAATTAAAAATTTAATTTCTTAGGAGATTTTATAAAGAAATCTACGTATCATATTTTTTATTCTAATATGGAAATTAAATTTCAAATATATTTCACAATACCATTTGATTAATAATTAATGAGTGGTAATTTTTTAAAAATATTTTCAATTTATCAAAGGCACGACGTCAAATGAGAAAATTCTTGTCTAAAATTACATTTTTATTTTTTTTAATTTGTAAAAAGAACCGTATAGATTTAATTGCGATCTTACAAAATCGGTTATTATTTGGTTCAGAAGTTATTCAAGCATAAAGCGATAAAAGGACATTTTTATGCTTTTGGTTTGGGTGGCCAATTATACATGCGGGTTGTAATGTTCTACTTTCCTCCCTTGGTCAGCCATATCCTATGTTTCTTCAACGTGGCCACAAACCGGGAATATCGGGAATCATCAGTGAATTTCGAAAAGTATCCAGGAATTCGATTGCGACAGAAAAATTTTTAAGTTTTCAATAATACTCTAGTCACAAAAATTAAGAGATATTAAAAAAATTCTAAATTTTTAATTAATTTTTAACAGGTTGTAACTCGAAGGGAAATGGTTGTCCAAGAAAAATAATAAAGGCAAATTGTAGCTTCAAGTGTCTAATTTTTAGGTCTGATCTTGAAATTTTTTATTATGAACGGTTCCGGAGTAATCCTAGGAAAACCATTGATAAAAAATTTTCAAAATCTTTGGTCGTCTTAAAAACAGTTTATGGGCTTCAATAAATTTTTTTCGATAGTTATGATTAATTGTTCATTACTCCGGAACCATGCATAATAAAAAATTTTCACGACCAGATCAGAAAACTCAACACTTGGAGGTACAATTTGCCTTTTTTGTTTTTGTCGTATGACCATTTCCCTTCAAGTTACAACCTGTTAAAAATTACTTAAAAATTTAGAATTTTCTTTAATATCTCTCAATTTTTTAACTCGTGTATTTTGAATTTATTTTAATCATAAAATTTCTTATTAAATATTTTAACTTACATATTTTTAACATCGAATAATCAAAAGTAGACCATATCAATTTATTTTATTGACTTTTTTTTTTATTTCTTGCATGAGTTAATCATCAAATTTAATTATTAACAATGAAAATATAATCAAAGCTTTGAATATTTTAATGATACAAATAAAATTTCTGAATCAGGGAGAAATGCAAAAAATTTTACTCGAAAATCGGGAAATATCAGAGAATTTTGATATCATTTCTTTGTGGCCACCCTGTTCTTCGACACTGAAATTCGAAATTTCGATGCTGGTATCATGAACTGGTATCAATATTTTTTATAATTGAATAACGCTTTTTCATCAACTATTATCAGAAAAAAAATACATTGTCATCTTTGAATACTTTGAATGCACTACCGATTGCACAAAAATTTTAAGAAAAGATTTCCCAAACTTTAAATTATTCTGTCAAAAAAATAAAATTTCTTTCCAAATTATTTTTTTTTTCAATTAAAAAAATGTTGACTCAATTTTTACACAATTAATTCAGTTTTCTTTTTACCTTTAGCATGAATACTAACTAAAACATATCGCATGTTATTAAAACGATGTAATAGTGTTGGTCAATCATTTGAGTAATTTAAAAAAAAATTTATTCTTACCGGAAAATTCTAAAAAGTTGATCTATCTCACTGTCACCTTGAAACAGTGGTTTTTTAGTGGCCATTTCAGCAAATATGCAGCCGATACTCCAAACGTCAATGGCACATGTATATCTAGTAGTTCCAAGAAGAATTTCTGGTGCTCTATACCATAAAGTGACGACTTCATGAGTATAAACGCGTACTGGTATTCCAAAAGCTCTTCCCAATCCAAAATCAGCAACTTTGATTCCTCCTTTATTATCGATCAGTAAATTTTGTGGTTTTAAATCACGATGTAAAACTCGACGAGTGTGACAAAATAATATTGCTGTTGTAATCTGTAAAAAAAAATAATTTAATTAAATAATAATTATGATATTATTATTATTAATAATAATAATAATAATAATAATAATAATAATAATAATAATAATAATAATAGTAATTTTTTATCTTTTACCTGATGGAGATAAGATTTGACCATAGTAGGCTCCATAAGTTTTCCACTTCCTAAAGTATCCATATATTTTTTTAAATCCATGGTAAGATATTCAAAGATGAGATAAAGTCTTGATTCTTCCATAAGCACGTCAAGTAAACCAACAATATTAGGATGTTTTAATTCTTTTAACAACGAAATTTCTCTGATTGCTGTTGATGGAATTCCTTCATCATCACTCTCCAAACGAATTTTTTTCATTGCTACTATCTCGCCGGTTTTCTTGTGCTTGCCTTTGTATACTACACCATAAGTACCTATAGAAAAATAACCATATATATTTATTTATTTGCTAGGAATTATTGTTATGTCTTTTAGTTTAATAAAAATACGAGATAAATGAATTGTCAAAAAAATGAAATATTTTGAAAATATATTTAACCTTTAAATCGCAATTTTAAAAATTCTAATACTGATTGTAATAATTTTATTGTAATATTTAAAATGCTTTAGAAAATTAGTTAAGCTTTTAAAATACTTTACAATAGCAATAAAAAAAATTAGTAAATATTTATAGTGCTCTAGTAAATAAACAAACATTTTTTTTAAACGTTACGTCATACAAAACTATAATAATTGTTTGTAAAAAAAATATAAATAAATTAAATCATGAGACAGGTGTAATGTGTTTGACTGATTAAAATCCAACCTCGATTAGTCAAAATGTCAACGATATTTATTTATAATTAATAGATTAAATTAAAAAAAAAAAGACATCACTGCAACCCATAAAAATAATCTAAATTTGGTTAAGTTAGAAATCAGGTGTAAAACACCACAAGGTCAAAATTTATGGTATAAAAATCACATAGCGTGGAACGCCAAAGTTTATTATTATTTATATAAATAAGTCTCACCTTCACCAATTTTTTCAATTTTCATATAATTGTCCATTATTATTTTTCAAAAAGGCCTAAAAAGGCCACAACTTTTATAAATAATTAAAAATTATTATATTTTTTATTGTTATATAGTAAAATATTACGATCACAAGCTATCACAAAGTTGCAGCTGTCTATACCCTGCTCTTTCTCTTTTCACCGGTCACCGGATCCACCAAGTACGTTAGCACGCTTAAATTCAAAAATATTCAGCCATATTGAAAATAGTTATTTCTTGTTGACCAATCATAAGCTTTATAAAAAAAAAAAAAAAAAACTTGTTTTGCGCACTCTGCTGGTTTATTTTAATAACGAAAATTTAGGGAGGCAAATTATAAACGAATTTAGTAGTAAAAAAAAATAATATTTATAAAAAATGCACTTATTAATTTCAAAATTTTTTTAATGTGCATTTGTTTTAAATTTTATTCTATTAATTATTTACTCTATTTATTAATAATTACACAACTCATTTTTTTTAAATTTGTCTGATGATGTCTGCTACATTCACACTCATTTACAATATTTCATGAAAAAAAAAAAAAAAAAAAAATTGATAAAATTCATACGAATGATTTTTTATAATCTTTGTGTGTATCTTTAAAAAATATGTAAATTTTTTATAAATATAAAAAAATTTTCGAATATCTGCTTCTTTCGGTATCATAATATTTTAAAACAATTATGATTCTTAACCGGTTGTTTAATTAATGTGCAATAATATTGTTGAAAGAAATTAATTATCTCAGTGGTTTAAATTAAATAATAATTTTTATATAAATGAATTTAAGAAAATCAAGTTATCAATTAAATTAAGACAAGAAAACAAAAGAATTTTATTTTAAATAAAATATAGTTAATATCTATAAGATAAGTAATTTAGATTTAATAAATTGAAAATGGAGTGAAATTTCGCACTGCAAAAAATTTTTAGAGTGAACGCAAAGTGAATGCGAAGTTTTCGTGAAGTGGATGATTTTTAATTTATTTTATCCTCTAGAAATTAATTTGACCCCGAAGGGAAAATCTGGAAAATATTAATTATGAAAAAGCTCCGCAGAATTAAATCGAAGTAAAAACTCGCGGAGTAAATTACTTATACATAGTGAGATTTGGTCTTTTTAATTTAGACATTTATATTAGGTATACCGAAGTAATACAAGCTCTCTTTACATATATTCACGCGAAAAATTAAAAAAAAAGTATAAGCAGCTGATAATGAAAACATTCACGCTTATGAAGTTAAAGAAATAGACTTTTCATTTTCCATAATTAATATAATTTCACCGAGTCACAAACTGTCATATGACTTTATATTAGTTAACGTCTTTACTATGCATTGGATAAACCCGGATCAAAAATAAAACTTGATTTAGGCTCACTTCGCCTTATTTTCTTTTGAAGTTATCAATTTGCCGACGATTTTTCAATACGATCTCGACTTAAATTGAATTTTTTTCAACTTTTTGAACTTTTTTCATCTTAGATTCAACTTATTTGTATTTTTTGGTCTTAGTTTGAACTTATTCGTCTTAACTTCAAACACGATAATCATTCACCTTACTTTTGACTTGCTAAACCAAGTCGAAAAAATGTTATTTATTCGCCTTAATATATAAAAATTATTTCCCCTTAGTTTTGACTTTTTCGCCTTATAATTTAAGTCGAATAAGTCTAAACCAAGTCAATTTCGACTTGATTTCAACTTTTTCGTCTTAAATCGTGAATAAGTAAGCCAGTTAAGTCTAAACCAAGGCGAAAACTCAATGTATTTCATATCTCCGTAAAAAAAAATCGAGTTTGTCTTGTGAGAAACGGCTCCAAATTTCGACTTGATAAACCAAGTCTAAATGAAGTGTTATTTTTGACCCGGGAAATTATAATTTAGTGAGTTGCTAAAACATTTTATGAATTAAAAAGATAATATATTATGTTTAATTACTAATACCTGAATCAATTATTTATTAAAGTAATTATACTTCTCATAAAAAAGTTTTTTCGATTATAAATTTATTCAAGTGTTAAAACTCCAGACCAGAGTGAATGTGGATTGAAATAAAATCCGCGTCACACCGTATGCAGTGATTTTTTTTATTAAACTCCGGAACTCCGAGTGACCGAGTTAATTCGGATTTAAATAAAATTCATATTCACTTCGGATTCACTTGCGATGTTTTACAATGTATTAAATTAAATGTTATGATGAAAATTAATAAGCAACCAAAAATTCGGTTAAAATATTCGTTTCACTATTGATCTTATCATATACTTGCATTTTTTATCATTACATTTTAATCGAAAAATTTATTAGTAAAATAATAAATGTTGAAAAATATCAATTTTGTATTTATTCGAAAATTCTTGATTTTTTTTCTTCTTATATATTTACATAGCATAACTTCGAAAACATTAATAGTAAATTTATTACTGTATTAAATATTATCCCTAGCAGATCCGAATTACGGTAATTACCATAATTTACGGTACGTGGCAGCATTGTCGTAATTTACGGCAAATTACGGTAAAATGCCGCAGCTTTCCGGTAAATTCACGGCAACCTTGCGGTACAAGCGCGGTATTTTACGGTAAAAATGCCGCAGTTGTGGTAACCGTGCGGTATTTTACAGTATGATTGCGGTAAATTTGCTGTTTTACCGTAATAAAAAGCATTCTACTGGAATGTCTGTTGAAAATCGGATATTTGACTGTAAACAACTGTCTTAACTCTACATTTCGGTACCGTGTCTTTAAGATTTGGTATTGTGTAGTGCTGGATACTATTCAAATTGTACGGAATCTGTTCTTATCATACTGACGTACGATATCATTATTTTTCTATCGTGAAATATCATATCGTATAGAATAAAGTTACCGGATGTACATAATTGTTGAATGATCAGAACGCCACTTGGGTGGAATATCGTAAAAAAATATTGTCTTATCCCTATATTATAATAGACATGAAAAATATGTGAAGCCAAACTATTCGTAGCGTGATTGGTCGAAATCCAAAAAATGGTACTGTAAAACACAGTGCCGTTACGGTAAGTGTACAGTAGCTTACGGCAAATTTTTCGCAGCATTGCGGTAGATTACGGCAAATTACGGTAGCTTACCGTAATTCGGATCTGCTAGGGTAACTTTTTCCACTCAATAGAAATAAATATCATTGAAATTATTTCTATAAAAAGTTTAGTAAACACTTAAAATAGAGTATCTTTCAAAAATTTATCTAAAAGTTATCTAAATCATAAGGTTTAACAGATAAAAATAACTTCTAGAAATTTTTTCTGTAAAATACTCCACTATCAATTAACCCTTCGTTACACGCGCTATGCGGCGATTCCCCGCACAACACTACCCAACCTAATAGAGTTGGCGTGAATACGAGTGAGACACTAGAGAAAGCGGATGTGACGGAGGGTTAAAACTTTTGCTATCTGTTTAATACGTAATTGACAAAAACATAATTAAATAAAATAATCGTACAAAGATTCATGAGATGTATCTCCATTTTATTATAATACTTTAGTAAATTTCAAAACACTCTTATACTATTTAGAGTATTGACAATCTTATACATTTATCGAATAATTTATAGATGCATCATATCTTCATAATAATAAACTCGCAGATTAACTAGAATCATAATTTTTTTTTATTTATTTTTACTATTCTTCATTTATTTAAAATAAGTCTGTCTCATCACTTTATTTGTAAACTTAAGAGAAAAAAAAAAAAAAAAAAAAAAAAACTATCTAGGAAATTGATAACCACTGCTAGCATAACCGAGACCAACACCACGTTGAGTATGTGTTGTTGCGCGAGCAACTTCGTACTGTTGTTCCATATTATTAAACATTTCTTCTTGTTTCTTTAAAATTTCAGGTTTTTGTCCTGCCGTTGGTGCAGTAAGTACTTCATTTTTAATACCCATCAATCGTTTAAATTTAGCTGAAAGTTTTCCATCTTGATCATGAGTAAATGTCGTTCCTATCCATGTATTTGAACTGACTGCAGGCGTATTTTTACCTTCTTCTTGTTTTGACTATTGATTTAGATTTTTTATTAATATAATATAATATAATTAATCTATTTTAAAAAGTTAAAATAATTAAAAAATAATCCTTACCTTATTTGCCCACAAAAGTTTACGTTTTTGAATTTGCTCGGCATATTTTCCCTGAGTTGCAGTTGTCAGTGGATTATAAAAACTTTGTTCACCATGGACAGTTGGATTATTTGATGTACATTCGAGAGTTTTCAATTCAATACCAAGTTTTTCTAACTGGGCTAATTTACTTCTTCCTTTTTCTTCACGATAATTCAATGAACGAGAAGGTAATGATGAACGTTCTTTCGATCTCGATCGAGACCTTGCACGATCTTTGTCTTTTTGATATGAGGAACGGTCATCTCGATAACGGTCTTTTGTTCTATCACTTCTAGAATGCCTTTGGTCTCGATCTCTATATTTTGACCGCCTGTTTTGCTCATCTTGTCTGTCTTCTCTTCCTGAAGAATGTCGGCTAGATGAATTTCTATCTCTACGATCGCGACGATCTTCATCACGATGTCTTCTATCATCGTCTCGAGATTTTTTAGAATCTTTATAATCGGAATCACGATGTTTTCTGTCATTTGATGATCGGCGACATTTTTCTTCCGAATTTCGTATTCGATAATTTTTATCAGACCGCTTGAGATCTCCTTGCCAATTTGATTTTGAACTATCATGGTCTGCACGCCTGTAAAATGATTACGTTCTGCAGGGGTATACCACACAGATTCGTATTATTAATCGACTCATGGAATGACTACTAATTATTTGCAAGCAATCATGACAATTAAGATGTGAGTCGTGTTTTTAATTGTTCAAAATTTTAATTCAATTATTACTCTAGATTGCAATTCATATATATTTCGTCTACTTGGAGAAATTAAAAATAGATCCATTAATCTCGATACTAATTATTGAATTCCGAGAAAAAATAACCAAAAACTAAGTAAAGGAGACACAATAAGCGAAACAACAATAACCTTGTAACAGAATAAAAGCAGAAAAAATAATCTATACCACAAGAACCAGGGAAATGTGTAGTACCAACAAATTTTCAGTAAATTAATATAAATAAAGTAATTATAATATCAAAATTTAGTGGCTTCTGTTCAAGCATTTTATGTAAATTATCAATTACTTAGTAAAAAAATATTGTGTATCTGTGTTAAAAACGGTCCGTGTTGAATTTTATATATTGATTATTTTGTGTTAAGTCAACACATTTCACTGAGATACTTGAAATTTGAAATGGGTCTACTATTTAACACTTCAAGTGTTACCTACTATATAAATTTAAATTATCGTATCAATTTGACGGAAAAATTTTATTATTAATATATTAAATTTACCATTTACTAAAAGTTGAAATGTTTATCATAATAATCAAAAAGATTTTGTTATAATTCCTAATTATTGTATGGAATGTAAAAATTATTTTTTTGCAAAAAAAAAAATTTTTTTTTAATTTTTAAAAGACATTAATTGATAAAAAAAATTAATTAATGGTAAAGGAATTATTTTAAAGAAGTAAATTGATTTGCTATATACAACTGGTATGAAATATTACGTGATTGTTTTCAAATCTTACTCTACTAAAAACGTTGTTTACTACCGAAAAATAATTTAATGTTAAACAATGATTATTATCACTTTTGATAATTTCAAAATAATATATAAATTATATTTAATAAGTATCCATGATTAAAAAATAAAATATAAAAATTAACATTTTTTTCCTGTCACCACTGACATTCCAAAAGTGTTGAATTTACTTGTCGTACTACTCGAATTTCATGCTTAAATTTAAACACAAATTTAGTGTTCAAATTCAACACGAATAGTCTATGTTTAAAAATAACACAAGTATTGTCTTGACCGTTTCTACCATACAGATTATGTTGATTTTAACACATTTTTTTTTACTGTATAAATTATATTGTGTATAAATTATATTTTTCAGATTTCTCTTTATTGTTATTTTCGCTATACTTATTTTGTTACATTATTGATGTTTCGATTATTTTGTCCTCGGAATACATTAATTGTTTAATATTGAATTTTTAAAAATCAAACTGGTCGAGTGAAAATCATACAAGGTGTGAAATTTTATTTTCATGATATCAGCATCGAAACTTGAAGTTTCAGTGTCTCTACAGCCCGTCGAAACAAGCTAATTTCAAGCCGATGCTGCGAACAAATTCTCATTTGTTTACTTGTCACTTCAGTTTACTAATTTCATTTTTTAAGTGACAGTTTTAATTAATCAAATAAAATTACTAAAAAATGAGTGAAAATAATATTTTCGTATTATTTACTATTTAATAAGTGACTGTAAATCACATATTTCTCATTCTCTAACAGTTCTCCGCATCATCGGCTTGAAATTAACTTGTTTCTAACTGGCTGCTGACACTGAATCTTGAAGTTCCGATGCAGGTAATCATGAAAAATATTGTGTGTGACTCAATATAAAACACGATTTCAGACTGCGGGTGATGTCACCTGCGGCTCGGGCAGCCAACCTCACCCTAGTCTGAAATCGTCTTGTTTCATCCCTTGTCACACAATATACTATATTCTCCATAACAGTTGAAATATATTTAATGGTAAATTATCGTCTCTACATTACTCAAATGAACGGACCGCTACTTTTTAAGCAGTCAGACCTTTTTTTTTTCATCTTGAATAAATTAACATAATGAATTATTGATAACTATTAAATAGGTTATTAGTTTCTACAGGCTTCGTAATTGGTTCGTTAGTATATTTAAAAGTTTATATTATTAAATATAATTAATCGAATCGAACAATTTTCTAAGTTTCTTTAAATTGTAAGTTTAATTAAATTTCAAAATTTTCATTTTAAATATTTTTTTTTTAGTATAATTCAGTCCCCCGAAAAAATGAAAAATACTATATTACACACCTAGGGAAGTAGAGTAAGAAATGTCTCAGATCACATGTAATTGTTGGCCGAGGCGAAGCCTCTGCCAACAATTACATGTGATCTGAGGCTTTCTTATTTACTTCCCGAGGAGTGTATACTATTTTTCTCGTCGACGGAGGCGGAAAGCGGCAACTTCGTTTTGCACAGCGGGACGAAAGTTGACGCTTTCCGCCCGGAGGCGAGAAAAAAATTTTTTATTCGGTTTTTTTGAATTATGTATCATGATTTTTGATCAAGTTAGCGTTTCTTAAACAAAAGTTATGCTTTAATTATTGAAAATTATAATATTGATAAATAATTCTGATGACCTTAAAAATTTTCTTGCCGCCATATATTATTTATAAGATTATAGTGGAACTTCTAAGAAAATCTTTGAATATTTATTTATCATTTTTTCTAAATTTTAAAATATAACTGATAAAATTTTTATAATTTCAGTGCCCAAAAATAGCACGATGTACTGACGCTAATTAACGATTTAAATTATAAACAAACCAGCATACCTCTGGTCTGAGGGAGAGGGACGAGAGCGTGTGGAATCTGATTTTGCAGCACTCGATGCCTGGTGATTCAATATCAGTGGACTGCAAGTTCTTTCATCGTTATCCGAATCATCAAAAGAGTTATTGTTGTTACTCTCCTAAATTGAAAATAAAATAAGTTATTTAAATACTTTTTAATAAATAAAATAAAAGTAAAGTACTTATAAAATAAAATAACCCAAAACCAAGTCGAAGATTATTTATAACTGGCTTTACATGAAGAAACACGTTTACATTTGTTAATCATTATTTTCAAAATAATTTTTTTTAAGATAACATTAAGTTGTACTTTTAAATACCATTGCAGTTATACAAGACTAACAAAGATATTTAAGCTTTCCCCAATAAATAAGTTAACTTTTTTAAATTCCTATCGATCTTTCACACTTTTTTTTTTTTTTTACCTTTGAGCGGGTTTCCACTACTCACCTATGTCTTCGTTATGAGACTTGGGGGTAGACTTGATAGACTCTTGTACAGCATTGACCTTGCCGAGGTGCGGAGATATTGTATCATGTATTGTCAACAGAGCTACGTGTTAATATTCTTTCACGAAATGGTACCATTCCCACTTACTTAATATATATTTTTCAAACTATTACTCTAACTAAATTTATCAACAATTGATGTTGACAATCACGAGGTCATGTTTTTTCTTTTATTATGTTTTTTTTTTTTTACAATATCATAAGTCCGAGAAATAGAAGGGGATTGAAGATAGTGATTGAAGTACGAGAATCTGAGATTAACTTAAAAAATAAAAATCTCATTTTTTCATTGGGATGACTAAATAAAAAATTGTAAATAAAATCATCAATGGAATATGAATAAAAAAAAATACACAGAGTGATAATAAAAAGCCTTCAAACATAACCTCGTATGATTTAAAACACAAAACTCTGTTTATCATCTACGCGATATCTTTGAATATTCTACAATTCTATAATCCAATAGCTTATCACTAAGTACGTAAATAATTTAAAAACATGCATTTTTATTATACCTCACTCATATCCATTTGAACTGGATCGTAGTTGACGTCACTGGCTTTTCTTTCACGGACACGACACTTTTTTTCATTTGATGGCTGAAATCATTTTTATATAGATAATAATAATATCATTAAATTTAAAAAGACTATCAAAAAAATTATATTTATATATATATATATATATATATATATATATACTCAGATTTATTTATAGAATAGCATAATCAACTAACATGCTATTAATTAATAATACTAAATTTATTTTTAAAATTAATAACGACAAAAAAATTTCGATTTTAAAATAAAATAAAATAACTTTTAAATTATTTAATAAACAATAATGTAAGTGTTTACTATTTATCGTTTTTAAAAATTCGATTTACTAAGGAATGGTGTTTATTGTAAGATATAAAACAAGTTTACTTACTTGAGCGTCGCCTGAATCGTTGCTATTTTCCCCATCACTGCAATAATTTGCAAGAGAATCCATGGTCGGATTGGAAAATTTAAACCACCGTTTTATGCTTTACTACTTTATTAAACTCTTATAAATGGCTATGAATCTAAACGATAATTTTTGTCGTTTAGTGTAGAAATTTTAAGTTATATACGTACTTGTAGTTATACACGATTTTATGTTCTTTTGCTTGCGTTGCTACTAACTAACTAACTGTTGGCTACGTGCACTTACGTATACTACTATAGAAATAAATGTGAATTGTGTATACGTATGGTCCGCAAAAAGTTCCAGTTCACTTTTTTGGTGGCGCTGTCATTATGCATATGTTTGTCTCACACTGATGTTTTAATAGTATTAGTATTTTCGTGCACGCAGCCAATACACATACAATCAGCGCCATGTATTCATACCGTACCTTGTTACAAGCGTACCTATTACTTTTCTACTTTTAGTACTCTACCAACATACAACTCTCTTAAATAGATTTCTATGCGAAAATATCAATATTAAATATATTTATGTTGCAAAATAATTCTATGTAAAATTATCTCTATGTAAACTTATTCTATTAAATATAAATATATGCTAAAATAATTCATGTCCAAAATATTTCTATATTATATATCTCTATGAAAATTAAGTCTCTACAAAATTTACTATAACATGATAGAATTAGGTGTTAACATTTATTTCTCCATAACTATACAACTCTCCTTAATATTTCTCTATTCTGCATATCTCTATGACACAACAATTCTATGAAAAAAATTTTCTATTTAAAAATTTTTCTGTTGACCAAATTCAGATTCAACTTAGAGATGGGCAATTATCGGTATTTTCAATTTATGTGACGTGACCGTCACAGATACCGTCTTGTGACGGTCACTGGCGTCACAAATTTTTTTTTGATAAGTCTGTTGTGCAAATGACGGTCACAACGCCGGTCACAATTGTTACCGTCAAATACAACTATATAGACGTTTTGTGACCAATTTTTTTTTTTTTTTTTTTTTGAAAAATTGATTATCTAGTTAAATTAAAACAATTTTTTGACGTTTTTTTCGTTATTTTATGATTGTACAGATCGGCTGTCCAATTTCGAAACACAGTAAGTGACAAATTTTTCAAAATCGATTTTTTAGTATTTTTAGTTCCAGTGGAGTTTTGTGAACATGATTCTATACATATTTCAACGATTTTATTTTTGTCAGTTACTGTGTTTTGAAATTAGATAGCCGGGATAGGAAGTATGATTCCTGTCTGTTTATATAAGTTATTAAAATAAATCAATATTCAAGTGATTATATATGTAGTATACTTACCGGATTTTTTTGAAAAATATATTTTGTATAAAAAATTTAGCCAATTATTATTTTAATATCTTAAATTTATGACTAACATTATGACATACACATTTCTAAAAAACAAAGATTTATTTATTTGTTTTTAGGGATTTTTGAGATCATTAGATACTTATTTATTTAATACATATATTTTAATAATTTACTTTAAATAGAAAAATAGATTCAAGCAGTGAAATTCTTCATAAAATACTGACTAATTTAATTACCTATCAATAACGCATTTGGCTATGATCGTAATTTACAATAAACAATATATTCAATTATAATTATACGCATACCTATGTATTTAAATCAATAAAAAATAATAAATGTAAGAGTTTGCGATTTATTACAAAGCTAAGTGCATAGTACACAGTATACCTGCGCATTTCCCTCCAAAACATATTATTAGTCTTAATTCAAATGTATTCAGCTAGATGGCAGTGGTTTGTGACGGTCACGTCACAACTACAATTGTCACAAAACCGTTTTGTGACGGTCAAACGTTGGTAAAATTACTCGTCACGAGATCAGTGCCCGGGTGCCATTAGATAGCCCTAAACGGACATCTGGACAACGTACTACTGTGGCAAAAACGACATCTAGGAATCGTGACAATGTACCAACGCTACATCTGGTAATAGCGACATTCGTCCAGCGTGACATTTGTCCTACATACTATACGGAAACTGTGACACTCATGCAAGTGCGACAACTGAAACATACGACATGTAGACAAGTCGACACTTTGCCAACGTGACATTTGACAAACAGGACATTCGTCCAGTGTGACATTTGGCAAAGTCGACAAGTGTCTTACGTGACGTTTAGGAATATGGACATCTTAACACAAGGACAATTGTACATTGTGACAATTGGAAAATGTGACTTTTGGCAATGTTACCAGTCGGTTACAAAGGACATATGGATAGCGTGACAGTTGACCATAGTGACATTTGTGAAAAGGTACATTCGGACAAATAATTATTTCTACTTACCAACAATGAACTTATAAGAAATCAGCAGATAAATTAGATTTCTTATGGTAATAAAACATAGAAAGAGAGAAGACATACATTTTAAATGAAACTCCAACTAATGCAGCCAAAAGATTATTTCGATTTGTTTTATAAATTTTAGGGCACAACTTATTAATTTATTTATTTAGAAAAAATGCTAAAACATGGTTTTAGTTTAACTTGAAAATTAATATATGCTTTCTTTTATTACGAATTAATTACAGCAAATAGTGTTCATGTGTAATAAATATATTTATAATTTATTGTTTCCATTGAATTGTAATAAATAAACACGAAATATAAAAATGTATTTGATCCTAATCGAATATATTAAATTAAATTTACTTTCTATTATCACTAACTGAAATTAATATTATTCGACTGTAAATAAGAAAATATTATACAATTAATGGTAATTAAAAATAATCTCGTAATATAAATTTATTTTTAATCCAATTGAATATATGAAATAAATAAATAAATATTTATACTTATACCACTATTTATACCAATTATATTCTGATCAATTATGTAATACTATACAAATAAGAGTAACGAGCAACTTGCAGTCACTATGTGACTGCCCAAATATCACTACTAAATATATAAAATATGCAGAAAAAAAGGATTTCTTGCTGCAAAAAATTTTAATTTGCACCAAGAAATTTTATGCATTATAAATTAAATACAAAAATTGTCTTGAGGCGAGAATAGATTTTTTTGGTCAAGAAATAATTCCTTGTACCAAGTAATTTTTCTAGTTCTAAATAAATTTTTGTTTTCAATTCAGAATGAAAAAAATTTCTTGGGGTAAGTAAAAATTTTTTTTTAGGCGAGTAAAGATTTTTTGTGTCAATGAATCATTTTTTTTTCTATGCACATTTTTTTAGCTTTGAGAAGCTTCCTAAAACCAAAAGGGCGTATAAAAATCTGTCATTTTGGAATAAGTAACGCGATATAAATAATATATTCAGTAACATTTAGTCATATTTAGTGACAGAATAATTGAAGTATTAATTTATTTAAAGAAAATAAATACGATCGTTTTTTTTCTCGCGTAATTTAAATGTAATTCGAATGATACAGATAAATCTATTTATCTCAATACTTGGCAATCAAAAAGAGTTTGAACTATGAAAAGGCACAAATTCAAGTCAAAATCTTTCTAACGATACCAAATTTAATAACATTAACTAATTCTATTATATAGATATGTCAGGAACAAAATTTTCCTTATTCTCTTAATAATATAGATTAGGATATAGCTTAATTATTAATATAAAAAATAATGCTAAAAAGTTTTTTGTTTTAGGAAAATTAATATTTATTATTTTATAAAAATGTTGGAAGGTTAAAAACACACAATTATAATTTTTTTTTAAACTTAAATTGCTATAAACTCACAATATACAAAAAAAATTAACAATATAATATCTAATAACTGACAATATAAAAAAATTTTTAGTTTGAATATTTAGATAATTTATCAGTAAAATTGTTATAAAAATGTATTTCTTTTGTGAATAATTTTTAATTTTCATTATAGCCGTATTTTTTATTTTCTGTTTATTTAAGGGCATTTTCCGATAGAGCTCCCCACTTTTTAAAATATTCAATGACCTTGACTTGTTCTAACAGTATTAAAATTTAATTAATTAATTTTTAAAAAATTGAAGCATTAATTGAAAAAATAACAACGCAGTTACAATTTTGCCGAAATATAGATTTTTAAAAAAATTACTCACAGTTAAAATCAATAAGGAGTTAAACGAAATTTATTAAATAAATTTTAGCCAAAAAATTTGACATTCCAAATTATAATATTGACATGAAGACTTTACTGAAATTTATTTAACGAATTTTGTTTAACTCCCAATTGATATCAAGTGTAAATATTTTTTTTTTTAATTTATATATCGGCGAAATTACGACTACGTTGTCCTTTTTTCAATTAACGCTTTAATTTTTTTTTAATTAATTGATAAAAATTTGATACACTTATGACAGATGAAAGTCATTGAAAATTTATAAAAAAGTGGGGGGGGAACTATTTGAGAATGGTCTTAAAAAATATCTTTTCAGTTTCTCTATTTAAGGACATGTTCAGACAGCCCCCTTCCCACTTTTTGGAAGTATTCAATTACTTTCAACTGTTAAAGCGTGTCAAAATGTAATCAATCAATGAGAAAAAAAATTCAAGCATTAATTAAAAAGAAGGTCAACATAGTTGTAATTTCGCCGATATATACATTTTTAAAAAAATTATTTCCACTTGATATCAATTAGGATTTGAACTAAATTCGTTAAACGAATTTCAGTTAAATCGTCATGTCAATTTTATAATTTGAATTTTTAAATTTTGTTGACTAAAATTTATTCAATAAATATTGTTCAACTCCCAATTGATATCAATTATAAGTAATTTTTTTTTAATTTTATATCTCAACGAAATTACGACTACGTTGTCCTTTTTTTTAATTAAAATTTTAATTTTTTTTAAGGCCATTCTCAGACAGTGCCCCCCACTTTTTTATAAATTTTCAATGACTTTCATCTGTCATAAGTGTATCAAATTTTTATCAATTAATTAAAAAAAAATTAAAGCGTTAATTGAAAAAAGGACAACGTAGTCGTAATTTCGCCGATATATAAATTAAAAAAAAAAATATTTACACTTGATATCAATTGGGAGTTAAACAAAATTCGTTAAATAAATTTCAGTAAAGTCTTCATGTCAATATTATAATTTGGAATGTCAAATTTTTTGGCTAAAATTTATTTAATAAATTTCGTTTAACTCCTTATTGATTTTAACTGTGAGTAATTTTTTTAAAAATCTATATTTCGGCAAAATTGTAACTGCGTTG
>OZ024707.1:15242181-15264181 GCA_964016945.1 Microplitis deprimator
TGATGTCCGAGTGTATGTATGTATGTATGTATGTACGTATGTACGGATGTAAATATCTATAACTTTTGAACGGATGAACCGATTTTGATCATCAAGGGGTCATTCGACGCGGCTTGCGAATATCTTGAAGCTGAAAAAAAATTGAGCTTGATCGGTAGGGTTCGTTTAGAGATATTCCAAAAATAAACTTTTTTTAAAAATGTTTTTTTCAGATAACTTTTTATGTTCTTGATGGATCGATTCCAAAATCAACTAGGCTCTGAAGCTTTATAAGCCGCGTCGAATGCCACCTCAACCATCAAAATCGGTTAATTCTTTCAAGAGAAACCGTTGTCGAAAGAATTAAAAAAAAAATTTTTTTTAGTATCTTGGAAATTTCTCAAAAACGACTCGATAAATCAATTTTAAAATTTGATCAGCTCTAGAACTGAATAAAATGCGTCGATCGCCACCTCAACCGTTGCAATCGGTGAATTCGTTCGAGAGATATTGTTGGAGAAAAAATGGTAAAAAACGTTATTTTTCAAAAACAAAGGCACTCAAAAGTATTTTCGAGCTCGAAAATGTACTCTCGACAGTGTTTTCGAGCTCAAGGAGCTCGAAAACTGCGGGAAGTTTTGAGGCTGGCCCGCAGGGTCAACTGACAGACCGATTTTTTTTCTAGATTTTGTCATTTCGCTTTTTTGGGGAATTTTTACTTACCTAAAGGAATTTTTGAACTCGTATCTAGTTCTTAATATTATTAACATCAATTTGATTAATATCAATTGTAGAAAATATAATTTTCATAATTTCAAAAAATCGAGTGATAATAGAGCACCCTCAGCGCTTTCGCGCTTGAGGTGTGCAATTGTTTGGCATTTATCAACTATAAACTTTTGAATGTTTATTTCATAAAACGTATTACAATTTGTTTAGTAAAAGCTCAAAAATGAGTATCAGTTGTGAATATACCTGAATTTTATGTTTCGTTTTTAATAAGCGGTTTTTTTTAATTCAATTTAATTTTAAAAATCATATTTATGTGAAAAAAAAAATAATTTTTCAAATTTTTAGTCTTTTAGGCGTTTTCATGAAGGCTATGACGCTAGGTATCATGCAGCAGTGGCGACTCAAACTTCAAATTCAATACCATCGACGAATTTATCACGTTGTATGTTTACTTCAATTTACTTACAAATGGCATAATTTGTAAGTAATTATTTTTGCCGGTGGATTTAATATAAAAAATATTAATAAAACTATAATGAAGCTAGTAAGGTATTGATTATTAAAAATTTTTTGTTTAACTAAAAATCTTAGTTACAATATATATAACTTAAAATTTTTTACAACAAAGTTATTGCAGGAGGATGTTGCTCGATCCTAACCTCATTTAAAATTTGTTTCGATATTTAAAGATTAATTATATTTACTTAATTTTTTCATTTTAGATTTTTAATGAAACTCAGTCATGAGACTGTGACAATTGAATTGAAAAATGGGACGCAAGTTCATGGTACAATTACTGGTACGTATATTCAACTTAACCCTTATCTTACTCCGTATTTCTATTATAAAATCACCGTACTTGTATGTGGATCGTTGATGTCCGGTGTTTTTATTAATTTAAAAAAAAAAAAAAAAAAAAAAAAATTGAAGGAATTTTTTTTATCCTACGTTACATTGGAATAAAATATTTAAAAAAATTCTAATTTGATTTTTAAAATAATGATAATCAAACTAATTAGAGCGAGCTGGACAAAAATTATCCAGATATACGAAGTAAAGGATGAAATTTGTTATTTATAAATAATTATGACTTATTTACACAACACTAATTTAAATATATAATTATAGGTGTTGATGTAGCGATGAATACCCATTTAAAAACGGTCAAAATGACAATTAAAAATCGAGATCCGGTGCAGTTAGATACGCTAAGTTTGAGGGGTAACAATATTAGGTATTATATTTTGCCGGATTCATTGCCATTAGAAACCTTACTCATTGACGACACTCCAAAAGCTAAAGCAAAAAAGAAGGAAGCTGCAAGAGGTGCGACTCGAGGTCGTGGTCGAGGTGGTCGTGGAGCTCGTGGTGGCCGTGGAGGACGTGGACGAGGACGAGGTCGACGTTAGTATTAAGAATGTTTTAACAGCTAAAATAATTCTCCTTCTGATTTAAATAATAACATTTTTAACAATTTTTGTAACTGGAAATACCTAAACTCTTCTACTTTCATAATTAAAATTAAATATAAACAAATTTAAAAAAAATATATTTATAATTTAAATCTTATGTTTTTTTATACGAAATAATTTAAATATTTAATATAAAAACATAATTTTTATAATTTGTAAAGTTGCCATTATCAAGTTAGATTAATTTATGATGATCTTTCATTATTTATGGTATAACATGTCAAGTTATTAGTCCATAAAATTACCGTTGTATAATATAAAATTTTGAGTTCCCGTGATTCTATTTTGATACGTAAATTGCGATTATTGTAAAAGCGAAAATGCGTGATGTGCGCAAAACAGGTATTCACTGTATTCTAATTAACAAATCAAAGAGTAATTAGAAATATAAAAAACCCAAAAGACTATATTGATAAACATTTGATCTAGCATTATTAAGCAATTGGAATTTTTTTTTATTTTCAATAATTAACCTTATATAACAATTTTAATAAGTAAGTATTTTAAAAATAGTCAAAATATGTTTTTAATCTACTGAGAACAACTGTTTTTTTTATTTTTATTTTTTCGATAACTCCCAAAAAGTTGTAACACATTGAAAAAATTTTTTTTTCTCCCCAACAAGTCCTCAAAAAATTTCACAAAAATTATCTCAAACTGTCCATTTTTTTTTTAAGACATTGTGATTTTTATATAATTTGAAATTTTTATATATACGAACATAAAAAAATTTGAATTTGTACTATGTAAAATATAAATTCTACGCAACGAATAATGAGAAGTTTTGGGTACTGAAAGGTAGAGAAGTTGACTCTCTGATGAATAAAAATTATTTGAAGTGATTCAAGACAATTTAAATCGACTAATATATAGATATACACTTAGCATGGATTAAATAATTTTTCTTAATTAGGGCTGTTTTAATATTATTAAAAATTTCAACGTCTTTCTTATGGAAAACTCCAAGTATTCGTCATTGTCTTCTTTTAACTTAGTTTCTGTGGTTATTTCACAATACTAATAAATCTAAGTTAACGATACCTTCAGACAATGCCAAAAATTTATGTATATAAATTGATACAAATTTTTACTTTTGCAATGTCACATTATTTTAAATTACAAACTGTTATCGACGCGTTGCAAAATTATTTTACTATCATTACGATATGGAAAATAAAATAACTATTTTAACCAATACTTTTTCAAAAACGCTAGATCATAAAATTAATAAATCGTGCAATATCTTAGCATCTTCAAAAACATTTACTGATGAATATATTAACAAGAAGAATATAACCTTCAAAATTAACAGATTACATGAACTAATTTCTGATCCAATAACTCGAGAAAATATGATTTGGATTAATCGATTACTTAATAATTTTCTACGAGATATGAAACATCATGGATATGTATCCTTGATATTATCTATTTATTAATCAATTTTTCCATTAATTAAATCACTATATACGTTTTACACATGACCCGAGTCGAAGAATTGATTCTCTGTAAAGTTTTTTGATTCTCCCCTGTTTTTTACAACTTAAGAGAACCAAAGGAGAATTATACGAGATACCACGTCCTCATTCAACTCCATGTAATTTTAATTGTCTTTTGGTACTCTGCTGATGATAATATTTCCCGTTTTACACGTCAAAAATATCAAGAGAGAATCAAGTAAAGGATTTCCTAGATTCTCGCTTGACCCTCCCGGGTAAAAAAAGTTATATAATTACATGTGAAAATTTGCCGGAATTTATCCAGTACAGGGAAAAAAAATTACATATAATACTATTTATAATTATTAATCAAAAATGGCTCTCTATAATTTAATAAAACTATATATATATATATATTGCTTGACAAGGTATTGTGTCATTCGTATACTTTTAAACATATAGTAGAGAGCATGGACATTTAGTTAAAATATTTTTTGTTTTTAATGTTCAAATTCAGAATTAAATTATTCATAAAAACATTGATAATAATAAATTTTCGATTTAAGCATAAAAATATGTTAACTTGAGGAAAAAAAAATTTGATTCAAGATAAAAATTTCAAGATAATTATTTGCTTGGTGTAAGAAAATTTTGATTTTCCGAATCATTGAAAAAAAATTTCTAGTATCAAGAACATTTTTCTTGGTTCTAGTTAACTGTTTTTTCTGTGTAGAGAACCTAAAATTTAAAAGACGCGTGTAGGTTTTTATAATGTGCAAATAAAGAACCTTATAAGCTAAAAAAAACGCTTGTATAACAAAATACCCATACTACATGAACACTGCAGTGTTTAAACATGTTCAAATTGAAGCCGTTTCATAATTTTTATGTTATAAAATAATTCCAGGTATTAATATTGATCGTAAATGTATTTCAAAGTTATCTGATATTTTTGCGAATTATAACTACATAGAAAAAATAGTTAACTCGAATAAAGAAAAAATTCTTGATTCAAAAAAGTTTGTTTAAACGATTCGGAAAATCAAAACTTACTTGCACCAAGTAAATAATTATCTTGAAATTTTCATCGTGAATGATTATATATAATTTCATATAATTACATTGGGCCACTTTTTACATATAATTATATGTAATTACATATAATTATATACGGATTATATATAATTAGATATGAATTGCATATAATTAGATATAATTACATGTAACTTTTTTTACCCGGGCTTCTTTATTCTCTTTTAATAAAAATTAATTTTTTTAAAAATGAAATATTAAATTTTTAATAAATATTGAATATTAACCCGAGTAAAGAAATTTCAAACAAAAAACAATGATAATTTTTTTTCTTTTTAAACTAAATTTAAAACATTAGAATTTTTTTATTCCGATTTCAATTTTATTGTTCAATCATTTGGGCGATCTCAGGATAATCAGATGCGAATAAGTGAATTTTTAATCGAGTTAGAAATTTTTAGTTTAGAGGAAAAACGCTCGACTTATCAACAACCGCACAACACTTTAATAGGATTCGAACTCAGGACCCTACGAACGAAAGATTCACGCTTTAACCACAAGGCAACGCAACCAATAGTGACTGTTGAGTTTAGTTGTGCTACATAAGATTGAAAGAATACATTCGCTTTTAAGTCGATTTTTTGGGAACGAAGGAGAATCAAAAGCAAATCATCGTCCATAATTTTCTGTTCCGACAATTAGAAACTTTGAATAGAGAACTCAGAATTGCTTAAAGAGAATTAAAAAAGCAAAAAAAAAAACATGAAAAGAATGTAAGAGCATCAAACGAAATCTAAAGAAAATCAAGGAGAATCAAAAACAAAATTTTAAGAACTTGAGAGAACCGAAAGAAAACTAAAACTTCGACTCGGGGAGGCATTCCATGACAAAATAACTTACTTTATATATGTTTGCTTAAAATTTTGATATCTTTGAGTGTTTATCAAAAAAAACTTCTTTCAACTTTTACAAATTTTTTTATCAAACTATTTGTGAGATAAATTTTTGAGAAATTTTATAATTTTTATTTTTTAAATGTCTTTTAACTTTGTAAAAAATTAGTCGATATGGATACCAAGTAATATTTTCTTGATTGGAGTATATTTTTACTATTATTAAACAAATATTTAGGTCTGTAGTGATATAGACTTTACCAACGTAAGGGTAGGTGAAGGGGTAGATTCCACCGAATCGAAATAGAGCGGAAAAATTCGGCATAAAAAAAAGATGTCACCGGAATTTTCTCATAATTTTTGGAGGGGGTATGACGAACCCTTTAATAATACTTCTCTTGCGGGTTAGATATATAAGGGTGGTTTCGGTAAATTGTTTATTTGCTCAAATATTTATGCAAATTCAGCTCAAATATTTATGACCTTAGATAATTTTTTCAATTATCTAGATGACTTTGTTCAATGAACGTTCGGCATTTCAGTTACACATCATGCTAGGCTTATTAATTTTTAACCAATATGAAAAAAGATTTCCTTCCGTGCTACTATGGGCTCGAAATTTGAAATATGTACAACATTTTCGATCATTTTTATTGAAACATAGATCTACAACACTCTTACCGTCAAAGAAAAAATTTAATTTTAAAAATAAAAAAAATTCTAGGAACAAAATGTCTGATGCTGATAAATTAATAGAGATCTTATATTCGAGAATTTATTGAGTACGGCCCAGCCTTGAAATTTATTTATTTTTTAACTAGTTATATTGATATCTTGTAAACGGTTTGGCAGAGAATAAATTAAAATCAAAACAAAAACCAAGGAGACTATTTGATAGATACTAATAGATATATTAAAATTTGAGACAAATAAAAAATGTCTAAGCTTTAAGCAAACCAGTTTGACATGAAATATGTTTTATATTATACGAATCAATTTTAATTTTTCTTAAAACAATAACTAGAAATTACAATATCTCTCGGCTGTTACAGAGCTGTTACAATTCTTAGCATGGAAAGCAAATGATACACCAGAATATAAAACACACTTAAATAATATGATAAAACTCTCCTCTTATCCACTGTTACTTGAAAAATCTTCAGATAATATATCATACTCTGAAATATTAGACTATTATTTTACAGTATTAGGATATTTAACTATTTTACTTCCACACGAAGACCAAATTATAAATATTCTTAAAGCTTTCAATAAATTGTTAGTTAGACCGACATCTCTTGATGTTTTCACAGTAAAATTGGATATTTATCATCGATCTATTGAAAAATCACAAGTTTCAATAATATTTGTCAAGCTGGTAGAAATAAGTTCACCAAAAATATACAGAAATGTTTTAGACACTGCGCAGATTATTGTATCAGTATCTCATATTTGTTGTAAGCCTATTTAAAAATCTTATTGCATACCTCATAACGCGTCGCGTTAGGCGTGTCCTATAACTACTACAAAATTTTCCTCTAATTCACTCACTTTAAATCTCTGCTACACTTTCATCAGTACGTAGAAATAAGATAAATCATATACCACCGTGTGGACAATAAATGAAACTTTAATTCTGTCTTAGTTTTAAATGAATTCATCGATTAATCATTTTAAAATAAATACTTTGGTCAAAAAAACCTATTACGCCAATGACCTTGTATGAAACTTTGTAAACACAATAACTTTTGAAAAACACCATTAATTAACACGATTCTTTTTTTAACACCTTGATTTCGTTAATAGTAAGAACCTTATCGAAATTCATTATCTAAACTTTGTTATTTAGTTATAATTAATAAAAATTTAAAATCTACAATTCTACAACAAAAAATCCTGTTTTGTTTGTGTGCTCTTTTTTCTCACTTCTACTATTACCAGTTATGTTTATCTAATTGACGTGCAGTATCAACTAATATACGTTTAATTTACGGCGTGCAGTGTACCATATATCAAAAAAGCTATGCAGGATTATATGAGAATCCATAAAAATTCATATAGAAAACTATGGATTTATATGAGGATCTATGGGGATCAACGTAGGAAAGTACGGATTTATATAGGATAATTTAGGAAACTGTGGGTACCTGGTATTCTCATACAAAAAATACATATAGGAACTTGGATATCTGAATTCCCATGTTATACATGTATATTATAGGAACCTGGGTATCTGGATTTCTATTGATAAATATACATGGTCAACCATGTATAAGTCAACATAGGAATTTAAACTAGGTTTCCATGTGGATTTTTACACGGGTTGGATTCCTATAGAAATTCACACAAGAATCTAAATATTAGGAATAAGCTATGCTGGATTCTTACAGGAAGTTGTAAGAGAATCTATCCGAAAACGCCATATAGGAATCTAAGCTGGTAAGGCAGTCTAGTGGTTGCACCATCAGGAGCGAGAAATTCAAAATGTGTTTTTGTGTAATTATTGCACGTTTCATAATTTTCTTTTTAGATAAAATATATCCTTTTCGATGTGGAAAAAAAAATATCAATAACCGTTTTATAGTAAATTAATTAAATAAACTATTGCAACAAGGACATCAAACGCGTTTGAGGCGTGCACTTTTAGATTTTCCGAACTTTATTTTTTATAGTTCCACTTATGATACAAGTCACTTTTTTTCTGTTATTTGTAGGTCATAAAATGTTAAAAGCGGGTATTTTGAATTATCTTCTGGTAAGAATGAATGATAAATCATCACTTGATACAAGGGTAAAATTAGAAAAAAATAGTGAAAAAATCAATGAAAATATTATAGTATTAAATATTCTATTGTTATTAATGGAATCGATTTTTCCTCCACAAACATTACCAGAAGCTTTAAAACAACTACCAGCTCCTTCTCCGGCTGCAATGAGGTTTAAACTATACAATCATTCAAAATAACATATTTATTTATTATTAGAGTAATTTAATTCATGCTAGATCTTTGAGGGATATATTTGAACAAGTAACTGTTTACTCCGGAACAAATTGTAAAATTTTAACAATTCGCAACAATTTAGCTACAATAATTTTCATGGGACTTGTAGCTTTACCTTCATTACCTATTGTTAATTTTGATCTTGCTGAAGATATTATTAAAATTTTAATAACGAAAGAACTTAAAAACAATGAAGATATTTTTTTAAAGAAAATATTATTCTCTATTGTCTGTCAATTTTCTTACTTCGATAGTCTATTATTGGTAAATATCACGTAAATTAAAAAAATTATACGTTTAATCAATTTAAGATTATGAATTTTTTGATAGATCATGACCGAGAGCTGTGTGATCGAAAAGATTCTTCAATTTTTTGATAATAACATAAATATGACACCGAGTTCATCAAATTTTTTGAATTTGTTACCGAGTGCATTACGGACATTAACATTTCTAGTGCCCAAAATTCCAGATGATTTTATTAAATGTAATGGTCCAATGAAGCTTTTTCAACTACTAAATCAAAGTATGACAGAACCAATAAATATTGAAATGACATTAGAAATTGTTAAAACTTTCTGTTCAATAGTTACTTTTGAATGTTCAAGTTTATTAATCCAATTTCGAGAAATAGAAGCTATTCCTACTTTTTTAAGTAATTAAGCTGTTTTTCATAATACCAGCATCGAAACTTGAAGATTTAGTGTCTCTACAGCCAGTCGAAACAAGCTAATTTCAGACTAACGCCGTGAATAAATATTAGAAAATGCGTAAATTGCAAATGGCTTCCACCAATGGGCCAAAACATATGAATTTCGTTTCGTGAGAAGAAATAAATAATGTTTCTATCCGCTGGTAGAAAGCATTCGTAAATTCAACTCTGATACAATTTGTTTCATAGTAATTTCAGACCATTAATTTTATTTGCGTTAATAGCAGTTCGGACTTCCTTATTGTTTTATAAAAATGAGTGTTAATAATAAATAGTATTTATAGTTTCTGCTTAATTATAAATTGCAAATGAAAATTTACGCTTATGTTAATAGTTGATCACACCATTGGTCTTAAATTAACTTGTTTCTGACTGGCTGCTGACATTGAATCTTTATAAGTTTCAAGGCAGATAATCATGAAAAATAAATTGTGTGATGTCGAATGAAACACGATCTCAAACTGCGGGTGATGTCAGCCCTCATCTACGGTTTGGGCAGCCAACTTCATCCTAGTCTGAAACCGTTTTGTTCCATCCCTTGTCACATAATATACTATTATTATGCAAAAATTTATAGTCTAAAGTTATTTTATTTTTTACTTTGAAGAATATATAGAAATAATTAATAATTTCGATCGATTAACAATTCATTACCAAAAAATATTAACATTTATGATTATTACAATCGATATGATAATAACGAGTGATTTTGATGTAATTTCAATTTATGGAAATAAATTAATTGAAATACTTGTAAACTTATTAAAACGTTGTCAAAATCAAGAAAAAAAGGATTTTATAATAGACGATAGGTATCTGCCGAAATAGAACAAAATTTTAATTTTGAAAATAATTATTTATTTAATCAACAGATTACTCATCGGCATAGGGTCTTGTCTTTGGGAATGTATAATTCAGTCTTTAGTGATGATAGATAAACTTGTAGAAATGGGTGGACCGTACTTGATTTTAGATTTAATAGATCAATCAAATTATCTTATACAAAATGTTTACCTGGGTCTTATAACAGACTTGTGCTTCAGCTTACTTTGTATTCCGTATATTTGCACATGGAGAGGTGCTGATAAGACAAAGACTTTGATATCTTTGTTAGCAAGAGTATGGAGAGATGAAGAAAATCGAATAGGAGTAAAACGAACTCCAGACGGTTGTATAGCGGGCAAGTTTTTTTTTTTGTTTTATAAAGTAAAAATTTATTAAAACTGATAGTTTATTATCATTTTTTTATACTTTATAGACGTTGAATTACCTTTGATGGGAATAGATCAATGTAAAAAAAATGTTTTTATAAAAAGTCATGTTGATTTTAGTCCTGCAATTGCCGCAATATTTGGTTCTATAAGACCAAAAGTCTACAGTATAAGAAAAATACTACTTATTGATTCGGAAATTTGTGAAAAATTGCGCGATTATTATAAAATTTTTTTATATGACTTACCAATTGAAGATTCCATAACATTTTGTATTGTGGATAAATTCTTCAGATTTGTACAAGGTCAAGTATGGGCTGAAGTAATTAGTCATATAAAACAATTTGGTATAATTCCAGTTGGTACTGACGGAGAAATGTTACTTGTAATGAGACAAAGACATCGGAAATATGTATTATATGTTCGAGATCGTCAAGAAAAACTTTTACGAGATCTTAAAAGACATGAAATGATTATAGAACGAAATGAACTTATAAAAATTCGTAATGCGGCTCTATCTTCCACACTAATAGCTTTTCAAAGAATGATAAAAAAAAAAGCTGTTGAATAATAATTTTGTATTTAATTTAATCGTTACATAGAATTACTATAGAAGAATTAAAATATATAAATTGGTAATCAAATGTAAGCTGCTAATCAGTCATTTTTCTCTCGAGATATAAAATATATTTAAAACATCTCAGTTTAAAAATACTTGGGCTTTTTTTTGATGTTATCTCTTTTTTGGCAGTGAGTTAAACCAATAAATACCAGTAACGATAAAAAATTTTTTATAATAATCTGTGTGACAAAAAGGTATGAATAATAAATCAGTTCTTAATCGATCAACTCTGATATCCCGGGAAAAAATGATCAGGTCTGATCATACACGAACAAGCATGATCAGGTCTAATTTCAGGCCTGATCATGCATGAACAGGCATGGTCAGGTCTGATCATTTTTTCCCGGGATTGTAGTTATCACCTCCTAAACATAATTTATTTCCCTATAAGCTTGAATCACCATGATATATTGCTTTATAAATATGTTGCAATTAAATAAAGCCTTATTATATTTTTTTATTGATAACCATCCTAGCTGCCTACGATATTCAGATATATATTCATGTTTACGTAATCATAAAATATACCTGATGCAAGAATTAAATGATATTTGTAATTAACTATTTAGTGTATCAGGCATATCACAAAAGGTCATAGCACGGTAATCACCCTAGTATAGCATTGTCTTCAGCAATTTACTCGAGGAAAGCCCTTCAGCAAGTTTCTTACGGAAGATTTAAACAAGAGCTGAACAAGATGAGTTTCATAAGTATACTTGCCAAAGACTTCATCAATTCTAGCTTAAAATTCTTCTCGAGGACTTACGAAAAACTGTAGAAACAGTCTGCAGCAATTCTCAATCAATATATAACAATATTAGGTCAGAGTTATTGCTTATCAAATTTCTTTATCTCCGAGTCACTCCAAGCTCAAACGCAGTACCTATAGCAAATCCAGTGGCCCTCATTTAAATTTAAAGTGCTACAAATTGATAATGTTATCACTCGATAAAATTACATCGAACATTAAGTGAGCATTACTGAATTTACTATGCTAATGCTGAATAGATAGCTCGGGAAGTAACAAAGGGCATAGCCATGTCCAGGTATCTTAAGCAATACTGCAGCAAGTAGCAAGTCTGAGCTAATGCATCTTGAGAAAGTATCTTGTCGTAAGTAAATATTACTAAAAGTTTACTTAACATATCTGACGGAAGTATCTTGCCACAGACTTGTCCAAGACCGATGATGCAGACTTGCTAAAGACTGACGGTACGTATTTACATAGGACTTCCTTAAGAATGCTACTATGGGCAAAAAATGGTAGTATAAGCATCAACTCTACACTACACGGAAAAAAATAGATAGGAATGGTTACTGTGCTACACAAGAATGATCGTAAAGTATATAAAAATTAATCTTAGCACATTGCTAGTTCTCGTTATAATAGGAATGGGTCGTCTTTACATACGACTGAGTACGATCCAACATAGCAACCATTACTATGTTACACATTATATCGAAAACATGATTGGTTATCGTGTTCACAGTCACCATTCGCTTTCCAGATAATATAGGTTCCTTTCAGCAGTCGATGTGTTACTATATAAAATAGGTATAGGTCCTGTGTGGAGATGCGAAAAATTCCCGGGACAAATGCGTTTCATTGTCGTTCAGCATAGTAACCATTCCTGTGCTGGACAGGAGCTGTTGCTTTCAGCCACATGTCTAAGTGCTGTTTAAAACATAAGTTCCCGCTAAACAGTAGTCAGACATGTGACTGAAAGCAACAGCTCCTGTCCAGCACAGGAATGGTTACTATGCTGAACGACAATGAAACGCATTTGTCCGGGGAATCTTTCGCATCTCCACACAGGACCTATACCTATTTTATATAGTAGCACATCGTCTGCTGAAAGGAACCTGTATTATCTAGAAAGCGAATGGTGACTGTGAACACGATAACCAGTCATGTTTTCGATATAATGTGTAACATAGTAATGGTTGCTATGTTGGATCGTACTCAGTCGTATGTAAAGACGACCCATTCCTATTATAACGAGAACTAGCAATGTGCTAAGATTAATTTTTATATACTTTACGATCATACTTGTGTAGCACAGTCCCTATCCAAAAATTCCCATAGAATCCACTCAACTGCGACAAAAACCTCATAGAAACCAATACAGTCTATAGGATTCTGTGCGGTTTTTGTCGCGGTTGAGTGGATTCTATGAGAATTTTTGGATAGGGGTAACCATTCCTATCTATTTTTTTCCGTGTAACTGCCTTCTCAAAATGAACAATATTTTATTGTTTATTTCAACCTATCTAAAGTTCTCATGGCTTTATTACACACACTAATAACCTGGGAGAGCCATGAAAAATGACTGCAGAGCTGGGTTAGTAAATTTAAAATAAACTTTAAAAGAATGAATAAAATTACATTAATTTTGTTACTCTGTTTGGTAAGTTGATAGCTTTAAAATGATTTTGTATAATTTGAATTAAGTATTAAAATAGATCCCTAACATACCTAGCAGTCACATGAAGCCAACACAATCTAGATGGCGCGTCACTTCATTTTATCAGCCTTACCTTTTATCTAGATATTTACTTGGTTCGAATAATCTAGATACTGAAGAAAATGAAAGCTTTCAGTCCCCCAACTCTAAAAAATGCAAAACCCATCAACTTACATAGTGAAGTCAGTCACAGAGAGTATCCTATACTCTTAGGTCAGTCATTAAAAGTTGTTATCTTAGATTAGTTTAAATTGAATTTTTGTGGTACCGGTTTCATCCATAGTTGTAATCAGTAATAATAATTAAATATTCATTCCAGTTATTTTTTTATTAAAATTAAACTTTACTATAGTTCAACATGTATATTTAATATTTTTAAATATATAATCATACATATTTGATTGAATCAAATAGAATAAAATAATAATTGTGTAAAAAAAAGTGCTGATAAACCTGGGGATTGTTTATAGGCGCCAAAAGTGACCTCATCGAAGTGAGTCGAAGGACGTCAAGCTTCTAAAGACAGTGAAAAGTAAAACAAGAACAAGATCATTTTAAGGGGTCGAGGGACATAAAGTCGCGAAGAAGCGGCAGTTTATCGGCCCCAAGTTTTTGAATATGGCGTGTGAACGATATTGCTTGTTAACCTGCGGGTGTTTCATTGGATTTACGTTGGCTCTCGTTTTAGGATCTTTACAAGTGCTTGCAGAGCCAGGTGAGTCCTTTTTATTTAATGTTTAAATATTTATTTGTGCGCGGTAGTAAACTAAAAACCAAAGTAGAATAATGTCAGTCTCAGCAGACTCAGAATGGAGCAAAAGCATAAAAAAATATACTAAGAAAGAAAACGATGAGACGTCGGACACGGTAATAGTGGGGATTAGATCGAAGAAACGCGACTAAAAAAAGAGAGGAAAAAAACGTCTGCGCCAAATAAAAAATATCCCATACCACCCACGCTCTTTTGCTATTTCTTTATCTGTTTTTTACTTTTCTCTAGTCAAATCATTTAAATTTCGTATAATTATCATTCCCAACCCATATTTGAGAATGAAAATCATTCAACACTATATATATATATATATATGTTTTTTTAATTCTTCCATTTTTCTACGTTTCCATCGAAACTACGAGTTGTCTGAGTATATTTACTACCAATCACTTTTGTTGTTTATCCTATTTTATTTTAAAGGTCATTTTCATTAAATAATTTCTGTATATAATATCAATGCTACATGAAGTATTAGTAACATTCATTAACAATAATTAACAATGCTTGTTTTTTAAAATAAAAAAAGATATCCAATGATGCATATTACGTGTACCGTTATTGTAAACAAAAAATACATACGTATATATTTATTTCTTTGTTGATATCTTTATACAACAGTTATTTATATTAGTAACATATTTTTTACCATCTTTTATAAATTATGCAGGTATTAAATGAAATACTGCGTAGTTTATGCAAAGAACATAAAATATGCAGCTCTACTAATAACGCGTAAAAAAAAAAAATGTTTTTTATAAATCACTGAAATTTAATGGAATTCAAAATAAGAAAAAATGATTTATTCATAACGATACACCTACAGACTTCCTACAACTTTCAGATTTTTCAAATTCTGAGGTATATCTTAATATAAAAATTTTTTTTCCTTCAAAGTACTTGAATTAAAAGTTAATAAATGAAATATTTTGATTGTGAATTTAAAATTCGTCTAATATTTAGTAAATATTATTACTGTAATATTTACGCTACAGTCGATTTGAAGCCACATGACACTTGAAATAAAAATCTGATTGACGTGATATAACTGTCCGTAATATAAATATGAAATGAAAAACATAAGACCTTCTACGGTCCGGTTATTCAAGTACAATCACTAGTGAGTATATACGAAAGGAAAAATAGGATGGATTAAACTTATTTTAATAAATGCTCTTAATACTCTTATTGATTTTTCGTTTTTAGTTTATAATATTTTTTAAGGGATATTTTTATATTGTTTTTCACTTTACTACAGTTTTTGTAATTAACTGATTAAATTAATAATATGAAGTTGAATACAAATGCTAATAGAAGAAAAATCGTAGAAATAAATAACTTATTACCTTCTCGTTTCTATGACTCATAGCTCCTGCTAACGGTTAGTATACATGAGAAAAACATACACATATAACAATGCACACTTGTATAATAATTATTTTAACCATATTTGTTTATTAATTTTTACAAGCAAAAGAAATAATTGTCCTAACTATAAATATTATTTCTCAAGCTGTTTTTTAATTCATATATATTATTAGCGCTAATGTAATATTGTTTTTTACAAAACAAATTATAAATTTCCGGTTTTATATTTTTATCTGGACAGTAAAAAATAATGACTTAAAATCAACATAATCTCTGTTTTAGAAACGGTCCACACAATATTTGTGGTATTTTTTAACACAGACTATTTGTATTTAATTTAAATCCTAAATTTGTGTTAAAATTTAAACACAAAATTCGGATAATACGACGCATAAATTCATCACTTTTCAAATGTCAATGGCGGCACATAAAAAATGTTAACTTTTACATTTTATTTTTGTATCATGAATATTCATTCGATATAATTTATATCTTATTTTGAAGTTATCAGAAGTGATAACAATTATTATTCAACATTGAACTATTTTTTTTTGCAGTAAACAATGTTTCTATTCAAATAGGGATTTAAAAAAAATCACACAATATTTCATTATCAGTTGTCAATAGTAAATCAATTGATTTAAAAAAAAAAAAACAAACAATTTTATTTAATAGTGAAAAAATAATTTTTTTACATTACATAAAATAATTCGAAATTATAACTAAATCTTTTTGATTATCACGATAAATATTCCATCTTTTAATAAATGGTAAATTTAATATATTAATAATTAAAATACCTAAGTTAAGTTGACATTTATAAAATGTCGATTTCACTTTAATTTTTGTAGTAATTTTTCCGTGACTACTGATTGAGTTTTCATCATAAATTTTGTGTTAATATTAAAGCAACAATAAATGTTGATAATTTTGATTTTTGTAGAGGGTAACACTTTTAAAGTGTTAAATAGTAGATCGATTTTAAATTTTTGTTCTGTTGTGAAATGTATTGATTTAACACAAAATTTAACACGGACCGTTATTAACACAGATACAAAATATTTTTTTTTACTATGCGTTTATAATGGAAAATTTGTGACACTGCTTGGTATCTATTTCTTATTTTTCATTATAGTTCAATATTTTTTTTTGAATATTCGTGTCTGTTCTTTTTCAGATGTATTAAATTATATAGGCTCAAAAATTATAGAGTGATTCGGAACAACATGCGTTTGGTTATAGTTTTCATTACATATATCATGAATGTTAGTCCAATTATAGATTTTGATAAAAAAAAGAAAAAAAAAACTTAATTGCACACAGGAAGATATAGAGTATTCGATGTTCAATTTAAAAACAAATTTTGATAATATAATTCTAATTCATACTAAAAGCTTAAACATAATTGATTTTCAAAAACGGTCTAAAAATAAATTTAACAATTAATTAATTATTTCTTATCTAGGTCATTGGATACTAGTTGATATCTTTATTTATGCATGTGATGCAATTTGTGTACTAGAGTATTGAAATAGTTTTAAAGGAATGCATACAGGTGGAAAAGAAAATCTAATTAATTTAAAATGTTAGAAATTAGATTGTTTTGTTGGCAAAATGAGTTATACTGTGATGCGAAATGACAGTCATTTTTATCATTAGTTAGATCAAAAAAAATTTGCTGACAATCGCTCGCCAATTGACGTCAAAATGACTTGGTCAACTTTACGGTCAATTTTTTATAAAATAATTTTCTGAACAATATATTAAATATACAAGCACTCGCGATTGTAAGTCAACTACTGCAAATCCTATCACTTAACATAACGACCGATTTGTTTATTTAAAAAAATTCGTAATAAATCTCAAATGACTTCTATTTGCATGCGAAATGATAAATCAATGAAGTAAAAAATCAGCTCAATATTAAATTGAAATTGTTTTTCAATGAATTCTCTGTATGCAAGTATACAATTTATCCTATTTTTGTGCAATGAAAAGAATCGTAGAAATGTTTTTGTGGGAGTAAAATATTCGAAAAAAATCAAGTGTCAGTAAAGTACCCTCAGTACTTTTGCGCTTCAGGTATTATATTGTCTAAAAAATAATTTTTTTTTGTCTTTTTTGTTCATCACAACTATAAAGATTGTGAATAAGAGATCTCCTTTGATCTACAAGCAGTACATGAACCTTTTTAAGGTAGTTATTTTGAGCAAAAATTTTGTCTAAGCCTTTACCATTAGATCTGTTAAACATAGAAAACCCTTTATACGTCTATATAATAATATCAAACAATACTTATTCACTGCGTTCGTGCAAATGTATTTTTATAGTCAATGAACTATTTTTCAAAAACGAGATGAACAATAATTTTTATTTTTTTTCATACGGTTTACAGCCACGACTTCTGCAATATATTAAATATTAATCAAATTCCTTAATCAAATTCCTTTGATTCGGTTTAATTTTGGTTTAAAAAAACTTACGCGTGAATTTTCTATTTTCTATAAGAACTCATATTTAAGTATCAAAACTTTGACATCGTTCTCCTTAAAATAGAGATGGTCAATTTTAATCGAAATAAGCTCGTATTGTTTATAATTAATCAAATAGCAATCACGAGGTTTTGTTAAAATCCTTTGAAAAATCATTCCACGCAACAACTACTTTTCGAGAAAAAAATAATATGAGCATATTATATGATCGTATAGCATGACGTATTCGCAATCATTACCGAGGCGCATCGTCGTTCGAGTTTGACTCTAAGAAAAGTTTTTTTACGCCACCGCGTCCGGTAATTGTTTCTATTTACAAGAGGAAAGAATAGAGTAAAGTAAATTTACTAATTATTGACATTATTAAATCTAAGTCTACTTCATCTTTTATTATACGTGTTTTAAAAATTACATTTAACTGAATATATTCTGCTTGTTGGTTTTTTCGGATGAATAAGATATTTTTTTTTTAATTCTATTCTATTAAAATAATTTATAATAATTATAAACATTTTAAAAAGTAGCTTTCATTTCCTAATAGTTAAACTATCGTATACTTCATGTTGTAACAGTTATTAAATTGTATACTTCTATACAAATTATTCACACTTAATTTGTCATACAGTTTTTCATCAATAACGTTCAGTTAGTTTTTTAAGTGACATCATATTAATAATATACATCTATTAACTTTTGATACCCTATTTTTAGGTTTTTTACTATTTTAAGTACATTTCTTTTAGAAATATAGCTATTGTAGAGGGTCTTATGTCGCAATTTTCAAAAAATTTAGTTAAATGTTTTATTTTGTCGAAAAATATGCCGACAAATACGATCGGTTTAAAAGTTTATTTATATATTATGTGATATAACGTGCTATGTCCGAGTGATTGTAGCTACAATTCTTATCGGATCATTGTGAAATTTGGTCCACTTTTTCTTTGGGCAATTACCTTGATCATGTTCGAGGATGAGCGAAATCGGTCAATTAATTCGGAACTCGGGGGTGTTTGAAATGTGTTGATTTTCATAAAAATGACTGTTTATTACTTTATTACAGAGTAACTTCTGAGTCGAAAGTTATAACTTAATTTTGTGAAATGGATTTTAAAGTTCGTACGATTAGCTATAATTTCCGATATATAATTTATTATTTCAATGATTTCTTCTAACCGTTTGATGGTCTTGAAAACTTGAAAAAAAAATCTAAGAAATTTACTTTCGCAGCTTTATCACCGAATTACTTCTGAATGATAAGACATAACTTAATTTCGTAAAATTCATGTTGAATCTTACACTGAACGATAGGTAATCTTGGTTCAAAGAGAATCATCTTGAGTCAAGAAAATACTTAGGAAAACGGAATATATCTTGATTGAAGTAAATATTTTCTTAATATTGATTATTTTGATTTAAAAAAATATTTTTTTGATCCAAAAGGGTTAAGGTAGTTGGGTCGTGCAAGCAAAAATTCAAGAAATCTTCCAAACTTTGAATATAAGTATTTAAATGTATAATACACAGGCCCTAAAATAATCTTTAAAAAAAAAGTGATGCAAATAACGGCTTTTTTCTTAAGTTTTTGTGTTTACGGGTTACGGACACTTTCTGTTGCTTGACGGGAAAATTTTATTTAACATTTTGATGTTTTTTAAGTTAATTAATACATCAAATTAGTCTTAATAACCCATAGAATTAATCCTTATTAAATTCTCTATTCAATGATGTGTAACTTGGTTAAGCTCAGTGGACTAACAAGAGTGGAACAGTAAAAGCAGTAGCGAAAAAGAGGCAAACAGAATTTTTCGATCGTAAAGCACACTCTAATGCTTCGCATTAAGAGTCATGCAATAATAATAGTAACAATTAAATATGATTTAATTAATTTTCATAATAATTTAAAATTATTTTTATTGTTTTTAATATATTGATACTCAGCAAAAATTGCACCATAGTAAAAAGTGATGCCTATGAAAAGTTAAAATTAATGGAAAATTTTCACAGTGTAATAAATAGTAGGGGAGAGGTGCTGCAGTTGTAACAAAAAATTTTATTTTTTCGATTCCATTTGTTTTTTTTAAGATAGTAAACTTAAAAACTGTCAGAAAGTTATCTGATAGTATCTTTTATGTGACTGACTTAGTTAATTTGTAAAAAGTCAATGTTAACTTATTGAAAAATCAATTTATTTAACTAAAGTCAGGGGCCAAGATGGCGGCGCGCGTGGGCTGCAGTTGTGACACAGTGCAGGGGCAGTTGTAACACGGAACGAAATAGATATTTTTCACCAAATTTCTTTTCTTATTCAATCTTAATACATACCATTATACTTAATTAACTCTTAAAGTCAAGTATTTAAACTTAAAGTAGCACATATATTTGTATCTTTAATATAAATTATTAAACATTTATAAATATTAAAACTAAACTATCCCAGAGTAGATTTGTGGCGCATCCAGTTTGCGCAGATCCCATACATGACTCTGAGTGTTAAAATTGCTACTCGTTCAAGTGTTACAACCGACCCTCACGCAGAATTGTTAATAAAAATCTAATTACAATAACAAAAATCAATAAATTGATATAAAATTCGATTATACAAGACTCTTGATATGTCCCTTAAAGTATGAATACAAGTCTCACATCATAACATTTGAAAAAAAATTTGTTATTAAAAAAATTGTAAAGCGTACAAAAAAAAGTTTTCACGAATATTTTCAAAAATTCTCAATATTTTAATATCGGAACAAGATTAATAACTGAAACTTTGATCTAATCAATAATTTACTATCTTGAACAAGTTAGAAATAGAATAATAATAATTTTTAGTTTTTTTAATAGTTTTTCATTGAGTGTTACAACTGCGTCTTGTTACTACTGCAGCACCTTTCCCCTATATATATATGAATATATATATATATATATATATATATATATATATATATAAAATTTTTTTTGGTCATCAGGAATAATATTTTCACAGTATCGAAAGAAATAAAAAATAGTCGATTTTTTTGGCCCAGTCTAATATATATATATATATATATATATATATATATATATATATATATATATATTAGGGTGCTCCATTTGAAACGAACATTTTTTTTTTTTAGCGGACACAAGAAAATTTTGTTATTTATGTTGAGAGAAAAATTCCCTGAAAATTTCAGCTCTTAATTTTGATTTTAAATACTTCCTATCGAGCATCAAAGTTTTCCCATTTAAAAAGCATATAAATCGAATAACTTTTCTTTAAAATTACTAGAACTTAGCTCGATTTTGAGCTATCGTTTTGAAACCAGTTTTTATTTGTTGAGTATTTGTTGCTTTTTGAAAGTGTATAAAACGGTTTTAGTCTAACTCGATCCACGTCGATTGTATCAGCTCCGGAAGAAAACTTTTCACTTTTTTTATTTATTTTTGTTAATAGCGAAGAAACGGCTCATCTAACAAAAAATATCCATAGGACCAATCTTTTAGGAAATTTTGTCCTCTACAAAATTACTCATGACACTTATATTGCTAAAGTCCACTGTTCATGAGATACATGCATTTTAACATTTTACAAAAAGATTAGTACCATAGTAAGCTTACAATTTTTTTTATTGTAAAATGTTAAAATGCATGTATCTCATGAACAGTGGACTTTAGCAATATAAGTATCATGAGTAATTTTGTAGAGGACAAAATTTCCTAAAAGATTGGTCCTATGGATATTTTTTGTTAGATGAGCCGTTTTTTCGCTATTAACAAAAATAAATAAAAAAAGTGAGAAGTTTTCTTCCGGAGCTGATACAATCGACGTGGAT
>OZ024707.1:15264381-15343107 GCA_964016945.1 Microplitis deprimator
CCGTGTACTATTGTGTAATATTAAGGAGCCCGTGAAAAAATGGATGAGATCTACGTAGATTTAATTTGTTCCATTTTGGGATCTAAGTAGATATACTCAAATCTACGTACACGCAGAGAACAATAGTATTTTTTACATAAAAATTGATAGAAAAAATTACTATACCATACTAACATGAGGGCAGTCTGGAATTATTGAACAAATTACTGTTAACGTAGAAATTTTGAAAATATATCGAACAAAATTTACAAGGTGCATTGTCATTTTGACAAAGCAACAGATTAAATTTTATCCAAGAAATTTAAATTTCTTAATCTGTTGCTTTGTCAAAATTACAATGCACCTTGTAAATTCTGTTCGATGTATTTTAAAAATTTCTACGTTAACAGTAATTTGTTCAATAATTCCATACTGTCTTCATGTTACTATGATATAGTAATTTTTCTATAAATTTTTTATGTAAAAAATACTATAAAATTCTCTGCGTGTAGATACACTTTTTTTAGGCATTATTAGATATACTTAGATCTACGTAAATTTAATGTAGTTGATGTCGGTAGGTATGCGTAGAGACCACGTAAACCTGTAAAGATCTGCATGCTGTCACATGCTCAAATCTACACTGATGTAAAAAAAAGTTTCTGACGTCAAACCAGATTCGTTTGGCTCAAATACTCCGAACGTTTGGATATAACCAAACGCGTGAAGCGGTCGAGTCTACCGCCCTCTACGTTTGACAGTATTTTTTGCTCCAAGTGAGAGTTTCTTGAGGGAAAGTACCGAGTCATTTGAACTAACTCTGTAGTACTTAATACAACTCAATAACTTTTTTCATATAAAAAAAAAAAGAAATTAGTCCAAGTCATTGATGCTGTTGATACAATAATGATTTTTGTTTTATATAAATTAATTAAAAATTTCACTTAAAGTAAATTGTAAGATGATTGAAGGTATGAATTTTCAGTTAAGTCAAAATTTTATTAAACCAAATGAATTTTAGTGTTGAAAGTAATATTTATTTAGGTCCGTAGAAACTGTCCTTGCAATTGATTCAATAAAAAATCGAATTATTTCAAATTGCTGTATTGCATTGATCCAAAAAAAAACAGTAATCTGAATCAAGTGAATAGTGTCTTTAATTATTTCATTAATTAATTCAAAAAATTTTGGTTTTTTTTTTCCTTTGATTTGATTTTATTGTTATTATTTTTTTTTCGTATGAAGTATTAGGATAATTATATTACATTTATTATACTTTAATAAATAATCCCAACATGCTCAGTTTTTAGTTAAAAATTGAATAATTGCAATTGCCCTACGGAGGGATTCGAACCCAACACAACTAACTCATTACGCGCGAGAGACAGATGCTTTACCGCTACGTTACGGAGCCAGTTAAAAGGTCTCAGTTTGATTGTGCTTCTAGTACTTTGTTTCCATATGAAATGGATATATTCAATCAATTGGTTATACATTGCTTATACATTGATCTAAACGTGATAAATATGTGACTTTTTTAATAAATAAATTTTTTTATCGAATCGATAATATAAAAACTTCCATTCAAATATAGTTCGATATTTTGTAAGAAATACATTTGAATTCTTGTCGAATATTTTTCAGTTTTATTGTGAGAGTGTGAAATTATTTCTACAACCTCATCAGATTCTCTCCCCAAGAAAATCGTTGAATAACACAACACGTTCGGTATTATAGGAAACTACTTTTGTTTCATTGGAACATGTAAAGTTGTCAAACCAAACGTTTCAAGAGTTTCTGATAAAGGGCATAGCCGGATTAATATGGGAATTCTGCCCCCATGGCTTTTTTGACTCATACTTAGGGGTTCGATCTCTTGGGGATTTCCCTATTGGGACCCAGCTGGGACTGCCCAATTGGTCTTTGGGTAGTATTACTTATATATAGGTCTTTTATACGTATTTATTTGTACTAAAAAAAATATAAGTTTGTTAAAACGCAAGATTAAAAAAAAAAAAGAGTTAAAATTTTTTTTTTAATTGTTCCACCACTTCAAAAAATTAAAAGAAATTCCTGAGTATAGAGGAGTATTAAAGACATTTTCAGACGAATTTTGGTGAGTGACATATTTCAAAAAGGCTAAAAAAAAAATTATAATTTTCTTTTCTCCCTTAAAAATCGGCTTTCCGTTTGAGAATCATGATCATATGATTTTTTCATGTTTTAGACTCGTAAGAATTAGCAAAAAAATCATCATTGATTAATTCTGAATTTTGCTATAAAAATAAAAATACTTTTGAAAAACAGGTTTTGTTGAAATTCTCGAATACCGTTTGAGTTAAAGAGCTGAAAATTGAGGTGAATTATTTTCATTCTACACCAAATCGATCCCCTAAGTATGAGTCAAAAAAGCCATGGGGGCAGAATTCCCATATTCATCCGGCTATACCCTTTCTTAAAATTGAAGGGTTTGCTTTAACAAGTTTTTAATGTTAAATCAACTTCGTCCAAAGTTTAATTATAATATATTTTACTATTTAAACAAATCTTGTTTTAATTACGATTGACTAGATACTTCCATACTATTGTTACATAAAGTATACTAGAAAGTCATATAATAATATATTTTTTTCTTCTATTTGTTTTCCAGAACTTTCTTATTACAATTATAAAACTTTATCAGAACTCAACACCGATGAAATTCTAATTCATACAGCAGAATTAGATGAAGTGTCGAACTTTAAACGACTAAGAAGATCATTATCAGGACCGGAGCCATCATCACTAACAGCTTCAGCAACTGTTCCATTATCATCACGAAGATCGCAAGATCCGATTCAAGAATCTCCACTTATAAAAACAAATACAGGACCAACAGCTAACGTTACATACTCAACAGAAAATATTACAAATTCAACAGATGAGTCAACAGTAATAAGTACAACATTAAAACCGAATATTATAAAAAATGGAAAAAATTCATCTATTATCGTATCTCAACCAATTGTTCCTGTTACTGGACCATCTGTAAGTTTTGAAAGTTTTATGATAATTTGCTAATCATACACAGTAAAAAAAATATTGTGTTAGAAACGATCCACACAATGTTTGTGTTATTTTTTAACAAAGAATATTTGTGTTCAATTCAAACAATAAATTTGTGTTAAAATTTAAACACGAAATTCGAGTAATACGACGTGTAAATTCAACAATTTTTGAATGTCAGTGGCGACACAAAACAAATGTCAACTTTTACATTTTATTTTTGTACCAAGGATATTCATTGAAAATAATCTATCTATTATTTTGAGATTATCGAATAATAATAACAATTATTATTTAGCATTAAATTATTTTTCGGTAGTAAACAACGTTTTTAATAGAGTCAAGATTTGAAAACAATCACGTATTATTTCATACCAGTTGTATATAGTAAATCAATTTATTTCTTTAAAATAATTCCTTTATCATTAATTAATTTTTTTTATCAATTAATGCCTTTTAAAAACTAAAATCATATCGCGTTACTAATACCAAAAGGGCACATCTCAAAATATACGACCTTTTGGCTCTGCAGAACCAAAAGGGTGTATAAAAAATGTTTTTTTTCTCTCATTAACTTCGGAATGTTTCTTTCATTTAAATAAATATTTTTTCCAATAGATTGAGTTGTAAAGTCATCTATTTTTTTATCATTCTTGTGATTTTTTTCGCGAAAAATCGATAATAATTGAAAAACAAAAAACGATACGCCTTTTTGGCTTTAAAAATTTTTTTTCTTAAAGCCAAAAAGGCGTATATCAAAAAAAATTATTTTTCAGTTTTTTTCATTGATGTAAACTGTTTTAACATTCCCAAGTTGATTGGAGGAAAATAATTTTTTTTATACGCCCTTTTGGTTCCGTAGAGCCAAAAGGGCGTATATTTTGAGATACGCTCTTTTGGCATTAGTAACGCGATATTTTTATTTAGCGAAAAAATAATTTTTACAATATATAAAATAATTTGGAATTATAAGTAAATCTTTTTAATTAGTAGTGATTAATAAATAGTAAATTTAAAATATTAATAATTAAAATTCTTACGTTAAATAGACATTTATAAAATGTCGATTTCACTTTAATTTTTGTAATAATTTTTCCTTGACTATCATTGATTTTTCATCATAAATCTTGTGTTAATTTTAAAGCAACACTTAATAAATGTTGATAATTTTGATTTTTGTAGTGGGTAACACTTTTAAAGTGATAAGTATTAGATCGATTTAAAATTTTTAAGTAACGCAGTGAAATGTGATTGGTCGTGAAATAATCGACACACAAAATTCAGCACGGACCGTTAATTAACACGCATACGGAATATTTTTTACTGTGTAAAATAGAATAAAAAATTCTAATTATTTAAATTTAATAGCCTACTAATATTCATATCTGGGCTAACCAAACACGATGGCCTAATGCGACTCAAGATAATGTTAATTCAAAAATGGATAATAAATTCAATAGAGTTGATTTAATGAATACAACCGAAGCTTCTACTAATTCTTCAGATTTAGATGATATATCAATATCGAAGTTTACTAATGTTTCAAATAATACTTTAACTCAAAATAATACTATGAAACAAGAGGATGACACTCATCAGTATTACAATAGTACGTTTATCATCGATGAATCTATAGCTAAGACTTATTGGGTTGATATGGACAATCATCCGAATCGCAAAGTAAATGATCTTTTAAGTCAAAGTCATAGAAGAGCCGCAGTTAGTATATTTATTCAAATAATTTTATAAAATATATGTATTTTTAGGATGTTAATTATGAAAACTTTTATTCTTTCAGACTGTAGAATTGAAGTTTGACTTTCCATTCTACGGACATAAAGTTAGAAATATAACAATAGCTACGGGTGGATTTTTGTATACAGGAGACTATGTTCACAGCTGGCTTGCTGCCACTCAGTACATTGCCCCGCTGATGGCGAATTTTGATACCCGTCTTTCAAATGATAGTTATGTCAAATATGCAGATAACGGTATGTAAATATGTATTTGCAGTAGCTTTCATATTAATCATTATTTAATTTTATAATATTAGAGTATATAATTCTCAAATAAAATTCTTTTAAAATACAACAATATAGATACACTGTGAAAAATCGGGAGTGAATATGGATTTTATTTCAATCCTCATTCACTCCGGTTTAGAATTTTAACATTTGAATGAATCTATATTTAATAGAAATAACCTTTTTATAAGAAATATAATTATTTTAATAAATAATTGATTCAGGTATTAATAATTAACCATAATATATTTTATTTTCACTATGCAAAGTATTTTAGTAACTCATTAAATTATAATTCCACAAAATACCCAGTAACAACATTAACTTATTTAGTCGTTATAGTGACAGTTTTTATGGAAATAACAGTACAATATAAAATGGTATTTCTGGTTAGGGTCGACATAAGTCATATGATAGTTCGTGACTCAGTGAAATTATATTAATTATGAAAAATGAAAAGTATTTTTTTAATCTCATAAGCGTAAAAGTTTTTATTATCAGCTGCTTATAATTTTTCAAAATTATTTCGCGTGAATAAATGTAAAAAAAGCTTGTAATTATTTCGGTACTCAATACAAATGTCTAAATATCAAAGACCACATTTCACCATGTATAAGTAATTTACTCTGCGAGTTTTTACTACGATTTAATTCTGCGGATCAAGAAAATTCATATTTAAAAAAAAAATCAATCAATATGAAATAATAATAATAAAAAAAAAAAAAATGAATGGTTAAAAATAAAATGAGCGATTGAGGTGTGCACTTTTGGTTTTCCAACATTTTTTACATATGTTTAGTCATGAAATAATTTAATTTGATTACGTTCTTTTGAATATTATATAGTTTTTCTAGCATATATAGTAATGTATTTATGTTAACAGTTCAGATAAATTTAATGAAACATCATTTGAAATTCTGAGTAGCGTTTTTAATTAAAATTGAAATTTAATTCAATTAATTTAGTTTCTAATTGTGTGCTTAAATTTTATAATTCCTCTGAAATAATTCAACTCAATGAATATATTGAAGTTTATTGTACTGCTATCAAAATATTGATAATATTTAAAAATTTGAACTCTAATGTTTGTTATCTACAAAGTTTAAATAAACAACATAGTACTGAAGTTGTGTCAACTTTAGGTATGACTTGAGTGTTTTTTTTTGCTCTACTATCGAATTTTATGAGATAAGAAAAAAAAAAGAAATAATTTAAACTCTTATTATGTTTACATAAATAATTAAAATTTTAGAGAAAGAAAATATCTCAACCACGAAAATGATTCTAAATCTGACAATTTTTCTAAATTCGAAATAAATTTTTTAATTAACCAGACACTCATAGGCAAAAATAGAGCTCTATTATTATTTTTTTTTTTTTCCACAAAAGTTTTTGTTTTTAATCTTATAAAATATTTCCACGATGGTAAAACTATTATCTTTATTTTTTTTTCCATGGTCGTTAGACAATTACTATTCGATACATAAATATAAATAATTACTTCATATTATTCATGATACTTAATGAATATTCAATCACTGTTTCATCGATAATTATAATCTTATTAATTAAAATATATTATTATCGAATAGGTACGGCATTCACTGTCGAATGGACAAAGGTCGTACTTCAAGATAAACCAAAAGATGGAGAATTTACATTCCAAGTGACTCTTTATGAAAATGGTAACATTGTTTTTGTTTACAAAGAAATGCCACTTTCGGTTGAAGAAATTGAAGACAAGGCTCATCCAGTTAAAGTTGGATTAAGTGATGCTTACATCATGGATAGAACTCGTTTCTGTGAGTAATTAAAACATACTACATTGTTTATATTATTAAGTTACCCATTGTACCTGGTATTATTTTATTTTAAACACTAAATTTATGCTCGGGCCACTGATAAATTCGCTAAAGATATTTTTTCATTAAGTTGAATTTTCAATTATTTATTTAAACGTGATTATTTGTATAATTGGAAGAAAAAAAGTATCCAAAGTAATTAATAAAATGATTTATGACAAACAACGATTGTTTGTTAAGATTCTATGCAAAGATATTGAGAGATAAAGAAAAAATTTTATCTAATCTACAGCTGTATTGAATATTTTCTTGATTGACGACAGATAATTCAAAATTTATTTTCAGTAGAACAATTTTTAAATACATATCCGTGTATTAATTATGAATAAATCTATTATGATGGAAGAGTAAAAGTGATTTTTTTTTGTATATTTCTGTATTCTTAAAACATTTGAATCATAATTACGGTTGCTTTTAAATTTATTGGGGTAATATTAACTTTTGGGATTAATTGGTAAATCCAAAGAAAAGCCAGAATAGAGTTAATTTTTTTTTCTCTCTGAAAATCGAAATGACAATCTTTAACTATTATTTGCTAAGCAAATTATATTGCATACCTCATAACGCGTCGCGTTAGACGTGCTCTATAACACTACAAAATTTTCGTCTAATTCACTTACGTTAAATCTCTGTTACACTCTCATCAGTACGTTGAAATAAGATAAATCATATGCCATCATCCAGAAAATTTATTAAACTTTAATTCTGACTTAGTTTTAAGTCGATTTATCGATAAATTCATTTTAAAATAAATATTTCAGTCCAAAAAACTTTTTACGTCAATTATCTTGTTTAGGACTTTGTAAATACGATAACTTGTGAAATATACCATCAATCAACACGATTATTTTTTTATTGAGGAAGAACCCTACTTAACTTCACTTTCTAAGTTTATGTTTTTTTGTTATAATTAATAAAAACTTAAAGCCTACAATTCTACAACATGAAGCCCTGTTTTGTTTGTGTCTTCTTTTTTTTTATCACGGGATATATTAGTATTAGTTATCTTTATCTATCTGACGTGATGGTATCGTCTACCAAACATTTAATGTACTACCCCTGATTTAAAAAAATGATTCAAAACAATTTAATTTTAATACTATTTGGATATACATTCATCATTGAGTAAATCATTTTCTTTAATCAAGGACGTGCAGTGCAGTCACTCTAACGGTCACACCAGGAGTGTAAAATTCCAAATGTATAATTATTGCATGCTTTATATATTTTTTTTTTTATCTCAAAAATATCCTTTTCGATGTGGTAAAAATAATATCAATAAACTTATAGTAAATTAATTAACTAAAATATTGCAAAAATTTGGTTAAATGCATATAAGGCGTGTACTTTTGGACTTTCCAAACTTTCATATGATCATATCCGGATCTTCTTTGCATTGTATTTAAATAATATCGCTAATCTGAATATTATAGACTTAAACTATTACATAATTTTTGAGGGTCTTATAATTTTAAAGATAATTATTATCATTATAATCACTGTATTTTTATTATTTTAATCTAGTTGTCCGTAAAAAAACTATTTATGAGTACCATCGTGTCCATTTTAATCATCAAAATATTACGAATTGGACAGTGATTTTCCTTCGTGCATTACCAACTTGCCTACAAATGGAAAATTGCACAGATTGTCTGACTAAAGTGCCGGAATTCACTTGTAAATGGTGTGCAGAATTAAATCAATGTAGCACGGGTACATTCCGACAGCGACAAGGTTGGTTGGAGAAAGGATGTGATCAGAAAAGTATTACAGAGGAAAGCAGTTGTCCAGTAAGTCCTAAAACACTTATAGGACATAATGATCATCATGACAATGCCCACATTATTTCTGATGGAGAATTATCAGCAGATGTTCAACCAAATCGTTTGGCCAATGAACCAGCTATTACCGAACACTGTAATTATTTTATTGTTAATTAATAATAGTGATGTAATTGAAATTTTAATCGATTAAAAAATTTTTTATTTACAGCTCACAGTCATATAAATATGAGTCACATGAGTTTTTCAGGAATCATTAGTATTCTTCTGGTTGTTTCTTTAGTATCAGGTTTAGCTGGTTGGGCTGTTTACGCTTATCGCAACCCTCATAGTGCATCAGGACAAATGCTAATTCGAGTAAACTATTTATTATTTCATTTATTGTTGTTTATACTTCTTTTCTTGAAGTTATACTTTTTTTGGCGCGTCGAGAGTCAAATTTTAACAAATAATGGAAGTACGCGTACGCCACTAATGAAAATTCGACAATATGAAGTTAGCCTTCTGAGATAATTAAATGTATTTTTTTCTATACTGACTACGTTAACTCAGAAAAGGCCCAGAATCTGGACGTGGTGGTAGTAGTGGTATACCCAAAAATAATATGCTACTAAGATTAATTTTCATACTTAATAATAAATGTAGAAAAGAAAAAAAATTTTAAAAAGTTCAAGTATTTTATACATTAATTACACAGTGATATTGGTTTGAGTATAAAAATTAAAAGGAAGAAGGGTAATATGAGTAAAATGAGTCATCTAATAATAAATTGCTAACTATGTTTTTTTAATGATTTTAATCATTGTATTTTTTTTTTTTTAATTTATGTGATAGTTTGGTATTCATATGACCAAAATATTGCACAAAAAATCGTAATATGTGGTGATAAGATCGAATAATTAATGAATATTAGCCAACTAATATAAGAAATCTTAAAATATTTTATTTCCTATAAAATTATCATCTTTACGGTTCTATTCGGCAACTTAAACTACAAGATACTTCAACTTTTTTGGAGTTTGCTTTTTTCTTTAATTTATCTTAAAAAAAATGGTGTTATGTCACCGCTTATAGTCGGCATGGCAAACGTTACTATGGAAACTGTTGCCATACCAGCAATTGTTATGGAGACTGTTGTCATGGTAACGGTTGCTATGGGGATGGTTGGTCATGTTAGCAGTTAATAGGGGCAATAGGCATCCATGATGAATATTAATTTTTAATGACTTTTTCATAAGAGGAGCGTGGAAGGTTATTATCAAAATATCACAAGGGGTAAAAAATAATGGTCGCGCGTCAGCACACAAAAACCTTCTAGTTTTAATAAAAAGTATGAAGATTTTTCTACATATATACATATAAATATATATATATATATATATATATATATATATATATATTATTTGCATGCATAATAAAATTTCTTTTCGTCACACCAAAAAAGTATAACTTCTAACGCGCGTACATAAGTACACGCACCCACTTTTTTTTATATTAATTTATTATTTTAATTAATTTTTTTTTTCAAAGTATCGTCCAAGTCAATGGAGTTGGCGAAGAGGTGAAGCACGCTATACAGCCGCGACTATTCACATGTGATCAAATATATTGTATCAATCAATTGATATTAAAGCTATAAGATCAATATTCTTTAGATATTATACTCTATAGTATTCACGAATTTAAAAATAACTCGTGATGAATAATAGCTGCTATTACTCGGTAATTAACTTTTTTTTTATTTTTTCGAGTAACGTTTACATTTTAAAAAATAATAGAAATTTGTACATTTTTATATCTTTAAAAATATTGCATTATTATGGGATAATTTAAAAACTCATTGAATATAATCAATGGTTTAAAAATATTGATGCATATTTTTAACAATTTTTTATTATATTTACATAAGAACAAATAATTACTATTATATATAACAAAGTATTTTTGAAAGAAATCAATTTACACGACAACTTTTTTAAAAATATTTCATATTCTTTACAAAATTTTAAAAGTTCAATTTTTTCGAACAATATAGTCTTTATATCAATTAAATGATAAAAATTATCAGCATAAACAAAACAAGAGAAATTATATCTTTGAATCATAAGTGCCTTAGCAATAAGTTCACAAAAAATTGCTGTAAAAAAAATTATGATGAATGAATTAATTATCGTGCAGAAACACTATATCATGTTAGTGTTAAAAAATATTTTTGAAGTGCCTTAAGTGGGACTCATTTTATTTAGATCTGTGAAAACATATTTTATGGTTTTTATTATTTTTTTTTCATTGCTCATTTATCACAGTACATAAAAAAAAAATCCCATAAAAATTTAGCTTTAGACAAGTTTTGGGAGTTTTAAAATTCCAAAACGTAGCGATGATTAGCCGCTGAAATCAGCGTGCAAAGCTTTATGACATTTAGAGGCACTATAGCTAATGTTTAAATTTTCTCTCATTTTTGAAGCTATTATAATTTATTTAAAACTTAAAACTTTTCAATTGGCTTTCTTTTTTAAATTAATCTTTATCAAAGAAGTGAAACTTTGACTGTGTGAAATAGGTGAATCTCATTTTTAAACAGTTCTGTTTTCACGTCCTCATAACTAATTCTAAAATTAAAATTTTGTTACATATATTTATATACATGTAAGTCAATTAAACTGTTGAAAAAAAAGAAAACAATATCTGCAAACAAAAAAGAATGAACTCTACTTATACCCCATCAGCAGAAATTTTTAGACAAAAGTAAAAATAAAAATTAGATAAACTGAAAATCACGAATATTTTATTGGAGCATGCCTAAAAAATTCCTTTGTTTTTAACTTTTCTAAAAGATTTATGTTTAGACGAACAATATCTTGAAACAAAAAAAAAATGGTTTTAAAATTAACACAAAACAAGTGAATATTTTTTCAACCTTCCCCTTCATTAATTGTATAATATAATTTTTCATGATATCAGCATCGAAACTTAAAGTTTCAGTGGCTCTACAGCCAGTCGAACCAAGCTAATTTCAGTCCAATGCCGCGGACAAATTTTAATAAACACGTAAATTGCGAATGCCTCCAGTCAGCGGGCCGAAGCATGTGTGTTTCGTCTCTTGAGAAGAAGAAATAAATAATGGTTCTATCCGCTGGTAGAAACCATTCGTAAATTCAACTCTAATACTTGCCATTTGTTTAATAGTAATTTCGAGCCATTAGTTTTATTTACGTAAATGGCAGTTCTGACTTTGTGATTAAGTATTATAAAAATGAGTAAAAATAATAAATAGTATTTATAGTTTTTGCTTAATTAGAAATTGCAAATCATAATTTACGCTTACGCTAATAGATGATCATACCATTGGTCTTAAATTAACTTGTTTCTGACTCGCTGCTGACATTGAATCTTTGAGTTCCAATGTAGATAATCATGAAAAATATAGTGTGTGATACCGAATGAAACTGCGGGTGATGTCAGCTCTCATCTACGGCTTGAGCAGCCAACTTCACCCTGATATGAAATCATTTTGTTCCATCCCTTGTAACAACTATACATAAAGCTTGTACAAAAAGCTTAAAATCGAACTCTCAATGAATTTTGCTTGCACCGTAACTGTTTTTAAAATCGTTAATTTAACATTTTTACAAATAAAAAAGAATAGATCCATGTATGTCACATCGGAAAACAGTTTTAATGCGAACATAATCCGTCCAAAGTTCATGTTTTGCGTAATATAGATTATTTCCACAAACTCTTAATAAAATCAGTGGAAGTGACAGATTAATTTGATAGTTCAACACTTGTTTTTGCTATTAAATCAACATGAGACATCTTCTTTGAATTTATTATTATCATTATTATTCATTACAATTACGAAAGTGATGATGGTAATTTAAGATTAGAATACTTAATGTTTTTAACATTGCAAGAGTAGATCACACTCAACATTTTCACATTTTATGTATGCAAAAAATGGTAATTGGTTTAATTAATCAATAAATTTTGAAGGAATTCAATTCTTTGCAAAAAAATTTATTGAGTTTTTCAACAGTTTATTGAAAATTAATTTTTCGTTTTAAGTTCTTGTAAAATTACTTGCCGCAGCTAAATTATTTTACATTCAATTTTGTACAGAAATGTATGAAAAATGAAATATTGTACAGTAAAAAAGGATTCATCAAAGTGTAAAAAAAAAGCGCGTGTTAAAAACTTTTGTTGAATTTTTAACACTTTTGTGAGTAAATTTAACGAAAAGCTATTATCTTGTTTGACCAATTTTAATCGATTTTTTCAATACACATAAATTTTATTTCATACAAAAGTAACATTTTTTTGATGTTACTGTCAAATCAACACTCAATACATTTTAAAAATACTCCAGACGATCACAAAATAATTCCTGAAAAATTTAAGTAAAAACGACACTTTAAATTTAAATGTAACACATAGTTCGTGTTGATTCGGTTAAATAACGCAAAGAATGCACGTAAGAAACTTGCTGAAGGACTTTCTTCAAGTAACTTGCGCAAGACAATGCTACTAGGGAACATTCATTTGTGTTACTTTTAACATAGATGTGGGTAAATTTTTATACACAAACGATCTAAGTTAAAATGACATATAAATGAGTGTAAATCATTCATTTTACCCATGATTAATATAAATTTTGACGAATCCTCTTCTACTGCGCATTTGCTAAGAAAAAAAAGTTATTTGGTTAAGAAACATTATTTTATAAAATTTTAAGGGTAAGTTTTATAAAGAAGAGTTAAAATAACATTGTGGAAGTTATTTTGTTAGTTTTAAAAATTAATGATTTTTTTTCCCACGTTTTAATATATTGTGTATGATATATATCATAAATTTTAAGTAAAACTTGTTTTGATTGTATTATGGTTTAAAATAACGAAATATCTTATAAAATAATTATATATTTTCACTGTGTGTAAATAGATCGTATAAAGCAACATAATTTTTACTTAATTTTAAATTTATCTTATATCAATGGTGCCTTTGTAATCATGTTTTTTTTAATAATTTCGACCGTATTTGTAAAAAGTATTTACTTCTGCGTATAATTAAATAAATTGTACCAAGAAATACTTAATGAAATTATAAATTTATGAGAATGAATGGAATTAGTTTATCGATTTGTCTTACAAGTTATAATCATACTCTATACTTTTTGTGCAATCTTTACTAAAATGAATTATATACAAATAAATGTAATATTGTATCATTATTATTATAAAATATTCGATTCGGTTGACAAAAAAACTTTAATATCAAGAAAAAATATAAATATCAAAATCGTATGTAATAAAAATTTATGATACATTAAAACAAATTATTCATTGTAATTTTATTACATATAATTATTGTCTTTTTATAATAAATTTTTAAATAGTGAGAAAATTATCATTTTTTCATAAAAGTCATGAGTCACATTAGTTGTGTTTTTCTCTACGAATTACTTTCGAAAATAAAAATATATTAAGTTTAGGCAGAGGCTCTTGTGACAGCTGTTATAAAGTATGTTGTTGTCGTAAAATGGTGTTGAAGTAAACACAGCCAGAAACTCGTTGAATATTATTATTTTATAGATATATATTTATTATGATTATTTATTTATTCATTTGGCTATAGAGTCAATACTCTTTGAGGCCTTTCAAAATACATAATAGTCTATATAGTAGTTGAATAATACATACAAAAAATAATTAGATTAGTATAATCATTTCATCCATCATCTTGATTGGCAATCATTCGATTTAAGAAATAATCTCTCGGTAACTCATTCCATATTCTAATTGCACTAATTAAGAACGATTTGTCATATTTCGCGCTGTAGCAAATTGGTAGCATCAGATAATCTCGACAGATATCACTTAGCAGTACATCTCTAAAAATTTCTCTTTTCAAGATAACTTCCAAGTGATATCAGAAGATCATGGAAACAGTTACCGTGATTCCCGTGACTTTGGTGGACCGTATACTCCATCATCCATCTTACAGTTTTGGCCATTGTAGATTAATATAATATGCCGTAACATGTTCATATTTTGATAATTTAAAAATATATACGGGTCATTCCATTCAAATCGACCCCCCCCCCCCCCGATTCGGGTGAAATTTGGTCAGAAATTTTCTTTCATACCATAATGAAGTTTTACCAAATATTAAAAATTTTTTTCAAAAATTATGCAAAACTCAAAAACATCATTTTTCGAATCTTTCAAGTTTATTTTTTGAATATCTCGAAAACTATTATAGTTACAAAAATCGTCCTTGGTTCATTTTAATGAGGATACTTAGGACTACAAAAAAAATATATTTGAAAAAAAAATTTTTGAAAATCAAAAGATTTCCGCATTTTGAAACGTTCAAAATTGAATAATTAAAAAATTTATTTATTGTTTTGACTCAAATTTTTTTCGTAGATTTCCTTTATCTGTCCTTAGAAGACCCTGAGTTCATTTTTTTTTTTTTTTTTTTTTTTTTTTTTTTTCGAAGATATGAATTTTTGAAATGAGAAATTTTTTTTTTTTTTTTTTGCAACCTCTTAATGAAATAATTAGTTCAAGATTAATTTGTAGAGTTGTTCGAAATAATATAAAAAACGAGAAAATCCAACGTTACCGAAAAAAAACTTTCTGCGGCCATTTTTTATGAACAAAAAATGATGTTTATACACAGAAAAAAGAGCAGTTCAAAAATTGAACTCATATGTATTTATTATAGTTTCGTATAGTAGTAAAGCGGTGCGACTTTGAAACTGTAAAAATTACATTTTTATTCCAGGCATAACAAATATTACAGTTCCAAACTCGATATTGTCCAGCTCTCTATAGTAGACAGATTTTATAATTTTTAATTTTATTCTAAAATTAGTTAAAATTACATTTTCAATCGTTAATATTACTATTCTGTATAGTAGTGTCCTCTTAAAATATAGAATTTAAAAATTACAGTGTGAACTGTGATTTTTGTCAGATCATTCATCATTCTCGACAATTGATAACTCACAGTGTAATTTTTATGTTATGAATAAATAAGAGATATTATTTCAGAAAGAAAAAAATACATAACCAATAAATCTTAATTTTTACAGTTTCACCTATCAACTATTAATTTTTAAATAAAGTAAGAATTAAAAATAAAAAGTAAATAATTCTTTAAAGATTTATTTGACTAAAATTACATTTTAAACTGTAAAATTTGCTGCTTAAAATTGTATTAATTTTATTACAATAACCAATTTCTAAAATTCCAGTTTAAACTTTAATTAGTGATTCGAGTGGAAAAATACCCGATTATTAACCGGTAAGTTATTTGGTTATTTAACCGGTATAATATTAATTTAAATGATAAATATCTACTTGTGTCGAATGTATATATAGTTTAGTATACTAAGTTTTAAAAGCAATATGGTGGACTGTTCTCTGCGTAGTAAATCACTTGTTGTCAAATGAAAAATAGAAGCAGTTATTCTGTTATTTATTGCCGATATTTCTTTGTAAAAATTAAATGAAAAAATTATATTGATTTTTAGGAGTATTAATTTTTCTTCTGTATGAAAAAAAAAAAATGAAAATTAAGTTAGCCGACATCTAAAAATTTTTAGAATTTTTTTTTATTGAAAAAATTATTACAAAAAAACAAAAAAAAAATTTTATTTGTAAAAAACGAAAAACTTCAAGTGCAATTTAAAAAAAATGTTTTTTTTTTTAATTTAATTATTGAAAAAAAATAAAAAAAATTGAAAACGTCGGCTTACTTCAGTATAATAAAAAAAATAATATATTGCATGCCGCGGATTCGAACCTTGGCCGATGAATCTCAATTTCTTCTGTTCAATCAACTTTGCTATATCAGAGCTTTGCAGATAGGGTTGTATTTTAATACTAAAGCTGCATTTGACAAGATCCTCGAATAACCTTGATCAATGCTTATTGGCATAATAATTAATTTTTTATTATTTATCATTTTTAATTATTTATTTATTAACTCGATAATATTGAAAGATAATAAATAATTGCTGATAATTTTTAGCCTACATTGTACACATCTTCAATCGCACATCAACGCCACCCACGGAACAAAATTAACTACTTTGGTTATTTATCCGGTAAATAACCTGCTGAAAATTGGTAAAATAAGTAAAATATTTATTTTACCAGTAAATTCTCTTCCCTAGCTTTAATGTTTAAAGATTTTTGCCCCGAAGGCCTGTTTTCACCGTAGAAACTGTAATTTTTCAACTGCTCTTTTTTCCATGTATCACGACCTCATAAACAAACTGCTTTAAAATGAAAACTATTCAGCGGACCAGATCGGAGCTCAAAAGAAGTGTATTTTTATCGCTAATAAAAATATGTTGATAACTATATGAAAATATTAATATTTGTTTTAAATATAATTAATTGTTTATAAATTTGCGATTTTGACTTTAAGAATTTATTGTTTAAAAATTTTTTAATATTTTGATTCGAAATTTGGTATACAGTTTCTATCTTTCTTTCCCTTCAAAATGAGAGTTTTAACAAACTGATCCGATGAATAGTTTGTAGTATTGGAACATTCTTTCCTCTACTGACTGACATGGGAGGATTACATACATGGGATTATAAATACCTCGGCCAACAATTACATGTGATCTGAGACATGTTTTACTTTACTTCCCTAGATGTGTAATATACTATTTGGTAATTGAAATTCATAAATATGACATATATTCTCATTTGAATTACTTTCATATAATATCCAATTCATATAAAGTTTTATTTGTATGAAACATGCTAATTACTAAAACTTACAAAAAATTTGAAAATTAACAAATAATTCGAATTACTCAGTTCGAAGTTCGAATCCTCAAATAAGCACTCGATTTTTGCATGAAGGAAATTCAAAAAAAAAAATAAAACTTCAAAATTACATTTCATAGCTCGAATAATTTTATGAAATTAAATTGAAACTAATATTTTCTGTTTTATCAGTTTTCACCACGTAATTTAAAAAATCCGAGACCCTACGGGCCAGCCCCAAAGCTTCCCGCTGCTTTCCCACTCGAAAATACTTTTGTATGTCATTATTTTCGAAAAAAAACGTTTTTTACTATTTCTTTCATCAATGATATCTCTCGAAGGAATTTACCGCTCGAGACGGTTGAGGTGGCAATCGACGCGGTTTCTTGAGTTCTAAAGCTGATCAGATTTTTAAATTGATTCATCTAGTCGTTTTTGAGAAATTACAAAAAAACTAAAAAAAAAAATTTTTTTTAATTCTTTCGTTAACGGTTTCTCTTGAAAGAATGAACCGATTTTGATGGTTGGGGTGGCATTCGACGTGGCTTATGAAGTTTTAGAGCTGATTAGATTTTGGAATCAATCCATTGAGCACATTAAAAGTTATCCAAAAAAAAACATCTTTGAAAAAATTTTATTGTTGCAACCTTGACGATCAAAATCCGTTTATCCGTTCAAAAGTTACAGATATTTACACACGTACATACATACATACGTACATACACTCGGACATCATCTTGAAATTAGTCAGAATAGCTTACTCGAACCTCAAAACGTCAAGATCTGATAGAAATTTGATTTTCGAAAATCAGACCGAAACCAATAACTACCCGAATTTTTGAAAATTTTCAATTTTCTTAGCGGGAAGTTAAAAAAGTCGTTGATTTGTTATAGTATTCTATATTGAATTTAAAACAAAAAAAAAATATTTAAAAAAAAATAAATACAATAGTTATTTTTGGTACTTAAAAATTATATAAAAATAAAAAGTTATTTAATAAAGTTATTATTTAATAACCATTTTATACTAGTGTAAAAATTGAAGTTATTTTTTAGTAATTTATTTTTTAATCAAGCTATTATTATCATTTTTTGTTTTTATTTGTAGTATAATAAATTAATTTGTTTCAAATATTAAATACAATTTTTATTGACGTGTAATTTTATAATTATTTGTACAATTATTATGGATATATATTTATATGTATATATAATAGGATGCAGAATTTCAGAACAACATTTTTTTTTTAAGTGCATGTGGAGAAAATCATAGTTCAACACAAAAAAAAATTTTTCGCACAAGAAAAAAAATTCTATCTCGATTATTAATAACAGGAAAATTTGATTTTTTCAAGCTTTGAATATTTTTAACACGTTAACAGATCGATAGCTCGAATAGACTAATACATATTTTTGTAGGAAATTGAACGCTATACAAAAAAGGTCTCTTATCATTTTTCGATAAATCTACACGGTCATAAGTTTTGTCAAGTTAAAGTTTAAAGTACAATAAATTTCGATATTATTTGACTTTTTTGGCGAAACTATTAAAATTATAACAAAATATCATAGGACGTTTTTTGAAGACAATTTTATTTCCTATAAATTATCTTTCAAACATTTTTTGAAATTCCGAGACGTTCTTTAGTTATTTGCATTTAAAATTCAATTTCTTTAAAAAAAGTCGTCTCCTGATTTTGATTGATTGTGAAAAAAAAAAAAAAATTGTAGATAAAATTATAAAAAAAAAATTAATGCACTTATTTAATATTTGACTGAACTTTGATAGAAAAGTTTCCGTATTTCAACAAATATTTTTTAATGGAGATAAAAAATATCAATCTGTGATTATTTCTTGAATAAGTTTATTAATTTTTTTTCAATGATTTCATTATCATAATTAAAAAATATTACAATTTTTACTTTTACAATCAATCAAGATCAGGAGACGATTTTTTTTTAAAGAAATTGAATTTTAAATGCAAGTAACTAAAGAGCGTATCGGAATTTTGAAAAATGTTTGCGAGATAATTTGTAGAAAATGAAATTGTCTTCAAAAAAGCTCCTATGACATTTTGTTATAAATCTAATAGTTTCGCTTAAAAGTTAAATAATATCGAAATTTATTGTACTTTAAACTGCAACTTGAAAAAACTTATGACCATGTAGATTTATCGAAAAATGATAAGAGACCTTTTTTGTATAGCGTTCAATTTCCTACAATATGTATTAGTCTGTTCAATCTATTGATCTGTTAACGAGTTAAAAATCCTCAAAGCTTGAAAAAAAAAATTTTCCTGTGTTATTATAATAGAAAAATCGAATGTTTCAATAAGCTAAATCTGTAATCGAGATAGAATTTTTTTTCTTACGCGAGAAATTATTTTTTTGTGTTGAGCAATGATTTTCTCCACATGCACTTAAAAAAAAAATGTTGCCCGGAAATGACGCACTCTAATATATGTATATGTATACTCAATTTGTTATATAGAAATGAAAATAAAATAATAATTTAAACTATTTTATTAGTTGTAATTTAATTCAGGACATGTTTCAGCGATCCAACCAATTAGATATTTAACTTTTTCAGTGTGCTCGTTCGAACAATTGTAATGACTTATTGCTTGCAATAAACAACTTGGAATTGATTTTAAAACATGAACATGCCATTCAAGTCTTAAAAATGCAACACATTGTTCACTGAAATTTTCAATTGTTAGTATATTTTCTGCTAACAATCTTTGGATAAATTTCCCATATCTCGTCCAAATTGATGAATCATAAGTTTGCATTAAAAGCCTTATGTTACGAGGACTTAACAGTCCTGAAAACAATTCATCAGCATTACTGTACAATTTCCATAATTCAATAAAATTATTTTCTACATTGATAGTCATTAATTCACTTTTAAAAATCATTATATGTAAAGCATAGTCAATACTTAAAGTACATAAAACCTTTTTAGTTGATGGTATTAAACCATTTCTTTCAAATAATGTTGATCGTGTATTTTTAATATTAATTAGAATATTATCTTCAATTAATATTGACCATTTACCATTTTGTTCAATTAATTCCCATATAGAATTACGAATATCATTAATTACTGAAGTAGAATAAGGTTCTTTAAAATCAATCTTTATATTTTGTCTTATGCTTTTTGAGTCTTCGTCTCCATCAGCTAATTTTTTATTTAAAAACTCTTCATAAATATTTTTTGATGTCATAATACCATTAATATATGAATCAATCCACTGATTTATTCGTTCCATTGACATTTTTATAGCAATTTTAATACACATATTTTTTACAGATTCTAAAATATCTTCAGCTAATAATGATTCTATGGAATTTTTTATTTTTGCTTCACACATCTTGGGAATTATTTTTTTACACTCATCTTTAATTTCACATGTTAAAATTTTTTTATGTTCACCCATTTCGCCAGTTGCGACGACTTCTTCATTAGTTTTTTTGTTTATTTTCTTTTTCCATATTTTATAATTTTTTTCTTTTATCGTTGATATCACAAATGCACAAATATATTTAACACAAGTTGAAGCAACTCTTTCAGAAACAAAATCAACTGTTTTTTTAATTGAACGTGGTTGACTATGAAAAAAGGCATTCTCTAATTGTAATTCCAGAGTAATTGCTTTTGTAGAATTTGATGGCTGAGATAATTTGCAAGAGACAGGCGTAATATGACGATTGGCATTACTACCGCTATTTAGGCTTGAATTTCCAGATGTTAATAATATTTTTAATTCTTTTAAAAATTTACAACAAATGTATAACGCTCTGTCGTCAATGATTTTCATTTCATCTAATATTATATTGCGTCCGGTAATATTTTGTGATGTTTCAACTGATAATTTCTTTGATGTTTTAGTAGATTCGTTTTCAGTACGCAAAGGTTTTAATTTTATTTTTAGACTGTTGTAGTGTGAATGCCAGTTATAGTAAAGACCTTTTGGAAAATTAGGAAGTTCGAAAAGCCATCCAACGGAAAAAGTTATCAATAATGCTGTTTCAAGATTTAACAAGTTATATGCAGTACGATATATATAATAAAGAATTTCACATAGTTTTAAATAATATGGTAAATAAAATGAAACGGAATCCATCATGGCAAGATATTGAACCAGCCATGGAACAGTGAGCAATAATTTGCCATTTTTTATAGCATTTGATAAGCATTCTTGTAAATCCAAAGGTGGAAGGGTCTGCAAGAAATTAAATTAAATAAATAAAAAAAAAAAAAAATAAATACACGGAGAAAAAAAATATAGTAAAAATTAAAATATTGTAGTAAAATTTACTAACAGATATGAGAAAATACATTCTGTATTTTAATTATTACAAAACATTTAGTAAAATTTACTGGTTGGCAATTATTACATAAAAAGATATTAAAAATTATTATGCGTAATGTATTTTTTCCTAACACGATGATATTTTTTAGTATCTGTATAGTAAATTTTACTATAAGTATTTTCAATAAATACAGATTTAAGAAAGTATATTTCCTAATACAATGTAGTATTTGTTACTATACAAAGGTATTGAAAATTATTATGCGTAATGTATTTTTTGCTAACACGATTATATTTTTTTACTATCTGCATAGTACGAGATAGTAAAATTTACTGAATATAATTAAAAATTAATATGCAATATAGATTTTCCATAACCAGTATGTAAGAAAATACTAAACGAGTTGTAAAGTATACTTATCTGTTTATTAATTTTTCATATAAATCATAAGCGTTTCAAGATTACTATCTAAATTTAGTAATTATTCTCATATTTTTTATTAAAATTTATTAAATTTTTTTCTCCGGGTAGATAAAAAAAGTTTGTATTCTTACACGACTTCGCAAAGCTATTTGTGTATTTATTGAATCCAATGTTTTAACTTCTGATTTAAATGGTAATGATACAAGAAAGCCTAAGAATTTAGCCATTACTCGAAGACTTGATAAACAAATAATATAATTTTGCTTTGTGATTTCATCTACTGAATTTTCTGTAATTATTATGAAACAATTATTTTAAATTATTTAAAAAATAATAGTGTATTACACACCAAGAGAGAAAAGCAAGACATTCCAACCCGTGTGTGGAATTGCCTAACCGAGCCGAAGGGATTAGAACGTCCTATTTTCCTCTGTGGTATGAATACAATTTTTTACCAAATCTGTACCTGAAAGTTTAAATTTTTGTCTGTTTGTGGAAAGAATGGCGCATGTGCTAATTTTTATAAATTGTTTTCTCATTAAAAGAAAGAACGACTTTCTTCCCTCTAAACAGGGCAAAAATTTAAACTTTCAGTCTACTAATGGTGAAAATATTGTTTATTATATTATTTATACCTTTAGTATCAATATCACTGCATGTAAATTGTGTTTCATTTAATTCCATAATTTCTTGAATAAAACAATGTTCTAAAATAACATTAAATTTTGGATTAGAAGAAGCTAAAATAAAATCCCTATAAAATTCTTGGATTCCAAGAAATTCTGGTTGTGGTACTGGTCCTAATGATGTTACTGGAGTAACTAATCGTTCCTTTAATTGTTTCAACTTTTCTGGATCCATGTCTTTTAAGTATTTAAAAACACTCAAATTTTGATCATCATCCAGTTGTTCCTGCTGCATAATTATTATATTATTACCGATTATTAAATAAAATTATAAATATATTTTAATGAATATATATTATTTGTATTACATTTTGTCCAATTTGTACAGAAGACATTAAAAGCTGTGATTTGAATAATCGTGCAATATGATAATAATTAATAGCATCATGATGCATTGATAACAACGTGTTTATTTTTTTATCTAATATCGTGGAAAAAGACCAATTCGGGCGTAAATGATTTTCTTCCCAAGTTTTTAAAATTTCATAAAATAAATCACGTTGTTTTCGAAACGTAGAAAATGCTAAAGGTGAAGGAAAATTTTCTCGATTATCTGTGTCCATTTGGAAACAAACATTTGTTTGCAATATACTGAAATAAAAATTTTAGTTAATAAATCTTTAAATACGTATCTTTTAATAATATTATTATTTTTAAATCGTTACGCTTACCCGGCATCATTGTATGGTTTATATTGTTTAGAACGTATACATTTAACTGAGTATAATTCTTTTAAATACTCTCGTAGTGTTGGTTGAAATGTTACTATTAGTGCATTATCATAAAGCAACTTCAACGTTGCTCGATCTAATACTGTCAACAAATTTTTTCCATTAAAAAGAACAGCCGTTGCAAAATAAATACAATTATGAGCTGTACTAAAATAGTTTTTTTCATTTTCAGACAACGCAATTTTTTGAATATCTGTCAATTCATCAAGTACAGATTCGAAATCGTCTTTTTCATTTAATTGAGCTTTATTATTATCATCACTTATTTCAGAACTATCTTCAACAATATCTGAAACTCCTAAATTTATTTTTAATTCATCTAATGAACTTAAATTATTGTTTTGTTTATTTTCAACTGTAATCAGGCTTTTGTCTTCATCTTCAGGTAATTTATATTGAAATGTGATCAAAGAAATAATAAAATATAATTCCGACATAGGATTTAAAATTAAATTTTTACTTAATAGACACGAATAAAGTTTTGCTAAAATATCTAACACTTTGATGTTTTCAACGAGTTCTAATTTAGGTACAACAAATGAAGATGATTTAGGTTTAATGACACACTTTAATTCCTGACTAGGTACTTCAGTAATAACATCAATTTTCGGTTGTTTTTGTCTTTCTAATTTTAATAATTCTCTTTCAATTTCAAATGACGACATTTCGTTTAATTTATCATTTGGTTGAGTTTCCACAAACTGCGGATTTACTATTCGTGGTCTGTTTACTATACCAAAAACTTGTACTTTGTTTACTGAAATAGAATAAATTATGTAAATTATATAAATATTTCAATTTTTTTAATATAAATATAAATAAGTTGTTACTTGTATCAGAAGAAAGATCCAACTTTGTTGGTTTAATACGACGCTTAGACTTCAATTGACTTTGACTAACTTGTATTGATGATTCATTTTTCGAAGATTCTGAATTAGGTGTAGTTCCCAATTTAAAATTTTGATTTTTCGTTTTATCTTTCTTATTATTTTTTTTTAAATTATTTACTTCTGTACTTAAAAAGTCACCAAAACAAATACTATGACTGTTATCATTTATTATCTGATTGTTATTTTGCTTATAAATAGGCTTTTTATTTTTATTTCTTTTCCTAGGAGCTTTTTTTTTCGAAGGGATGTCATTTAATGTATTACATTTTGGCGACAAATAACTGGTATACAATGGCGAAATAGGACTGCAAGGAACTATACTTGTATTCAATGACGCATTTGAGTCATCAGATTCATCGATCATAGACTGCCTTATTTGCAAAGATGTACTTGATATACTTTGATCACCATTTAGAGCAACATCAATAGTTACAGAACGATTTAAATTTCCTGATTGTGGATAGCTGCGATTTACAATTGGGCTAAAAGATTTTGATAATTCATTAAAACTTGACACTGAATCAACAGTAGACATATTTTTCGAAGGATCTATGATACCCGGAGTAATTGATCCATCAGCTTGAGCCTTCATATGTAAAATTTTTTTTAATGGAGTACTCGTAAGTTTCATTTCACAACTTTCATTTTCTGTATTGGTGACAATAAAGTTTCGTTCGGACGAATTACTTTTATCATCATTATTAAATTCTGTTGACAATTGTAATTTTGAACTTTTATTTTCACCAATTATTTGATGTTTATTTGTATCGACAAACTCTTTTTGTTTTGATGGTGTACAACAAACAGTTTTTTTAACTTGACCCTCTGAAGCATCATTATTTCCAACGTGTAATATACTAGGATGGAGTAAAAAAATATTAAATATAATATTTAAAACAATACTTATTTAATAAATTAAAAAAAAATGGTCCTGAAATTGGTAGATGAATATGATTGTAATTGACAATTAGCAATTTAATAAATTTTTAAATAAGTAAATAAAATGTAAGCAGACTAACAATTAAAAAATGCGTACTTAGTTAATTGAAAAATCATTACCCGTATTTTTTTCAATTTCATTATTAAATTTATTTATTTAAAATTTATAAATTGTCTCACATCTGCTACATTCACACTTACGGTTAGTAGACATTTAACAATTTTCGTATTATTTTTTTCAATAAATCAATAACAAAAAGAAAAACTAAAAATATGCACATGTCGAAAATTAAAATAACTATAAGTGCAATTTAAAAAAAAAAAATTTTTTTTTTTGTAATTTATCGTTTTAAAAAAAAAAAACCAAAAAGTTATTAGACATCGATTAACTTCTGTATCATAAAATAAATATTAATCATTTTTATTTACCCGTGACATTGTTTTCTTAAGTAATCTATAAAATATGAGATAAATTCAGTAGGTGATGAATCAGTATGAGCGATGTTGGGAAAGTTAATGTCCTGCAAGAAAAATATATAAAATAAAATAAAATAAAAAATAAAAAAAAATAAGTATACATGTGCATATATTATAACCTAAAAATATATTTTAAAGTAAAAAGAATTTAATAATTACATCATAATTATTGGCAGTTAACCATTCTAAAATTTCATCAATTGAAATTTCCGATTTTATTATTTTATTTAGTGTATCCATCATTATAGTGTTGTGTTGTATTATGACATACTTCGTTATATTTTTATTTTCAAAAATACACAATTGTTGTAAATTTTAACTAATATACATTACAATAATTTATTAACTGTAACAAATAAAATTATATGCATAATAACTATTATTAATATTTTTTATACTGATATAATAAAACGTGAGCAATTATAAACCATTAACGTAATTAATAAAACTTAAAACAACATGAAAAAAAACACAAATCACGAAACAGGTGGAAAGTTCGGCTTCTTGTTCAAAGAACAGCCGAAGATTACCGATAATATTCGAACATAACTACATCTCTCTTTTTCTCTATTTAATGCAGTTCAAGTCTAATAAGTCTAATACATAGACGTAAACTACTATAGGTATAGGTATACTCTTCATATGGTATATAATATGGTCAGTCCCTGTAAATGTGTGGATATGTAATAAATACCCGTCCACTACCCGCTTCTCCTTAATTTCGACTTCCTTTACAAGTGAGTGGGGACAAATCGACCTGCCACCTATCACCACAAAATGAACCAAATTAATAAAGACAAATTTACAGATGTTTATTAAAAATTTTTTGAATTGAAGAATAAAATGAATTATTATCGAAAGATGTTCTGAGTGTGATATCATGTCATAAATAAATTGATAACAATACCACGATACAGCTGATGAGATGTTTGCCTTGTCGTGGGTCACATACAATCGGTAATAAAAAAAAAGAGTTGGTTGAAAAATAGTTGAGCTAATATTTATTTATAAAATTTTAATAACTGTTTACCAAATATACATTTATATTTAATTTTTTTTTAATGTAATATTAATACAACCACACAGGCTTATATCGATTAAAAATATTTATCAATATTTAATGATCCTGAAGTTAGCAGACAATTAAAAATTTTTGAATTTTTTTTTAAACAATTAAATTTGAAGAAAAAAAAAATGAAAATATGCACATGTAAAAAATTGAACAGACTACAAGCGCAATTTTTTGAAATATTTTTTTTTTATAATTTATCATTTTTTAAAAAATCCAAAAATTATTAGAAGTCGGCTAATTTCAGTATCATAATATTTAGACGAAATAAAAAAAAATAAAATCATCGTTACGGTATTACATCCGTGACAGTAACAATGTTTTTTCGGCGTTTCACGAAAATAAAAATTTTATTAATAAAAATGTTTATTTTTTGTAAAATCGATACTCGTAATTAATGACAGTTATAGGTTATGAATTTTGTTTTGATTTTTTAACAGAATTTGTCCCTACCTACCTCACTGCCACTAACGAATTTTGTCTTAAGGCCATGCTCAGACAGTGCCCCCCACTTTTTAAAAAATTTAAAAAGCTTTCGACTGTCATAATCGTATTAAAATTATATTAATTAATTAAAAAAAAATTAAAACCTTAATTGAAAAAGGAAGAACGTAGTCGTACTTTCGTTAACATATAGATTTTTAAAATAATTACTTGCAGTTGATATCAATTTTAAGGTAAACGAAATTTGTAAAATAAATTTCAGTAAAATCGTCATGTCAATTTCATAATTCGAATTTTCAAATTTTATAGGCTAAAATTTATTCAACAAATTTCGTTTAACTCCTGATTGAAATCAATTGCAAATAATTTTTTTTAAATTCTATACCTCGGTGAAATTACGACTACGTTCTCCTTTTTTCAATTAAGGTTTTAATTTTTTTTTAATTAATTAATAAAATTTTAATACGGTTATGACCTTAAGCGCGATATGGAAAAAGACTAATTTCTCATAGTTATTAAAAGTGTAATAATTTATGTAATAGTAATTTGATCTCTTTTTAATTCTATAAATAATATTTATTTAATTGCACGACTCATGATGTGAAGCATCAGAGTGTGCTTTACGATCAAAAATTTTTATTATACTACAGTAAATCTAGATTTATTTATTGATAACGCATTTCTGCAATTTACAAAATAGAATAAAATATAATAGATGCTCTTATTAAATAAGCTTTGAGAAAAGTATAAAAGAAAAACAAAAAATAAGTAATTAATAATTATAAAAATATAGTACAATCAGTAATTCAGTATAATTACTAATAGTTTTGAGTAGTCTCAATTTTGACGACAGTGCAATAAGCGGACAATTTATTTATTTTTAAATTTGAAAATTCAAACTAATAGAAAATAACTTTGGAAAATACATGTAGAGAACTTTTAAAAATCTGTTCGTCAATTTTAAAATCATTTTCTCAATAATGAATTTGATAATTTAAAGATTTTTGAATTGTAAGCTGTCACTATCATAATTTACAGATTAATGGAATTAACTTACAATAATCTTTGACTTAACTTTATAAATAAATTATCATTATTAAGTAAGATTATATTAATAATATTGTTAAATTTATCGAGAGTTAATTACTTCGAATTTACCACCAAAGACATAATTTCAGTTTTTATTTTATGCAAGCTAACAATTGTATCAAGAGATAATTTAAAATTATTTGAAAATTTAATAACTTTTTCAATGGCGTTTAATGCTTCTGGTCCAGATACTGAATTATCTTTAACAAATTCTGCTCTTTCATTAGTGCTATCCAAATTCTTATCACTCTCATTTATTTCTTCGCTCTGGTTCTTTGAAAGATTGATGATTTCTTGATCCTTAAGAGATTTTTCAAAATCTTTAGATAAAGAAGAAAAAAAAATTATTATTTATTCAAAAATACATATTACTATAGTATAATTAACCCTTTAACGCGGGCGGTGCGTATACGTTAGTGTGTATCCGTGAGCTCTGCCCTGATTAAGAAAAATGATTTGAAATGATTCACAACAATTTGAAATGATTTAAAACAATTCGAATTCACTAATATATAGGTATACACTTAACATGGATTAAATCATTTTTCTTGATAAGGCTGGCGAGCAGTACCGTACGTAAAGATAAAAATTTAAAAATAAAAGAAATTATGAGAAATTCATAATTTAAAAAAAAAAAGTTGAATTCGAATTTCTGTTAAAACTTGAGATAACTTATAATATTGAAAATAATTAATAAAATAAAATCATTGAAAACCTTAGAATAGCAAATGAAAGGGTACTAAAAGAACCCACCACATGACTGAATTTCGGTAATGACCGAGCCTGAATCTCATTAACTGAGGTAGTGGGGATTGTGAGCGCACGCTGTAGGCTATCCCTACTTTGGCGCCGCGCGTACGATTTTGTCCGACTTCACCATTAAAGGTTTAAGGCAGGTCAGTAGTTATTTTTGTCCAAGTATTTCTCTAAGAATAAATTTTCATCACTCTATAATCTAGCAATCTAAGTTTTTATAATTTTAAAATTTATATTTGTTAAAGAGAAAAACGTGAACAAAGTTTTCATTTACTGTGCAAGCGTAACAAGAATAGTACTATTCGTTTACTTGAAAAGAAAGTCATAGAGAAAAATACCCCGATCCCTTTTATTTTCCTGAAATAAAAATATTACCTTCTCCATCATTCTGTTCAATCCAATCCTTAACAGACTGTAATCTAATATTTTTGTATACGTCAATTTTTTGTAAAACTCTCAATACATCTCCATAGGTTAATTCTTCATCAACCGTATCTTCTTCAGCTGAGAAAATAAAATCGTGACTATTTACAATGTCTGAACTAACAAATTCAAAGGAATTCGGTAAATTTTCAATTTTATACTCAACAGGCCATATTTTTTTCCAGCACTTGTAAATTGATTCTTGTTTCACTGCTTCCCAAGCTTCATTCACCCAATAAACTGCCTCTTTAATCGTAACGTCTTTTAACAGAGCAGGTAATTCAACGTTGTCTTGTTTTTTACTCACTAAAGCTAGAGTTAAAATATACTTATATCGCCGTTTAACTGCTTCAAGAATACCTTGATCTAGAGGCTGTATTAATGCCATAACATTTGATGGGAAGATAACAGTCTCCATACTATTTACTTTCAAATGCAGATGAGCTTTGCAATCATTGGCCAGAAGGATAGCTCTCAAAGGCAAATTTTCTTTTGTTAAATACCTAGTTACTTTTGGTACAAATTCATTTTTGAACCATTCTTCAAATATCTCAGTATCCATTGACGCATTTGTTTGATGCCTATAGTATACAGGTAAATGATTTTTAGGAATTCCATCCAAAGCTTTAGGGTTCTTAGTATTACCAATTATAACTAATGGTAATTTAAATGTACCATCAGCATTACAACAAACAGTAACTGTCAAGCGATCAACGTTTTTTCTTAAACTGCTTAATTCAGATTCTTCTTCCCTACTGAACATCATCATAGGAAGTGATTTATAATTTAATGAGGTATCAACAAGATTAAAAACTTGTTTTCTAGATAATCCTTCAGATTGCACGTCATTTCGAAATTTGGCTATAAATTCTTCAGCAGTTTCTTGATCTCTTAATAATTTTTCCTTATTAGTCGTTTGTAGCTTTATGTTATATCTGTTCTTCCAGTTTCGTAACCAACCGTCGCTAGCACTAAACTTTGTTTTGCAATTCATTTTTTCATGTAAATCAAGAGCTCGTTGCTTTAACATTGTTCCTGTTACAAAATCACCTGTTCTTCTTGATTCACATAGCCAAATGTAAAGTGCTTCATCAACTTCAGCATTTAATGCTTGACGTCGACGTTTACGCTGAACTATATGTTCTATTAAACTGTCTTCAAGTTCTTTACGATTCTTTTTCCATTTTCTTACAGTACTAGCATTAACATTTATTTCTTTCAAAATATTATTCAAAGGTTCATTTTCTAAACGCTCTATTATTTCTAACTTTTCTTTTATGGAAAAATTTTTGCACTTTCTTTTCAATTCTTTTTTTTTATCATCTCTTTCGGATAATTCATCAACGGTGGGCCTCTCCATTTTTTTACATTCTAAAATTATAAATATTTATATTATTATTAGAAAATATTTATATAATTTCAAACAATTTTCCATTTAACCTCAAAATTAGTATAAAAAAATAAATTTTCTGATACCTACTGCAACATTACCAATTGATATCACTTAAACTAACAATAAAATAGCAAGAACGTACTTCTAGTGTCTAATTAGATTATTTAATAATTAATTATAATAAAAATATTTACGCAAGATATATTATAAATAAAGTCCAATAAGTGCTGATCCAATAAGTACAGACTTCCCCTCAATTCTTAACCACACTACAAATTACACAGTGACGTAGTCTCCCAATCAAAGCAAATCGAAGCTTCATATTTGTATGTGTTATGTGTACATGTGTATGTGCATTATTCATGTGATGTAACAGCGCATCGCCTTAATTTACTCTTTAAAGAAGAAGGGGAATTTCATAAGTGCATTTTATCAGAAAATTTTTGCTCCTCCATCACTACCATCAATATTTATTGGACTAGAACTATATTTGTTTGATCATGTAAGAGCCATTTCCAGGAATTTCCTCTCCTCCATCGACTAAAACAACGTGTGCTTATTGTAATTTAACTTAATTATATTAATATAGAAAAGCAGAAGACATTACACGATTTTTGTCATGTTTATTTAATTCTTTAAAATAAAATTTATTTTTATGAGTGTGAATGTAGCAAACATGAGACAATTCATAAATTGAAAATAAATAATTTAATTTATTAACATAATGAAATTGAAAATAATGCGCGTACTGATTTTTCACTTATCTAAATACGCAATTTTTAATTTTTATTTTATTTACATTTCATTTATTTATCCTAAAATTTTTTAAATTACCAATTGTCAGCTACATTTACACTCATTCATTTTTATGAATTATAATTTATTTCCCAAAAACTATAATATGAGATATATTAATTTATTAACTTTTTCCGCAATTTACATATTATATGCACAATACAGTGGCACTATCACAGTGAAAAAAAAAAAAAAAAAAAACAATAATGATAAAAGAAAAATTTTGCTTGTATATTTTTATTTTATACTTCCTAGTTTCAAATTTTTGATTTATCTTGAATTTCTACTTGAATTGTTTCCTTTAGCCACCAAAAAAATTAATTGAATTAGAATAACCGTTTACTAGCTTGGAAACCATGATGGGTACAAGGGCATAATTTACTGCCATAGTACAGAGATGTCCTAGCAGTATCTTATATTTTACAGGCTGAACTTTAAATGATCAAACGAATTAAATAAAAAAAAAAAACTTTATTTTATATTTATGAGAATACATTATCTTTAAGTTTTTAATTTTAATTAATCAATTTTTAAATTTTACAACGAAAAGTTCTTTAAAAAAATTTTATTCTGAACTTTATATAATTATAAAATCATAATATTTAAAAAAAATTAATTGCAAAGTAAAGTATACTTTAAAAATGAAAATTTAATATAAGAATTGTCACGGATAATAGAAACATAGTTTTTAGTGTTTCTATTTGATTTATTGTGAGAGTAATCTCATAATCTTCCAATGGATTAATTAAAAATATAAAAATAATTATACTAAACAAGAGGGTAACTAGCTGAGGATGCAATTCCACATTGGTTGTCTTTATTACGAGACATCTTGATGTATCCTTTCTCACCCCATTTTTCTCCCCAGCTGTTTTTAACAAGCCAGTAGTCTGTTCCATTTTCATCAGTACCATAACCGACAACTAGAACACCGTGATCTAATTGGTCACTAGAACATTCCTCCTCATCATAGACACCTGCACAAATTAAAGAAAAAATTTCAATTAAATGAATAATAAAAGAAGATAATTAGAACTAAATATATTACCTTCAGAATAAAATTGGAAAGATCGTTGGGAAGCATCAATAGCGACAGAAACTGGTCCTATGGTTGCAACAGCTTTTTTCAAACTTTCTTCATCACCTTGAGGAATGTCAACGTATCCAACGTCATCAGCGCCGCTGTTTCGTGGATTATAACGACACTTGTCATTTTCTGCCTCATACGGATAAGTTTTTTCAGTGTCAATTCCTTTATTATATTTTATATACTGGAATGCTTGATCCATTAAACCACCGTTACAACCATTGTTACCATACTTTCCAGAACAATCAATTAAATTTTGTTCACTTAATGATGTGAGAACGCCAGACTTTCTATAATGTTGTCCTTCTAAAGCTCCTGTCTGTCAACAGAAAATAAGAAATTGTTAATGATTCGATTAAAAATTAATACATTGGATTATTCAAAATATAATTTTATTTATTACTGTAGAGAATGCCCAACATGAACCACAATGGCCTTGATCTTTTACTGGTGTAACAGCCCCTTTATGTCTCCAGTCAACGGATTTTGGAAACTCAACATGTTCTGGTGGAATAAATGTTGCTCCACGGCTTAGACCTCCACTACGTTGTAAAGAAGATCTTAAATTTGTATCTATAGTTTTATTAAATCCATTCATCACACGAATAAAATCGTGATGGAGCTAAATCAATAGAATACTTTTTAATATATTATTTATAGTTATTTCTTAATAACTGATAATTTAATTAAATATATTATAAATATACCATATCTCCAAATTTGTTGAGGGCAAGTTTGTAAGAGACCAAGCCTTTCTCATATTTAGCATTGTGTTGAGCAACCTTATGTTTATTATCCATGTAAATTTTCATTCTAAAACCTTCTTCTATATCATTTTCATATTGCTTGTTATGTTGAATCTAAATCAAATAATAATAATAATAGTAATAATAATATATTTAAAAAACTATCAAACTGTACCTTGAAAGTATTCCATTCTTCTTTGACAAGATCGTAAACTGAAATAGCCTGGATGGTAGCAATAAGTACCGTGAGCATAAATAAAACAGTCTTCATGACTGGTTATTTAACAGGAATCAAATTTTAAATAAAAAAAATATAAAACCTGAAAGGAAAAATAATTGAATAACTTTTAGGATTTGAATAGTGTGATTTTAATATTACAATCGATATTTATTAAAAAATAAATTAATATCAAGATCAAAGTTTCTTTGTTACGTGATGACTCATCCAACTTCATTGTCATTTGTTACAGCGAAAGGTTATTTATTGTAGTGTATTATTTTTAATTAAAAAAAATTTTCCATTATTATATCAATTAAAGATTAATAATAACACGTCACAGAGCGATATATAATTTATAACTGATTATTTAATTTTATTTATAAATTAATAATAATAAAAAAAGGTGTATTGATAATTTTGTTAACTGCGCACTTAGTAATGTAGATATACACAATTATTTTAAAATAAATATCGACTTTTTATGACTGTTAAAAGTAAGTGGTAAAATATAATTTAAAAAAAATAATAATTTTTATAAGTTAGAATTTACCTCAGTAAAAAATTTGTTAAACAATTTAAGATGTGTTGACGACAACTGTCAAACTAGCACTGAGGGAAATGTAACTATGCAACGTTTTATTTATATTGTTTGTCTACTGATACTTGTCTACTGAACTACTACAAACTATAAGTATTACACTATACTATAATAAGAATAAGATGGCTTGGGAATAAAAAGTAAGTATAATATGCACCTCAATGGTTAGCTTCCATTGTTATTAAGAAAAAAAAATCTCAGTCATGTATTTATATTACACCAATAAAAAATATTTCCTGGAACTCTATCTACAGAATATGAATCACAACACTGTTTATGTTATTTATATTTACTGAGGTTTAGCATTTGTCAAATCTATAATCGAATTTCATATTAAGTGTTCATATTACCCGCTATCGCATCACGTGTGCCTTACCGCGACTTTATCTCTTCCTCCCCCTTTTTCTTAATAATCCCAAACGGCAAAAAAATGTTCCGATGGTTTTTTTTTTTAAATTCTAATTTGTTCCCATAATATTAATTAATGTAATTAGTTATGAATAAATAATATATGATGTTACACTAATCATTATAAAACCAATAGAAATTTCAAGAGAGACGCTTTAAGCGAGAAAACCACCAAAAAATATTATTCAAATTATAAAACTAAAGTTTAAGTTGTAAAAGAATCTATTACTTCCCAAACGACACAAAGAAAAATTCTTTCCTTTTTGTTGAATTTAAGTTAACAATTGATTAGATGATAGCAAATTGTTGCCTTAAACTTAACAAAAAGTCAAAAATTTTTTTGTGCCGTTTAGGTTATGTAATTTATGGGGTAATTACAAAATAAATAACCTTTTTTAAATCATAGAAAAAATCGAATCACGTGTATATTATGTATCATTGGTAATGTGACTACTCATCATTAGATGTTTATTAATTACTCATGTGACTGACAATCTACATGTTATCATTTATAACCCATATTTCATATCATTGATAAATAAACTCTTGCTAAACTATTTTATTTTTATATTTTTTAGTAAGCAAAAAATTAAAAACATTTAAATAACAAAAAAATTTTCGAGATAGCTATTTTCATTTTTTGCGACGAATCAAATACAATTTTTTATTAATAATAACAAAAAAAACTAACATATAACGTTCTATTCTTGTTTTTTTATTTTGTTCTAAATTCGGGTATGACGTACTATTTTTTAAAACGACACCAAATTTATAATTAAAAAAATAATTACAGTAAATTCTATCTGAAATTACCCTATCCAAAAATTCCCATAGAATCCACTCAACTGCGACAAAAACCGCACAGAATCCTATAGACTGTATTGGTTTCTATGAGGTTTTTGTCGCAGTTGAGTGGATTCTATGGGAATTTTTGGATAGGGTACACCGCCTTCAAGAGTATTATAACAATACAATTATAAATGGGCGGTGATTAACAATTTTATAACCAATAGTTGAATTTCATCTTTTTAAATCTTTTGTTTTTTAAAAAGTAGTGGTGAGACGGTATTTGAAATATTGAGAGGAACGTAACAAGAAATAATTTTCTGTATTTAGAGTTAACGGAAGTTTGACATAACATTGACCTTGGTGACACACGTGTAAAATTAAAAAACAAATAAAATATACAGCAATAAGTTTTTAATATTTTAGTTTATTTCAACCAAACTATATGTAATGTATCTCTTAGCCTATTAACCTTTTTTATTTGGAGAATACAAATCTTGTATGCTGTTTTAAGACTGCAAACTCATTCTCATATGCCCTGAGAGGATTCTAGCCTTTTTTCTCTACCCTGCTGACTGCTTAAAAAAAAAAAAACGATAGATTCTCGTAGCTGTATGCATGAGACCTATACTTGAGTATAGTACTTTTTCATAGAACTCAATGATTCTCGTAAAACCTCTGTGAGAATTTATGAGAATATAAGTAATGGTCTCTATGAGATTTTTTAAACAGGGTTATTTTGATCAAGACACAACATTTAAGTGATGGCTATCGGCAAATTTTATGAGTAAAAGCTAATACATTATATTAAAAAACGAATATATTATTCTGCACAGAAAAAAAAATAGGTAAAGCAAAATTTACTATTTGGAGAGCAAACTCAAAGCCAATATAGAAATTATTTAATTTACTTTTAACATAACTTAAAATTACTATACTATAAGTAAAAATTATTATCTTTTTTTTATATTTTTTAATTTATGATGACAATTTTTACATATAATATATTAATTTTAAGTTTAAAAAGTTAAAATTAACAAATTTCCAGAACAGTTTTTAGTTTGCTTTCCAGATATTAAATTTTACTTTACTTTTTTCGGTATGCTTATTTATTAATGATAATTTACCTGATTAATAAAAAATTTTTATTTTTCCTTGAAAATTGTGTATGTAGACTTTACAAGTAATTGATGAAGAGAGTGAATAAGAATGAAACAGAAATCAACAAAGATATCGGCTAGCATTGTGAAACAGTTTATCTTTTGATTGATATTGCAACAAATGATTTTTTATTCAATTTAATTCACTGATAAAATTGCAGCATTTAGAATGCAGTTTTGTTGATACACGAAAAAAAAATTTCCTTCGAAAGAAAAAAAAAAATTTGGTAAATCCAAAAGTGCAAGACTTAATGCTCGTTTGATCGTGGAATATATATATATATATATATATATATATATATATATATATATATATATATACACAAAAAAATGTATGATAAGTTTCAAGGGCAATTTTTTTTTCTTTCTGTTAAACTAGAAATTTAAATTTCGCTCCGAAAAATAATCAGGTGTATTTTTGCGCGCAGGCGCGACTGGTGTGACGAAAGTATATGTAAAAAACATTTAGATATTCGTTATGAGTGTGACTGCAGCGCCAGACAAAATATGAACTACGGGAGGCTGTCAGAGTATGTTTTTATACGTATGCCAATTAGGGTGTTTCAAAAAAAAGAACAAATTTTTTTTTTTTATGGTATCCAAAAATTGAAAGTATAAATAAAAATGAAAATTTCGGTACCATTCCGGGCTCTTAATAATGATATTAAGGTTTGCCTCAATCCATTTTTCTACTTTCAATTTAAATAACACGGGAAAAATTTTTTTTTTTTTTAGAATTTTCTAGCTCCCAAACTAATTAACGGATTTTTATGCACTATATATGTTTTTGTAGGAAATTGAACGCTCTATAAAAAAAGTCTCTTATCATTTTTTGATAAACCCCACTATTCAAAAGCTATTTAAGCTTTAAGTCAAATTTATAGTAAATTTTGAGATTTTTTTACTTTTCCGGCGAAACTATCAATCTAATCAAAAAATGTCATTAAAACTTTTTGTAGATAATTTTATTTCTTACAAATCATTATAAATAAAGTTTTTCGAAATTCCTTATTGTTCACAAGCTATTTTCATTTCAATGTCAAGCTCTTAAAAAAATCGATTTCTGATTGATTTGAAGAGCTTGACCACTCAATTTAAGTCTCTGTTATACTTCCATTAGTACGTAGGAATAAGATAAACCATATATATATGGTATACCATCATGTAGACAATTTAGTAAACTTTAATTCTGACTTAGTTTTGAGTCAATTGATCGATAAATTTATTTAAAAATAAATATTTCAGTCCAAAGAACTATTTACGTCAATTATCTTGTATGAAACTTTAAAAACACGATAACTTTTAAAAAGCACCGTCAATTAACACGATTCTTTTTTAAATACATTGATTTTGTTAATAGGAATAATTCTATTGAAATTCATTGCCTGAATTTTTGGTGTTTAGTTATAATTAATAAAAATTAAAAACCTAAAATTCCACCTATAAATTCTCCGTTTTGATTGTGTCCTTTTTTTCTCATGAGATATACCATGTAGTGCAGTCACTCTAGCAGTCACACCAAAAGCGCGAAATTTAAAATGTATAATTATTGCACGCTGTAAGTTTTTTTTTTTTTTTTTTTTTTTTTTAGCTTAAAAATATTCTTTTCGGTGTGAAAAAAAAAACATTAATAAACTTTCTATAGTAAATTAATTAAATAAAGTATTGTAAAAATAAGGTCAAACGCGTATGAGACGTGCACTTTTAGATTTTCAAAACTTTTTGTTTTAAACTAAAAGAAATTAATTATTACATATAGAAATTGGTTAATTCAAATTTCGAATAATTTTCTTCATTCTAACCCAAATGATTTAAATTAAGCTAGTGTTCTATTTGCTAAGATAATTTTTCTTCAGCCAAAAAAGTAAATGTTGTATTAAGCAATTAATTTATTGCAAACTAGTAATACAATAATTTCTTAGCACATCAGAACGATCTCTTGAGTAGTTTTTTTTTCTCAGTGTAAAAATCGAAACGATAATTTCAGTTTAAACTATTAACTAAAATGTAGTTATATATTCTGCATTTTATCTTATCGTTTTAAAAAACAAAAACTATTAATGCAACTTTTTAATCTACTAAATATAAATATAAAATTTCCACAACGAACCAAAACAATTATTGTAGCTGTTAACGATTTTATCGTGAAAACTTTCCTCACCAGATAGTACCTCTTCCATACATAAATTACATAATTGAGAAAAATATTGTAACTCAATGAATAAAAAGATGGACACACAATAAATTATTTACAAAGGAAGAATATTCTTCAAAGTATCACAACTATCAAACGTTCAAAATGAATTAATAAAGGAAATTATTTAAACCACTATGAATTTAATTATAAAATGAATTAAAATTACCGCGTGACATGCGCGCTCATAAAATCAATGAGCCGGCTTGACTGTATCAGTACGGTGCTGTCAAGAAAGGACGTGCCCATCGTCGTGGTTTCTTTTAAAAATCTATCAGTTTTTCGAGTTAAATTAATCTGTTTAAAGACAATAGTCATGTAAATTAAAACAACATAATGCCAGCCCAAGAAGACATGGATCTGTGTACAGACAAAGTGCTGTCAAAAGGCAGAATACTTCAAGAGCTTACGAAAGCTGTTAAACTGGTAAGTATATGTACTAACACGTCTTTTCGTATGAATGCGTCAAGGCTGTTTAAAATATATGTATACATGTGCAACACACATATGAACATAGACCTATACGTACAGTCAATTTTAGAATACTTGACAAAAGTAAAAGGAAATTATCGTTCATACACACTCAATATCTTTTGCAATCTCTTAAAATCTACTTATGATCGCTCTTTCTTGGTTTGTTTTATCACATAGTTTAAGGTGTCTTCAATATTGATTAAAAATTTCAATAGTGCTTATAATCTATAATAAGTTATGCAATTTTTTTTAAACAATTAATTATTCGCATTATTAACTCCAATAATTAATAATTATATCACGTTTTATTTAATAATTTGACGTATAATTAACATTGAAATAAACTCTACTGCTGAAGAATTGCGAAATATTTTATTGAGTGTATTTAATTGTTAGTTATTTTTATTAATATGAAATGTTAGTGAATAATTTAAATTATAATAACATTTTTTTTTTTGGTTTAGGTTTATGCCCAAAGTTTATATGGAACAGTTGTGTTGGATGGAGATTCTTGGCTAGTTTACTGGTTAGACCGTGCTCTACGTCACGGTTTACGTGTTGAAAAACATGGTTATTGGGGTATGGTTCGTGAACTTAGTCATCATGATACAATTGTTGTAATTCATGCTTTACAAAGCGTCTTAACATCTATTGGCAAAGGTATCTATTAACTTTTAATAATTTTTAAAATTAATATTTACTATTATTGTCATTATATTATTAAAAAATTTTTTTTTAGGTCGTGCTTGGCTTTATCATACTTTGAGTGAAAGTATTTTTGAGAGTTATTTAGCATGTTTTCTCCGAGATATAAACGTCTTGAAGAAACAGTATTTTCCTCATGCTCTTGTTCGCGACGCTGACAAAACTCATCAGTTAATAAATCTTTTAGCTGGCTTAGAAAATGTATCATTTACTCTGCAACTGGTAAGTTTATGTTTATTGTTATTTTTTTTTTAAGATAGTAAATCAACACACACAGTAAAAAATATTGCTATTGCGTATCTGTGTTTAACGGGCCGTATTAAATTTTTGTGTTAATTATTTTGTGCTAAATCAAGATATTTGACTGTATTACTTTAAAATTAACAGTAAATTTATATTGAAAATTCATGATACAAAAATAAAATGTAAAAGTTAAAATTTTTTTGTGTCGCCACTAACATTTAAAAAGTGTTGAATTTTAACACAAATAGTCTGTGTTAAAAAATAACACAAACATTATATGAACCGTTTCTAACACACGGATTATGTTGATTGTAACACAATATTTTTTACTGTGTAGATACTCCTTCGTATTTCACATGCCATTATTGCTTTATTAATTTATAATATTGAAACAGTCATTCAATTATTTTTCGATATTAACATTTTTGTTTATTAAAGCTAAATATACTGTTGACATGAACTTCGTGATAAACTTTATTAATTTAAATTGATATCAATTTGATTTCTTTAATCTATAAATATTTAATCTTTTATATATATATATATATATATTATTTAGCGTGTAATAAAAATAATTAGTTTCATAATAAATTAAAAAGGTTTTATAGAATGGATACTAATACTTCTCATTGAACTTTGAACTGATATATATTTTTACCTCTGTTTATTTTCTCTGTATGTGAATGCTAATATCGCCCCCCTGGTAACAATCATCACTTTAATAAACAATATCCCTCTTTACTTATACATACATATATATATATATATATATATATATATATATATATATATATATATATATATATATATAAGCCAAAATTTTTTTTATCATTCTTCATTTTTATTATATCAAAAATAATAAAAAAAAAAAATTTAACACTGAGGAAACTAAATTTTTGTTGATATTTGAAGCCCCGTAACTTTTTTCCAGTTCGTTTTATGTACATAATATATTAGCACTTATTTGTAGGGAATTTAATTTCCTACGAAATTGTATTAGGTGGCATTAAAAAAAAATTTTTCTCCATAGCCTGAATAACGAAACACTAAAATGAAAAATTTTCACGTGTATTTTAAAGGGAAAAGGGACCCCCTTTGTGATAGCTCAATTTTAAATATATCTGGCTGAAATTCGGTGAGGTTTTTTTTTATAATATAAAGTAACTTTTGAGCCCATAAGACGTTAAAAAAAAATATTTGTTTTTTTTTTGGGATACCCTAATATATATATATATATATGAACAGATCCATTCCTTCTGGACGAAAGTGTGCGTGCGTGGATCACCGATTTGGACGCTGTTTTTTTTCTCGAAAGTAGATCAGAAAAGAAGGTGATCCTAAAAAATTGAGCTCAATACCCCGAAATCCGGCCACTGGAGAATTTTTTGAAATTTGAAAAAAGTCAATTTTTTGGTTATTTTTAAAAATTTGTATCTCAGCTTTTATATAACTTAGAGAGACCTTCCTGTCGGTATTTTTCTCTGTGGACACTCTGATTCTAAGAAAAAAATAGATATTTGCTCTAAACTGATATCCGGCTTAGTTGGGAGCTTCCAACTAAACCACTGAATTAGCAAAATTTTCCCTCTTTTTAAAATCCCGTCAAATTACAGTTTTCAGTGTAAAAGGATACATAACAGTTGATATTTTTTGTGTAGGTGTACTCTGTTGATATCTACCGTAATTTTCCTTAATTACTTCGATTTCGTTTATATCCGGCCATCCAAAGCCGATCAATTTTTCAAAAATTGCTATATTCAGATAGCTATTACTTTTTTCTCGAAAGTTCGATTTGCTTCAAATTTTCAGGAAAGTTGCTTTGTTATATCTCTAAGAAGCCTCGAAAATTTTAACTTTAGTATCGAGCTTGGATCCGTAAAGCAACTTTTCTAAAAATTTGAAGCAAATAGAAGTTCCGAGAAAACAGTAATAGCTATCTGAATATAGCGATTTTTGAAAAATTGATCGGCTTTGGATGGCCGTATATAAACGAAATCGAAGTAATTAAGGAAAATTACGGTAGATATCAACAGAGTATACCTACTCTCTAAAAATGAATTAGTGAAATTCTCGCGAATCAGTGGATGGTCACTATTTCTACAGCTATAAGTATACCACTAATTCAACCAGTGGTATACTTATAGCTGGTTCCCAGTGAATATTCATTTGAAAAAATTTCACTGATTCATTTTTAGAGAGTACACAAAAAACATCAGCTGTTATTTATCCTTTTACTCTGAAAAATGTAGATTTCAGAGGATTTTGAAAAGAGGGAAAATTTTACTAATTCAGCGGTTTAATTGAAAGCTCCCAACTAAGCCGGATATCAGTTTAGAGCAAGTATCTATTTTTTTCTTAAAAGTAGAGTATCCACAGAGAAACATGCCGCCAGGAAAGTATCTAAGTTATATAGGAGCTGAGATACAAATTTTTAAAAATAACTAAAAAATTGACTTTTTACAAATTTCAAAAAATTCTCCAGTGGCCGGATTCAGGGGTATTGAGCTCAAATTTTTAGGATTACCTTCTTTTCTGACCTAGTTCCGATAAAAAAATCAGCGTCCAAATCGGTGATCTATGCGCGCACACTCGTCGAAAAGTAATGGATCTGCCCATATATATATATATATATATATATATATATATATATATATATATATATATCTCAAAGTTTGTATTTTTAAAGTTTTTAAAGCAACGGGTTATCGTTGTATCTTTTTTTTTCTTGTTTATTTATTTTTTATTTAATTCGTTTTTATTATCTTTATTTTTTTTTTTTTATCATCGGAATGGAAACGAATGGTAAAATTATCTCATATGTTAATAATTTTTTTTAGGATGTCACATATTTAGATATATGCAATTATATGCCGCAGCGGCCTATGAGTGGTTCACCATCAGGAACAGCACTATCATTACATTTAAGGTCGTCAAGTATCACTTCAAGTCTTGCTTCTCCCGGTGACAGTGGTGTTGCTTTAGATAGTGATATAGATATGGCTAATGAAACAGATGCAAGCAGTTACAAAGAAGTAAAATATTTAATTATGTACTTTTTTTTTTATCGATTATAGTAATTATATTTCCTATATGACTACATATCATTGTAGACATGTATACACAGTAAAAAATATTGTGTTAAAATCAACATAATCTGTGTTAGAAACGGTCCACACAATATTTATGTGATTTTTTAACACAGACAATTTGAGTTAAAATTTAAGCACAAAATTTGGATAGTAGGGTAAGAGCACCAGTACCCAGCCCCTAACCAGTAGCCAGTCGGACCTATACTTTAACATTGGCTCAAAATATATATAGATATAATTTAACATTAGGTGGCTGGCTACTGGTTGGGGCTGGGCACTGGTACTCTTACCCTACGAAAAGTAAATTCAACACTTCTTAAATGTCAGTAGAAAACTAATTAATTGAATAGGCTATAAATTATTAATTATATTTCCAACTGACATACTATTTATTACTTTGTTTAAGGAGGATTCATCAATGGACGACGTTCCTAAGTATAGAAATAAATATAAATCTATGATAATTGATTGTGCCCAAGATAACAAAAATTTAGATCGTTCATTTTCATCGAGTGATTCAAGTGAAGATGGAAAAATACCGGGCCACTCACCTGCAATACATTCTAAATATAAATATACGATTGTGACAAATAGTGACATTGCCAATCAAAATATTGTTACTAACAAAATTGATGACAATGAATTAAATTGTTCTAGCTTAGAAACTCTTAAAGATTATCATCATCTACATGATAATAGTTTGAATACATTACGGCTGGATAAAGTAAATAATGCTTATGATAATTTATCAAAAGATTATGTTAAACGTAGTAACTACTATGCAGATGGTAGTTACAGTTTTAAAAAAAATATTGACTCGCGTAATTCATATGTTATCAACAATGACACCAATTTATTAGAACTCAGTATGACTATTTCTGATTGTGATTGTTGTGCTGAAACTCCTTACAGTATTTTAAATACTGTAAATATGACAGATACAAGTATTTTATCATCTTCTGGATCAGAAGCTGCTGTTCAGCGTAGACAGCGTAAAAAGAAACGCGGTGAGACTAAAAAACGTGTAAGTTTTCATGAAGATATTTTTAAAACAATGAAATTAGATGATGACGAAAATTATTCGGATTTTTCAATGAGTTTTATACCAGTTAATTTTGTAGAAAAAAAAGATACACAGAAAGGAAGATATAGTTGGTGTGCTAATGGAGATTCACCTTACATTCAAAAGAGTATTAATACTAGAAATGCATACTCTGATTATTATTCATCATCTGTTGCTAGTAATTTCAATCGTAATAATGAATGTAAGTCATGCAAAAATTATGGATGTACCTGTGGACCATCAATATTAGAACGTGGAGTACCAGAAGGTCAAGAAGATCCTGCTAAAAATTTCAAACCAACAATGGAAATTGAATTAGCTGATAATGAAGCACAAGAAGCTTATTTTGTTGAAAAAGAATACGGGTATATTGTTGAAGATCCTGTTGTCAAATTAGAAATGCCGCAACCAGCGACTACTAAAAAATATTCAAGTTCTAGTGATTGGTCAGATGTTGATAGCATGACAACTTCTGCTGACCTTGAAGATAGAAAAAATTCTCGACATTTAGCTTCGCCTATTAAAAAATCGAACATTACTTCAATCTTGCCCAGTGATAATGGAAGATTTATCAGTTCTTCAACTCTTCGTCAAGCTCCTTCAAGTACATCGTTACTTGGTCGGTTTTTGAGATCAATAACTGAACGTAAATTTCAAGTTAAAAAGAATCAAAAGACTCAAAAAAATAGTACTTTATTTATAAAGGGTATTAAAGTGGATTTAAATTCTTTTAAAGATTTTAATGATAATTTAGATAAAGAAGTGCAAGAAAATATTGTTGCAGAAAAACAAGACTTTAGTGGTGAAAAAATAAGTTTAAAACTCAGGGAAATTTTTAAACGGGATATTTACAGAGATAAAACAGAAGAATTATATAAAGTATATAAAGTTAGAAGTTCATATATGACTAACGGTGATAGTCGACCGATGCTTACTTTATTAACAGATAAAACACTATACTTAACTGGTTTTAAATCTGACAATACTTATAGTAATCAATTTGTAATACCGTATAATGAATTAGATGTTATTATGATCGGACCAAATGCACAAACAATTTTAATATCCAACGCGGACTATGAAATGCAATATTTATTTTCAACAGGTTGTTCTAAAACAACTTATGAAATTATAACGCACCTTGAAATAGCTATGAGACGATCACCATCTAAGCCTAGATTACCAGCAGTAAAAGAACTTAATTATGAAGATATGATAAATCTTAAACATTCAATTATGTCAGAGACAGCTGTAGAATCAGATGAAAAAATAGAACATTACAGTCTAATTTATATGGAAGATGATCATATATCACCTCCTAGTACTCCTTGTGGCCCAACGAAAGAAGGAGATCTTATGTTTCGACCACATTCTTATCAATCATTACATCCTAATGCTCCGACACATCCTTGGGAAGCCGGTTATTTTGTTTTGAAAGGAGGAGTAGTCTATGTGTTTACAGACTCAAATCAACGACTTCCGAAACGTGCTATCCCATTGAAGGGAGGTCTTTGTCAAGGCTGTAGACGAATCCCCAATTCTCATCGGCCTCATACATTTGAAATACTTCTAAAACCCAATAAGTCTTTCCAATTTGCTGCACCTGACGAATATGTTGCTTCAGAATGGCTTCAAAGTTTCGTACAAAGTGCTTCTGGATTGTTTGATAGTTCAGAACAGAAGAATCCTTTACCTTGTAGTTTAGTTGCTACTACAAAACATTTAGTAACTATAAAAGAAGTTTTTCCAGGAACTCAAAGAGGACAGACACTTTCTTGTGCAACTGTTGAAGATTTAACGGCATTTCGTGTACCTCTAGCTCAACAGTCATGGTGCATTTTGGTAAATAATTTTAAATTAATTTTTTTGGTTTTTATCTTTTATTTTTATTGTATAAAAAACATTCTTAAATTGTTTTAGTATACACTGAGAGAACAATTTATTTGAGCCAAATAAATAGATTTATTTGACTGAACAAAATCATTTATATCATTCAAATATATATTTCTTTATAGTTAACAAATCTTGGTTGAAAAAAAATTTCAAAGGAAGATTTTTTAACTATAAACAAATCACTATTTCATTCAAATGAACCATATATTTGATTTATTGACCATTTATGAACCATTATTTGACTAAATATGGGATTTATCTGCCTGAAACAAATCTTATTTGGATCAAATAAATTGTTCTCTCAGTGTAATATTTGTTCGGTGATTGTTTTTCAAATTTTTATTTCAACTACACGGAGAAAAATTTATGGCAACGATTACAATATATTATGGGAGTAGTTCTCATATGGCACCCATAAAAATTATGTTAACTTTTCCTATCTATATAAATTTCATTCATATACAATATTGGAATAGCTCCTATAAAATTGTGGTAATAATTCCGATGTCATTATGGTAATCGTTCCCATACTGCTGTGGTAAACATTACCATAATATTATGATAATGGTAACCATAATATATGGTAACGATTACTATAACGTTTAGAAATTCCTCATTTTTGTGAAATATTCCTAAATATCATGATAATGGTGATCATACTATCATAGTAATGGTTACTCTACTATGATGGTAACTATTTCTATAATATTATAGTAACTATTAACCATAATATATCGTAACATTTGCCATATTAATATGAAAACGATTACCATAATATTATGGGAATACTTCTCACATATGATGAGAATGGTTACCATGATGTATAGGGTTGATTCCCATACGCACCTAGGAACTGTTTCAATGTGGATATTGAATTTATTACTATGTGACTATAAAAACTATTCTCATGAGTGTGGTATTCATTATCATAATTGAATTACCATACGACATAGGAACTACTACCATAGGCATAATTTTAGGAATTGTTCCCTTAATCGTTATGGCAACTTTTCCAAAAAATTATGGGCGTATATCTCATAACTCCAAGTAATTATTACCACAACGTTATAGATTTATACTTCATAAACGTACTAGGAACAATTACCATAATTTTCTCTTCGTGCTGGACGTTAATCGGCTCGATAATAAGAAGTTAATAATACTTAATTACATTTTTTTTTTTACTTTTTATTTAGGAATTCGCTTGTCGAGAAGTTCACGAAAGTAGTGGAGACTGGGTTATTTATTTTACAAATTATGCTGAATTATGTGCTTTTCGAGAAGTCTTAGAAACTTTATGGGCAAATACAAAAATGGTAAATCAATATATATACTATTAAAAATAAATAATTAAAATTAACATAATGATTAACGTTATAATTATTTATTATTTAGGGTGAGTTCCCAATGGTAACTCTTCCACCAGAAAATAAATTGCATCGGCGTTGCTCAGACGTTAGTAAAGATCTTGAATGTACTTGGCAACATTTACTACCCGTATCACCAAAATAAAAAGTTAAGTTGTATAATCATTACTTACGTAACTAAAACATTGTCGGTACATTTTATAAAATATTTATTTAAGAAATGCATGTTTTGAGTCCTGCTTATAAACACACAACAAAATAAACATTTTTTAAAATTAGTATTAGTCAGCAATTATAATCATGTGGTTCACTTGCAACTTTTACGATCATCCAAACTAAGTTTATAACTTGTAAGAGTGATGCCTTAGATTTGCAATAATACATAATATGACATGGAATACTCATTTAAAAATGCATTTCTCAAGTATTTAAGTTGTTGATACACAAGATATTTTATATTGATTTTACTAAAATACCAAGTTATTGAAACTCATTGTAAAAATCTAATTAAATAGAGGTTTGGAATGAAGTTAAGATGCTTAAACAAAATGAATTTCAAAAGACCGTATATAGCATACATTACAGTCGACGACACGTTACAAGCCTGGTCTAGGAAACGTATGGAAAGTTTTTCTTGGAATTTCACACTCCCCACTACCGCGTGTTTAAACAGTAAAAAGCATTGTTTTAAAATAACATAATCTGAGTGTTAGAAACGGTCCACATTATATTCGTGTTATTTTTTAACACAGACTATTTGTGTTTAAATTTAAACATAAAATTCGGGTAATACCAGAAGTAAATTCAACACTTTTTAAATGTCAGTGGCGACATAAAAAAAATGTTAACTTTTACGTTTTATTTTTGTATCATGAATATGGATATTCAGTAAATGTAATTTATATATTATTTTGCGGTTATCAAAAGTGACAACAATTATTCTTCACCATTGAACTATTTTTTAACAGTGAACATTATTTTTATTAGTCAAAAATTTTAAAAATCACTTAATATTTCATACCAGTTGTAAATGGTAAATCAATTAATTTCGTTAAAAAAAAATAAAAAAAAAAAAAAAACATTTTTATTTAGCGAAAAAATAATATTTACATTCCATAGAATAATTCGAAATTATATAACTAAATCTTTTTGATTAGTATGATAAACATTTCAGTTTTTAGTAAATGGTAAATTTAATATACTACTAATAATTAAAATTTTTTAGTTTAGTTGAAATTTATAAAATGTCGATTTCACTCTAATTTTTTCTTGACTGTCGATTGAGTTTTTAAGATAAATTTACTGTTAACTTTAAAGTAACACTTAATAAATGTTGATAATTTGGATTTTTGTATCAGGTAACACTATTTAAAATTTTAAATAGTAGATCGATTCAAAATTTTAAAGTAACACAGTGAAATGTGTTGATTTAACACAAAAAATTTAACACGGGCCATTTTTAACACTGATTCACAATATTTTTAACTGTGTAGTTTTGTTCTCGACTACCTATTATAAGCCTGTTTTATTTTATATGATTTTAAACGTTATATTTACGTTTTATCACTTACACCATTATCCCGATTTTTCTAATGATTTTAGTGCTAAAATAAATACTTATTTTTTTACACTGATAATAATTATAATGCAAAAAATTATAATAATGACGGTATTAGTTCCAGTAATAATAATATTAATTCAATTGATGAAGTTAATGATCAGTTAAATTTTTCAATTGTCACAGAAACTTCGAATGTAATTCATAATTACAATTTTGAACAATAGATTATATTTTACTTGATGTTGATCCAATTGTTTTCTGCGAAACATCGATAGTAAATTTTCATCATTAATTTGTCTATTTTTTCGTAATGTTAGTTTATAATTTTGACAATTTTAACGGAGTCTCATAACGGGCTCTCTGGTACGAAACTCAAAGAAGTGGTTAAGTGGGAGAAGCTGTTGTACTCAATAACAGCCGATTGAAGGGAAAAGGCTTATTACGGGCAGGCTTATGATGGGTATAGTTGACTGTATAATTATATTCTTCTAATGAATACTCAAACAACTTGACTCCTTAAATTTTTTGGAATTAAAATAAATTATAAAAATGCATGAGAAAACTCGTAATTAATTATTAAAAGTACAGCTACGATTATATACAAAAAAAAGGATTTCTTGACGCAAAAGTTTTTACTTGCCTCTAGAAATTTTTTTGCATTATGAATTCCTAGGCCAAGAAATCCTTTTTTTCTGTGTAAATTTGCACACCGATAAAACAATATTTGAAAAAAAAATAGTGCAATATACATCCATAGATATATAAATATATTCCTAATTACATTACCCATATAATATATATTATGAATGTATCGTATATATTAATTTATAACAGAAAGACTGTTAAATGAGGGAAAATTGTGAACGAATATGTTATTGATCGTATGGCTGTCTTCTATTATATTTACGTCTAATGTGAGAACGATAAAAAATTTATATATCCACTAAGTACGCTACGAGTGTAATATTATAATATGTACTATTAATTATAAATTCAGTTATTTGGTATCAAACACATAATTCCTCATCTTAAAAGTACTTTGTTTTCTTTATTTCAAAATTATTTGAAACGCGATCAGTCGTTTTTCTCTTTCATCGTGTAAAATTTTCTTTATATAAATGTGTAAATTAATAATTACAATAATCATTTATTCATATTTATAATATGATTTTATAAATCGTGGTGCTTTATTAAATGTTAAATTTTTTTTAATTTATAAATTGGAAAAATTTATTTTGCGATAATAGCGTTAATAAGAGATAAGTTTGAATGGAATTGAGGGAATTATTAAGTTCTTTTTTTTATTATTTAGTTTTAAAAGAAAATTTAAGTATAGAAATTTTAATTAAAAATTTTTATTTTTTTACATGACAAATTATTTTCAACTTACTACTTAATTAAATATTTATTTTCAATCATTTGTTAATACTCCATTATTTTTTTTTTTTTTATTAAGTAAATTGTTCTGACGTCTATTAAAAAAAAAAAAAATTGTATTACCGAAATTGTAATTAATTAATTAATTAATTAATTAAAAATATAGATTATACATGTAAACAATTGTATAATGCAGCTGTTATGAAATTGTGATAGAAGTAGAAATACAAATAAAAATGAAAAAACAAAAAAAAGTTACATACATGGTGACCTCATTTGGTGATAAAACAGAAAAAATATTTGAACATTCAGTAGTGAATATTTAACTAAATATTACAATTTTCTATTATAAATTGTATGACAAGTGTATCAATATCAATTATTCTTAGTTTTATATATTTACGTTAACATCACAATGGGTTTTTTTTTTTTGACAATTATTTAAGTATTTCGAGCTCATGTGATTTCGAAATAATTCATTTATGCAATGTAATTATATTAGAATTACCAAATAAAATGTACAAGCTAGTCAGGTGATGAAATAAAGTATAATTTTATCTTTAACACACGATTTAATTATTTTAACTTTTTTATTTTAAATAAGATAGTTAAGGTACATAATGACCCCTTGAACGTGGATGGCTCAAGAGTTTTTCGACATTAGCTTTAGGATAGGCGGCTTTCAATGCTTCTTTATCCACATTCGGGAAACGTTTAAGAATAACCTTTACTAAGTTATTTTGATGACTAGAAAAAATAAAATAATGTTGTTAAATACATGTGTAATTTGGTTTAAACTTATTTATATTGCAGGTCTCGTAATCGCTAAAAAAATTTCCGTCAATACACTCACTAAAATCTTTGCTACACTCCCACCAGTACGTAAAAATAAGATAAATCATATACCATCAGAAACAATTTATTAAACTTTAATTTTGACTTAGTTTTAAGTCGGATCATCGATAAATTTTTTTAAATAGAGCCACCCGAGCATACCCGAAATGGAAAAGTATATTTCTTATTTCAATCAATTTAAAAGTTTCATTTTTTGGAGATTTCATAAAAAAATCTACATATTGTACTTCTTATTCTAATACAGAAATTAAATTTCATATTTATTTTACAATATCATTTAAATAATAATGAATGAGTGGTGATTTCTTTTTTATATTTTCAATTTATCGAAGTCACGACGTCAACTGGGAAAATTTTCATGTACCTGAAGATCGGGACGTTTTTCGCGCAACGAAAAAAAAAAAAATTTGGAAAGTAAAAAATCTACTGGATGATTAAACCTCTGAAATGTTTCGCATATACTTAAATAAAAGTATGTCAGTTGAGAATCTTACGCCACCCCTAACCTCCGGAACTAGCCTCAAAGCAGTCGAATTACATAAATTTTCTTTATTTTCGTTGCGCAAAAAACGTTCCGATCTTCAAGTACGTAAATTTTTGTGCAAAATTACATTTTTATCTTCAAAAATTTGTAGAAAGAACGAAATAAATTTAATTGCGATCTTATGAAATCAATTATTATACCTTTGAAACACCATAAAAAATAAACTAATCAATTGAATATAAAGTTATAATAGTGTTAATTAATGCTTATTTTATAAGGTACAACATTAATTTTACGAAATTGAATTTTGTCTTATCATTCAGAAGTAATTCGGTGATGAAACTGCGAAAGTAAATTCCTGAATTTTTTTTTCAAATTTTCAAGACCATCAAACAGTTAGAAGAAATCGTTTAAATAATAAGTTACACAGCGGAAATTATAGCTAATCGCACGAACTTTAAAATCCATTTTATAAAATTTAGTTATAATTTCGGGTCAGAAATTATTCAATGATAAAGCAATTAAAGGGTGTTTTCGTGAAAATCAAAAAAATTAAAAAATATCCACAACTTCCAAATTAACCAACCGATTTCGCTCATCTCCGAACTTAATTAAGGTAATTGTCCAAAGAAAAAGTGTACCGAATTTCATAATGATCCGACAAGAATTGTAGCATCAATCACTCGGACACGGCACGTAGTATGACATATATATATATTAGGGTGGGCCAAAAAAAGTGACTGTTTTTTTTTCTTTAGTTACAGTGAAAATATTGTTTGAGATGACGAAAAAAAAATTCTGATAAAATTTGAGCTCTTAGTATTAATATTAAGAGGTGCCTATTTGCAATTTTTTGTTTCCCAATTAAATAACATAGCAAAAAAATTTTTTTATGTTTAAAATTTTATTACTCAGCATTCAATCAACGGATCGCAAAGATTGATACTTAATCTAGTAGGGAATTGGACGATCTACAAAATCTCTCTAAATAAATTGACTTCAAACTAGCCGTTTCCTCGTAATCGTGCCTTAAACATTGATTTGTTTTTTAAATTCTTTGTTTCTACTTTGGATTTTTGTAACTACTAAAAATATTAAAATTTTTTTTAGTCACGATATATATTCTTGAAGTAAATTTAATGCTCTACAAAAAAGGTTTCCTAACATTTTTTGCTAAATTCACTCCTTCGAAAGTTATTCAGGTTATTGAAGTCGTTTTGACTCAACTTCAACCTTGGATAACTTTCGAAGGAGTGAATTTAGCAAAAAATGTTAGGAAACCTTTTTTGTAGAGCATTAAATTTACTTCAAGAATATATATCGTGACTAAAAAAAATTTTAATATTTTTAGTAGTTACAAAAATCCAAAGTAGAAACAAAGAATTTAAAAAACAAATGTTTAAGGCACGGTTACAAGGAAACGGCTCGTTTTACAACAATTTACTAAGAGAAATTTTTTTAAGGGAATTTAATTTCCTTTAAAAATATACATTGCTCAAATTTTTCAGAAAGATAATTTACGAGTTTTGGGTAAGAAATGAAATTTCTTTCAAAAAACTTGAAGTCGTTACGATACACCTGTTAATATTAATATTAAGGGCTCAAACTTGCACAATAATTTTTTCTCGCCTCGGGGCGGAAAGCGTCAACTTTCATTCCGCTGTGCAAAACAAAGTTGCCGCTTTCCGCCTCCGTCGACGAGAAAAATAGTATACACTCCTCGGGAAGTAAATAAGAAAGCCTCAGATCACATGTAATTGTTGGCCGAGGCGAAGCCGAGGTCAACAATTACATGTGATCTGAGACATTTCTTACTTTACTTCCCTAGGTGTGTAATATACTATTTTTGGTCACCAGAAATAATATTTTCACAGTATCGAAAGAGAAAAAAAATAGTCGATTTTTTTGGCCCAGTCTAGTATATATATATATATATATATATATATATATATATATATATTAGGGTTCTCCATTTGAAACGAACATTTTTTTTTAGCGGACACAAGAAAATTTTGTTATTTATGTTAAGAGAAAGATTCCCGGAAAATTTAAGCACTTAATTTTAATTTTAAGTACTTTCTATCGAGCATCAAAGTTTTCCCATTTAAAAAGCATGTAAATCGAATAACTTTTCTTTAAAATTACTATAACTTAGCCCGATTTTGAGCTATCGTTTTGAAACCAGTTTTTATTTGTAGAGTATTTGTTGCTTTTTAAAAGTGTATAAAACGGTTTTGGTCTAACTCGATTCACGTCGATTGTATCAGCTTCGAAAGGCAATTTTTCACTAGATAAACAATGAGTCATATTAATTTTGAGGTTATGAATAATTATATTTTAACCATGGCAATTGGTAACATATTACATATGTTTCTATCACCGTGGAATCAAGTGAAACCACGGTAATACTGACACGCTTCAAAAGTTGGTGACAATTACTGCGGCAGTAAATTAAAAGTGACAATTGATTAAAATTCAATGTTTGTTGAATTTTCGACTATAAAAAAGTATAATCTTGCTCTGGAATGCAACAAATATAAGTATTGAAGCATTAATTCATAAAAAAAACACATTTTATTCGAGCCTACAGTTGCACACTAACTGCGAGAAATTGATGATATTTTCTCTTAAAACGTTCAATCGGTTTTCAATAATTTATAACAAACTATAGTAGTTACATTTTATACTGGATTGTTTGTTAATTACATTCTTGCAATATTAAATTTGTTGCTGGATTTTTTTTAAATTACAAAAAATTATGTATCATTCAATTATAATAGAATGAAAAAAATCCACGGTAATACTCATACCCGCGGTAATACCCACACTTACCCTATCTTGTATGAAACACGATAACTTTTAAAAAATACTGTCAATTAACACAATTATTTTTTAAATACTTTGATTTTGTTAAAAGGAAGAACTCTATCGAAATTTACTGTCTAAACTTTTGTTGTTTAGTTATAATCAATAAAATTCTAAAACTTACAATTCCACATCATAAAACCGTGTTTTGTTTGTGTTATTTTTTTTCCCGGGATATATTATGCAGTGCAGTCACTCTACACAGAAAAAAAGGATTTCTTGGCTCAAGAAATATTTTGCATTATGAATTGAAGAGAAAAATTTTTCTAGAACTAGAAAAAAATTCTTGGCTCAAGAATTTTTTTTTCGTCCCAAGGAAAATTTTTGTTTTCAATGTATAACGCTAAAAATTTTTGGGTCAAGTAAAAATTTTCTTGTGGCGAGTAAAAATTTTTTACGCCAAGAAATCCTTTTTTACTGTGTAGCAGTCGCACTAAGAGCGCAAAATTAAAAATGTGTTTTTGTATAATTATTGCACGCTTCATGTCTTTTTTTTTTTTTTAGCTCAAAAATATTCTTTTCGATGTGGAAAAAATAATATCAATAATTCTTCCATAGTAAATTAAATGAACAATTATAAAAATTAAGTCAAATGCGTATGAGACGTGCACTTTTGGATTTTCCCAAGCGTTATTTAAATATAAAAATAAAATATTTTTTTAATACGTACCTAATTTCTCTCTTCCTTTCTATAAATAATTTCTCACGATACAATAACCTGAACTTAGATACTGCGTTACCACCATATCGGAAGATATGACTTTTCTTCCATTGACTATTCATAAATTGAGGTATAACATGTTCGGTTAACTTATAACGAAATTTTAAACCTATTAAAGACATAAATTTAAATTGTTGAGAAATAATTTTAATAACCGTAGTAATAAACATTAACTTACCAAGTTGACTGTTCACATATCGTGATGGTCGTTCCCCGTGTTCACCAGTTTCAAGTTCATGATAAGCTATATTCCTTTCTCGTACAACTTGTTCTAAATTAGCCATACTATCTTCAACTTTGTCAATACGTTCTGGATTAGGAAAGTATTCAAATGCCCGGTTACATTCATGTTCCATAGTCATAAGCATGTTTTTTTCTTTTAAAAGGACATACCTATACCAAATTTTAAATTTAAATTAGTGACATATTTCATAGCTGTATAAAAAATATGATTAGAAACAAATCTGACGAAAAAAACTTTTCAAGTATCCAAAATTTAAAAAACGTATTTTGGAAAAGGAAAACAGTTACGGTAAAATTTTTTAAAAACAATTTTCTTTAAAATTTCATTTGTTGAGTATTTTAAATTTTGAAAATAAGCCGGTAAATTTTTATAGTGTTTCTGAAAAATAAATGAGATATAACTGTTTGTGTGCAGGCGGTCTACCAACTAATCAACAGAAAGTAATATCCATACTTAAGCGTACAAATGTTTTTTCAAAAATATTTGAAAAACAACAAATTAAAACAGATAAATTTGAATTTAAAACATTTAATTTTGACTTTGAATGACTGTGAAATTGGAGTATGCAGCACTGGTCTGGTCACCAGTCTGTAAGAAACATACATATATCGAATGTAGAGTAAGTCCAACCTTGGTTCCTTAAATATCTGTTATGGAAGAAATAGTGATCCTGAAGTTAGCAGACAATTAACAATTTTCGAATTTTTTTTCAACAAACCATTTACCAAAAAAGAAAAAAAAAAAAAACTAAAAATATGCACAAGTAGAAAATTACAAAGACTATAAATGCAATTTTTTTTCAATATTTTTTTTATTATGAGGAGGCTAACTACAGTATCATAAGAAATATGGTAGTTATCTATTTAATTATAACGTTACAGACTCTATTTTAAACTTGGTGCTGACAACAACAAAATATAAAAATTAACATCTTTTGTTGTGTCACCACTGACATTTAAAGTGTTTCATTTACTTCTCGTATTACCTGAATTTTGTATTCAAATTCAACACAAATTGTCTGTGTTAAGAAAATAACACAAATATTGTGTGTACTGTTTCCAACACTAAGATTATTTTGATTCTAACTCAATATTTTTTGCTGTATAAAAATCATAATTAATAAATTAAAGTTTAAATTCGTGACCGTTGAAAACCTTTGATTTTGACAAAATTAGAAAAAAAAACAGCGCATTAGTTAAAAAATTAAATTTTTTAATTTAATTGCATTTTTTAAAAATAAAGCTCATATATTTTCACATATCAATTGTACACCGGTGTGATTTTAAAATTTTCCTCAAGTGATTAATAGAGCTTTTAAGAAAAATATATTTTTTCGGTTAATATTTATTACCAGAGTTTACTAATTAAGGAAATAATTTAAAAACTAAGGACGGTAAATAAAGTTAAATTTTACCATAATTTGTGAAGATCTTGATTACTTTTGAGTCTCAACTCATCTTTATTCCACGAACGTCCAACTCTTATACGGTCCTGACCCCAGTTTTTTTCTTCATCAAAAAATTCCATAAGATCGTGTCGTTTTGTAGTTGTATGAAATCCAGCAGTAATTTGTTTCAAACATGATCTGTATAAATGTTATACATCTTTATAATAAATGATATTTTCTAAATAAATACAAAATTCTTAACCTTACTCATTTTAAAAAGTAAATGAATTAAAAATTACTAATGGATATTTACTTATGGAAAATATTTACTGGTGATTTGTTTATAAGAGAATTCTTAGATAATGATACTTTAGTTATTAATTTCGTGATATTTTGAATAGAATGTGGAATTTTCACGATACTTTGTAATGCAGCCATTTTTAAACTACTTAAGACTCGTCCCTGCGGGAATGACGTAAATTCCCAGGTGAAATAGCATGGAGTGTAATGGCAGGAGGGGGTAAAAATATCGCACGATCTGGTTGCACTGATTCCTACTTGTACATAGTCTGGTATAGATCACTGCTGCCAGAAAAAGGAACTGACAAACAGGGTCACGCAATCTGGTGGTAAAAAATCAAACTAATGATGGGTTACAAAAGTCGAGTAAATACACAGTAAATGCATGCTGTAAACACAAGAAATAATTTTTCTACAAGAAATTATTAAGAAATAAATATTAAAATGGAAGTTGGAATATTTACAGAACGTAAAAAGACAAAAAGTAGAGTATTTTGTGTAGTTCAGTAGAGATAGTCAGAGTAAAGCAAATAAAAATTTAAACGTAAAGTCCTCCCAGAAAGTAAGTCGCCGTCGGTTTTTACCCCCACTATGGAAAAACAAGTCTAATCTCACGCCGTTACTACACATTAACACTACAAACCGAAAATTTCCGACAATTCCCGACGGCGATTTACTCTCTGGGAGGACTTTAGTTTTCCATAAGTTATTCCGAAGGCTGACGATAGTTCAGTGCTATTAGAAAATTATTTTGGTAATTTTGAAAAAGTTGATAAATTAAAAGCATAGAAGAAGTTATTAAAAATAAATGAAGTTACTCCTCACCTGAAAGTTTGCTCTTTACATTTCAAAAGAACCGATTATTTTATATTGTCAGGTACGTTTGTAAAGTTTAACCTAAAAATTAAAAACTGAGAATATGATTTTTCTTTTCTTTTAAGTAAATAAACATTTTATTACAAGAACAAGTTATTGAAATTATTTATCCACTTGTAGATATTTTATGACCCTGAAAGTAGCAAACATCCGACAAAAATAAAGTTTAGCTAGGGATATCATAGGGAAAAATAAAGTTACCAGAAATCTGAATACAGGATGATGTATAGTTTTAATAAATTTAAAAGTGCATAGTTTAAAATTTTTTTTTTTCACTAACTATCAATTTTTTATATTAAAAAATAATTTTTGGAATACTCTCCTGGAGTTGTTAATTATCTCAATACTACAAAAACTGGTAGTTTTGATTATTTTGTAAGTATTTAATTGTGCCTATTTTTTTTTTTTTTCATTTTCACCTTAGAAACTTTGGCATGCCATAGCTACTTAATAAATAACTTTTTTGAGAAAAAAAAAAGGGGAATTGTAGATTTTCGAAAAATCTAAATGTGCATTTTTTTATTTTTTTGGTTTTTCGATTTTTTTCAAAGATATTGAAAAAATTAATTTTTTTCAAATTTTCTGTTGCGGATATACATTTTAAAAATAATTTTTTTTTTTTTAAATGAAAGAAGGCACTTTTTTCTTCCGATAAAATCTACATGTGCATGTTTTAATTATAATTTTTTTTCAATAGAACCGTTGATATTTTGAGATTTATAAGAAAATTACTTCGAAATACGATAAAAACTATTAAATCACGAAAGTTGTTTGAAAATAAATTATTATTACCTTTATTTTTATCAAACAGAACATCTTTTCTATTATTTTATCAAATGTTTTTGATAATTAAAGCAATAAATAATATTTTAATTTATTATTTACGACTTTTCAATATGATACTGGTTAGTAGACGTAGAATAATATTCGGGTCTTTTTTTAGACCATAAACCATAAAAAAAAAATATTTGAAAAAATTGCACCTGTAGTTTTTAAAATTTTCTACATGTGCATATTTTATTTTATTTTTTTACAATTGATTTGTTGAAAAATTCAAAAATTTTTAAATGTCTGCTAACTTTAGGATCATTTTTAAATACCATTTGTTAATTTTAACAACTTAATTAGTAAGTAAGAATAAATAATTAAATAATAATTGGTTTAAACGTTTAAATTTTGTAACAATATTTATTTTATTATTTATAACAAAATTTATAAACTAATAGTGTGGATTATATACAATGATTTAATTATTTTATTTTGCAGTTTATTTACTTTTTAACCAATTATTACATAGATCACAGTAATATTTAAATTTTTCATCCTGAATTTCTTTCAATGATTTATCCAAATAATGCAAACAGCCATAATGTGCCCATTTATGACAAAGATCGCATAAAACCCTGTTTGGCTCTCTTTGGTTCTCCCCTTGACCACACACCAAACATTGATTTAACACATCTAACAATTTTGTTATACAATCTTTTTTGAGCTGTTCTCTTAATTCATCAGGATTCATATTACTAATTTTATTTGAATTACCGTTGACAATTTCTTTTATATAATGAAGCACAAATATCCCACAATTATAAGTGTCTTGCTGGTATGGATACTCTATATTTTTTATGGTCCAATTAATTTTCTTTTTGGGAAAAACAATTTTATAACAATTGACAAAATTTTTTAGGTAAGGTGTACAATCATCATTTGATTTTCCTGGATTTAAGTAATGAATAAAGCCGCGTTCTACGTTGACATAAAAGAGGACCCAATGTGACTGATTTATGTTAACGGGAAAAAAATTTTATTCTGAGTACTCCAAATTTTTTTTAAATTAAGGTAAAAAGTGTTATCAACATTTTCACAATTCTTGAGTAATATAATGAGACTTATCTCACGTAAAGTATATCCAATTTTTTGTTCAGACGACTCGAGTATTAACAAATTACAACAACAATCGATGATGAAATTCGATAACCATTCTTGATCATAAAGAGTCTTGTAATCTTCACCGCTTAGATATATGTAAGAATTGTCATCGTTAACACTTTTTATATATGCTACAAAGTAATCTCTCCTACTATCATTAAAATAATAATAATAATCTCGATTTCCAATCGTAGAATTATCATTAAAAATCAGTGTCGTCCTCTTATTTTCAAAATTACAAACACTCTGCAGTTTTTTGGATTTCTGATAATAATTTGATCTAATTGTTTTTTTTTTTTTACAGTCTTTCCAGCCTTCCATTGATAATGAATTATCAGGCTCATTTATTATGGGGCAAGATCGTTTTCTCATATAAACCGAAGGCTTGGATAAATGTAACTCTTTATACACAGATGTTATGGCCAAATAACGATTGTCAATAAAAAATCCAACTTTTAAGCCCAATTCTTTTTCGGCTTTCACTTGCTTAAAATGATTTTCCGCAGTACTGTTACATAAATGTTTTTTATCAGAGTTTATGATTATTGACCAAAAGGAACCATCTGATATCATTTCTTCTATTAAATAATTGGCAAATTCCAAGCATTGGCTAGTATTTTTGACAAATTTTTTAGTACACCGTTTAGCAGCTACTTCAACTCGCATTTTAATTTGTAAAATATCATTGTAATAAGGACTAGATCTTGTGTTTTTTATGCTGTCATCTGGTTTTGATGTCAATTCTTCGTCAGAATCGTTAAAATCGTCGGAATCGTTGAAATCGTCAGAATCCTTGAAATCATCAGAATCATTGTCGCCTTGGTCAGAATTTTTTCTTTGGTGGTTTTGTACTTTCAACAGCTAGTTCATCGCTTCGAGGGACTCTTCATTTTTCCTTGGATATATTATAATGATAAATACATACTCAAACGTCTTCTTTAGAGTTTGGTAGTCACTGCAATGGACTAAGCCAGCCATCAACTCCAAACAGAAACTGATTAACGACTTGTCAACTTTTTTTTTTCTGCAAAGCTCTAGAAACCATCTTCATTACATGAGGATAACAAAAGTAAAGTGGTATGATGCAGTCATCTAATGGTTTTCTGGAAAGAATTGAGTCATAGGTCAGTTTTAAATACTCTCGTACAGACAAATTATTCCAGTCAGTCATTACTGCATTTACTTCAGCCCGGCACCAATCAGTGACGACTGCTTTAAACGGTGGCCACTTAACTTTATTTGAGCAGCATAAAGCTTTAAAATGAGCTAGAAATTTGCCAATATTCAGCAGTTTGATTATTCGTAACCATTTCTAGTACTGGGTATATTCGATGTTCAATATTCACAACCTCTGGGTAGTAATTTACCCTTTTTGACCCTTTAAACGGCTTTCTTACGACAGATCCGGTGGAATCGAAATAAAGGATTAAATCGGTATGTTGTTTTAACATTTCTATTTGGTCGGTGATCCCTAAATAAATAACAAACGGTGTTATAAACTGCTGAATATATGGGTGGTTGAAATTTGTTTCAGATAGTCGTAAAATTATGTCTGCACAATCATCTCGATGACGAGTATTCTCACAGATAATCTCAGAACGAGATTTCTGGAGAACTTCTAGAGAATGAGTGAACTGAAAATTCTTATCAGTTTGAGCAAGATCAACATCTATGTTGTCAACTAATTCTCGATGAATAGTGTCAGGTTTTGCAAATCTCAAATGTTTTTTTATGGCTTGACGGCGGGTTTTACTAAGTGTATAAGCAAAGGCTTTTGTATGATTTGGGAGATCGTTGGTGGAATAAATAAAAAGATGTGTTTTTAAATTATTGGTGTGCCCATTAAATTTAAACCTCACATTACAATTAGGTTGTTTACATGAAGCATAGTCTCTAAACCGATTATACTTATCAATCTTGATGCCATTAAATATCAGGATACAATTGATTCTGCATTCTTGAGGTAATTTATCTCGAAGAAAATTGTGGAGTAACTCCGATGATATATGACAATCCCTGATAAGTTCTGATGAACAAACTTTCATTTTATGTATCAGTTCATAATGGAATATTTTTTTTTCAGAACTTTTCAATGCATCATTATCTGCACAAGAGGCTACAGAAGACACTGAAGTTGTCGAGAGCATCTTCGTTATCTCCTCAAGCTCCCAGAAGGGGTTTTGGCGCTCTCTAGGGGGCGCCAGATCAAGTACGTACCACCCTCTTCGTGGGTTCTGTGACCAGTACTCCAACCGTTAGCGGTGCCCGCATGTTTTGCACCTTGTAACATGCGGCAACTCCGTGGTTGCAGGAAGCCAATAGGTACCTCTGCGCGGGCGTGAACCCCTTTTCAGGTGTCAAAAGCCTAAAGAGATAATAGCCCGTAAACAATACTTATCACTAGCATACAGTGATAATCACTCGGAGGACAACAGAGGGCAATCTTTTATAGCTGCTGTCACACATCCGAGTGAGTATAAGTGCAAGTGGAGGTAGCCCTTATGGGTATGGGGAGAAGTTGCGTCCCATCACTAATCCTACGCAACCGGTTGACCAGAGCCGAAGTCTGGTGCCACGGGGGGCCACTTTCCAAGCCCTCTGTGACCAGAGTCTCTCTATTTCCTGAGATGGAAGCAGTGTTTGGCCCAAGAAGAGGTTGGACTGGTGGTGGCTGATGGTAAGGCACCCACATGCACTGCATGCCTAATGGGTAAGCTAATGTGTGCTCATGCTCACATTTCACTTTTATAATATTATGGTAGAAGTATAATAGGGACCGCTCGCAACGCGTGTATGCCCAAAAGGGCGAGGAAACGGCTTCCGGTCGGCGGAGGTGGACTTAGGTCCCGTTACATTAATTAATTAATTATCTCCTCAAGCTCATTAGTCTCCTTGGGAGTTTTTATTGAAATAGTAGTAGACAATTTTTTATTTAACAGTTTTCTAAATTTATCAACAAAACCGTTTCGATTTTTTTCCCAATAAAAAAATAAATTAGTTCTCAAAGTTTCAATATCTTTCTTCTTTCTTAACCCTAGGTGGCTACAGAGCTTAAGAAAAAGAATCTTGTCTTGGGTTGGATTTTCGACAACTTCATCAATACTATTAATAATTGTTAATAATCCGTCCATCGTTTTTTGTTGATTGAACTTCATCATTACACACAGAATTACACACTTTCATTAATAAAATCAGTCAATGCAACACTGTACGTTTAATATTTTAATTAAAAATGAATAATTATATTTAATTAGTTTGGGCACCGTGAACAATTTGAAAATAGAATTATATACTAAAAAACAAAATGAGTGTGAATGTAGCAGACATCAGATAAATTTTTAATTATTAATAAATAGAGTAAATAATTTAAAAAATGAAATTTAAAAAAATGCACATTTAAAACATTTAAAAATTAATAAGTGCATTTTTTATAAATATCATTTTTTAAATTATTTACCCTATTTATTAATAATTTAAAATTTTTTTGATGTCTGCCACATTCAAACTCATAAAACAAAGGCATCTAGGATTTAAAATTCAAAAATATACGACACTAACGCCACCACAAAGATGGCGTCTCCAGTAGCGCCACATTCAAATTTAAATAATTCTATAATTAGATGTTTATGTCATGTATATATATATATATATATATATATATGTATAAACTTTTAGCGTTTAAAACACAAATTAAATTGTTGTTAAAATGTGATCCTGAAGTTAGCAGACAATTAAAAATTTCCGGATTTTTTTTTTCAAAAAATTAAATACAAAGAAAAAAAAATTAAAAATATGCACTTGTAGAAAATTAAAGAAGCTACAGGTGCAATTTTTTGAATATTTAATTTTTTTTTAATTTATCAGTTTAAAAAAAAATTCAATAATTATTAGACGTCGGCTAACTTCAGTATCATGTTAAAATTAACAAATGGTATTTAAAAGTTGTAAATAATAAATTAAAATATTATTTATTGCTTTAATTATCAAAAACAATTGATAAAATAATAGAAAAGATGTTCTGTTTGATAAAAATAAAGGTAATAATAATTTATTTTCAAACAACTTTCGTGATTTAATAGTTTTTATCGTATTTCGAAGTAATTTCCTTATAAATCTCAAAATATCAACGGTTCTATTGAAAAAAAAATTATAATAAAAACATGCCCATGTAGATTTTATCGGAAGAAAAAAGTGCCTTCTTTCATTTAAAAAAAAAAAATTATTTTTAAAATGTATATCCGCAACAGAAATTTTGAAAAAAATTAATTTTTTCAATATCTTTGAAAAAAATCGAAAAACCAAAAAAATAAAAAAATGCACATTTAGATTTTTCGAAAATCTACAATTCCCCTTTTTTTTTTTTCTCAAAAAGTTATTTATTAAGTAGCTATGGCATGCCAAAGTTTCTAAGGTGAAAATGAAAAAAAAAAAAAATAGGCACAATTAAATACTTACAAAATAATCAAAACTACCAGTTTTTGTAGTATTGAGATAATTAACAACTCCAGGAGAGTATTCCAAAAATTATTTTTTAATATAAAAAATTGATAGTTAATGAAAAAAAAAAATTTTAAACTGCACTTTTAAATTTATTAAAACTATACATCATCCTGCATTCAGATTTCTGGTAATTTTATTTTTCCCTATGATATCCCTAGCTAAACTTTATTTTTGTCGGATGTCTGCTACTTTCAGGGTCATGATATTTTGGCATTGATTTCATGGGGTTTTTCTTTTATATGACTCGTTTGGATGCAAAGCGCGGTAAATATGGTCATATTTTTATTTTTTTTTTCGCGGTTTATTCCACACTATTAAATCACCAACAGATAAAATTCGTTATGCGTCATGTATATTTTTTTGTTTTGGGTTTTTACCCGTCCAAGACGAGATATCTGATAAATTTAGTAACATTTTATTTATCTCGTATCATAACATGGGTTACGTATTTGAAAGTGTAACCCATCGTCCGCCATGTTTTTTAGGCTACGCCTCCGTGTCTGTTTCCAATATCATGTTTACTCACAGCCATCTATATATTCAGACAATTTAATCACATATGTACTGGTGGTAAGACTTGTCGGTAAAGAAGAAATACACTTATCCAAAAATTAAAGGAACAAGAAAATTTTATAAATTTTTTAGTGATTTTTGGAAGCCTGTATTTTCGTGAAAAAATATCGTATCGAAAAAATAAAAAAAGCAAATTGAATTTTGAAATCTCTAGTTTAAAGATCTTCCGACAAATAATTTTTTGAGCCACGATTTTTGCGGAATCATAAGAAATAGCTCGAGACAAAATTTTTCTAAATTTCTTAGTTTTGTTTTTTAGGTCTACGGGACCGGGAATTTTTTTTTCGAAAAAACCAATTCATGGCTCGTTTAGGGAATTTATTCAGCTACAATTTGCTTTTTTTTTGTTTCTCTGTACAACAATTTGCTGCTGAGATATCAGTTTTCAAATGAAAAAGGGTCCTTTTGTCTTTGATTATCGATATCTAAGCAAATAATGGTCACATAGTAATTTAAAGGGCAGTTTAAGAAACTTGAATAAATTCCCTACAAGCTCCATTTTCGATTTTTTGAATAAAATAATTCTTTTCATGCTTAATAACAATTTGAAAAACCCACAAAAAATGGACATTTTAATGTTTTTTAGTCAATTCATCGTTACTTTGCAAATATTGATGGAAAGGTTAATGTTTCTAGGTCATTTTACAGCTTAATGTACCTCCAAAAACCTGGAAATTTTCAGATTGATCCATTGAACCGTATGTCCGGGCCGGTTGCTCTGTGTTTTTTACAATAGGATTAACAGTCAATACAAAATTAAAGAAAATCATTTGAGTTGAAATTTCAATTATAATAGATCTAAGTGTCATACTTGAAATCAGTCATAAACACTGTCAATAAAACAAAATTGAATTTACACACTTGAAAGGAGATATTTAGATTTAATGAGTGTTACACAGCAATAATATGAATTCAATAGTTTCATAAATTTACTAATGAATACGGTAGTTAGGATTCTATGGAATCTATTGAAAGTAGGCGAACCAATGCAAAAGCAAAATTTCATTTAATGAGTGGTAAGATAAGAAATTTCATTGGTCTAGACACATGTATAAGCATGAAAATTGAAGCTTATTTAAAGAGCTTTCAGATGAATTTTATAGAAAGTCGATAAGTTATAACATTCAAAAAATATCGAAGCAAGAATCAGTAAAAATATTAATTTTTGACATTTTGAAATTTTTGGAATGCTATAACTTCTAAACTAATCGACCGATTGAGCTCATTTTTCAACTCGATCAAGGTAGTCATCCACAGAATACGTATACAAAGTTTGGAAGCGATCGGTTTAAAAATGTGGTAATAATCAAAGTGACAACCTGCATTAAATTAGTTTTTATAATATTTTGTAAATTTTTAAAACCATTTATCTATTAGAAAAAGTGGTCAAATCAATTAGCTGCATAGTAAAATTTGAAGGCAATCGAGCGAGCTTTCAGATAGGACAAACGAAAATAAGCTATCTCTTTTCGTTTAGAAGTTACATCCAGTTAAAGCGGCAAACAAATTTTTTTTTGAAAATTTTACAAAATTTCAATTAACCATAACTTCTAAACTTATTGGCCGAATCGGCCCATCTTCGAACTTATCCAAGGTAATCGTCCATAGAATACGTATACTAAGTTTCATTAACATCGGTGTAGAATTGTGGACGCTATCGTTGGAGAACGGCGCGTTATATTATATATATATATATATATATGTAATACATATATAAACTTTTCAACCAAATGCGTTTTCTGACTCAGCTCGTCGAGCTGAGTGGAGAGGTAGCAAAATTTTTCGGAAATTCCATTATGAGGACAAATACAACAGTTAGATTTCTATGAAATCTACTAAAAAACCCAAGTAAAACGTAAAAAAAAAAAGTAAAAAAATTCTTGTTATAGCTCGTTTTTTGGAAAATTTTTTTTTCTTTTCTCTTTACCTTACATTTACTGAATAACTAACGCAAAAATGAAAAGAAATCCGAAAAAAATTAATTTTTTCATTTTGGTTATAATTTGTGTAATCACAAATTAAGCAACAAAACTTGTTTCTTTAATTGTTTTGTAAAACTTTGAGCAACTGGCCCGGACAAACGGTTCAATGGATCAATCTGAAAATTTCCAGGGTTTTTGGAGGTATACCCAGTGATGCCAGAACGTGGGATTTTTTTACCCCTTCCCGTGGTGAAATAGCATGGAGTACAATGGCAGGAGGGGGTAAATAAATCCCACGTTCTGGCATCACTGGGTATACCCAGCAATCGGAATCGCATTGGAAGCCGATGCGATTCAATACTATTTATGAAACCCAATAATGTATCGCGTTGGAAAGTATTGAATCGTATAGGATTTTCAAGACTCCGTAGATCATGCAGTTTAGAGGTTAAACTGAATAACCAACTAAGATTTCTGTGTACCATAAGCCGTTAAAGTAGTAATAATTGAAATGAAATATCAAATCGAATCACTATTTAATTATCGTGGTCATTTATTCAAAGGAAAAGCTTCTCATAAAATGTAAAATAATAACTGTTATCATTTATATTTTATAACAAAATTAATTTATATCGTCAATCCAAAGAGGTTATTTTGCTGTCAATTTAAAAAAAAATATTAGATTACAAGTAAAAAATGAATTTTTTACAATAATTTTATTTGAAATAAATATTCATTTATCGCATAGTAATTTTTTAATTAAACTTAACCGCCTAAATTTAAGAGAAGACAATTTTAAACATGTTAAAATTTGTTGACAGTCGAACGTCAAAGTAAGACCTTGACAATTTTTCTGGACCTGTCATCGGTTAGTAGAGCAAAAAAATATTATCCAGAGAAACAAATGTCTATAGCTTGGTGGGCAAATATATTATTTGCAACAATTACTTTTTATAGTTTTTCAATAACAGATTTTCATATCATGAAAAACTTTTCACCAAACAACAGCTTTTACGTGCTTACGGTCTTCGGGAAACAACAACACTAACTAAGAAGTGACCACCTCAACCCTGTGGAAAAGCTCTCATAAATTCTGATAAGATATTGAATATTTTTTATAAGAATCTATGAGCTTCGAAAATATCTATGAGATTTAAAAAAATTCTCATATGAATTCTTATGAGAATCTATGAGTCAAAGCTTTTAATGTTTTCCTATCATGATTTCCGTACTAGATTTTCAAAAGAATGAGTAAGATTTTTCAATTTATGAGATTTTGTGACTCGAATTCCGCCAACGATTATAAGATTGAATAAGTACTTTCACTTCTAGAAGATTGTTACAGTTTATTCTAATGTATCTTCAATAAGAATTGATCAGGCGAATTCCGATGTTATAATACTTACAAAATCTCAATAAGATTATTTTTTTATACGAAATTTTTAGAATTTATAAGTTTTAATAAAAGTTATCCTAGGAGTTAATATCTTATTGAATATCATAAAATATTTATCATATTTTATGAGAAAATATTTAACAAGTATTTCTTAGAAATTTTATGAGACTGAATCAGGAATCACATGGACAAATGCAGACCTTTTTCTCATAAAAATTTTATGAGAATTAGTAAGAAAATCTATAATCGAATTAACTTGTAAAAACTTAAAAGATTTAATTTTAATTTAAAAGCTATGTGATTTATGAGTTTTTGTAAGTTTTAGTTAGAAGGCTATTACTTATAAAATATTATGGAGTACTTATGAGATTTTATTAATAATTTCCATTCACATAAAATATTAATTTTATCAGATGCATTCAAAAATAATCGCTTAACTTTATTTTTTTTTTTTATAAGAATTTACACCAAAAATACTAATATAATCACTTTTTCTTGTACTTTGAATATTTTAACTGTTCGGAGATATGGAGAAGAGGAAAGTCACCGGTGCTAGGCAGCAGCAGCGGGAATAGTTCAGTGCTCGCCACGAGATCGCGCCTACGATTTGTAGTGTCCCTGTTAAGACATTTATTTCAGAAGTGTTATATTCCAAATTTCAATTCGATTTTGTTCGAGTACTCTTCTGTCATTTGATAGAGCGACAAGTACCTTTTTGGATTGTACTATATTATATCCTATAATACATCATGACTAATATTTAGTATTAATGTTTACTTGAGTAATTTTTGATGAATAAATAAACTGACTCAATTTCATATATTTTTGGGGAGTAGATTGCTGAGGATTTTCCGCGTACATACTCATACAAATATTCTTGAGTATACATAATAAAAACTTTTTGAATTCATGCTAAAAAATTCAATAATTTAGCATATAAACCTTAATCAATACTAAAGAAATTGTAACTTAATTAATTTTATAAATTGTTTCGTTACTATATGGAAAATTACTGTACTCACATTGATTAATCAGTATCAAATCTTATATGATTACTTCAGAAATCGTCTCATACAATCTTATTCATTTCCAAAATCTACGCAATTGTAAACTTTACATTTTTCGAAAACTTATAAATACTTATAATCACAAAATTACAGCTTCTGTTTCTTATAGATTCTGATAATTTAAATGAGAATTTAAAAAAAAAAATTTTTTTGGTGCACCATCTATGAGAAAATAATTGTATAAGAATTTTTGAGATTTTTCGCGGACAAATACTGATCGTTTTCTCATAGCCAATTTTTTTTATGAGATTTTATAAGATCTTTTCCACAGGGAAGTAACACAATGTAGTTTTTGAAATTCCCCTTCCTCTACGCTATTTAATTTCGGTAACAGTATGCATAAGATTTTATATATTGATGGGTGGGCCCCGATCACACAGAAGTATATTGCACAGAGAGGTAATTGCGCATAACTAACTTACACATGTAAATATTGCACAAAAGCCTTTAGCACAGATGAAGATTGCCCATAGCATTTTTTTACACAGATCCCGTTCGCACAGAATGAATTATAATTTTACCATCTGTGATACAGATTATACAAACATTTTCACGAAAATGATGTTAGATGGATAAGAATCGTCAAATAATCTATTATAAAGATTTTCAAATCATTACAAACCTATTATTTAAATTTTAAATTAATTTTTATATTAAAAATCCAAACCTTTCAATTCAAATTTATAGTAAATTAAAATTCTATTTTACTTTGCCGGCGAAACTATTAGATGTATCACAAAATTTCACAAACTCTTTTTGTAAACAATTCTATTCACTATCAAATATTTTAACGAAGTTTTGATTTCACGCGATATTTTTCAGTTATTTGCATTTCACTGTAAACTTTTAAAAAAGGTCGTGTTTGACCGATTTCAGAGCTTGACATTGATACACAAATTACTGTAAAACAATACTGAATATCAAAAACTCTGTTGGGGATAAAAAATTATCGGGAAAGAATACCCACAACCCCTACTTCCATCGAATATTTATCCTTCCTATTATAATATTTTTATCATTAGTACATACACGAATTTTTTTTGAAATTATTATTCCTAAAAATAAATAAAAAAAAAAAAAACAAATGTTGTAGACTGTCTTTTTTATAGTTTTAAGAAGGGTGGTTCAGAAGTATTCAAAGTATTCAAAAACATGAAAAAGTATTTGAAATTTTCTTTTTCTAATCGTTTTAAATCGTTTCTTTTAATAAGGCTTACATACTTCATTACTATGTGATTCATTCATAATTAATTCATTTAAATAAATACTATAATTCGTACTATAATTCATTAATAAAGATGTATTTATCACTTAAAAACTGTTTTGCAATAATTAAAAGACTGTCATGCATAATTTCATACACGCAATACATTATAAATAGTTACTACTTAATTTACTGTAGGAAAAATTAATTTTACACTCTCAGGTACAGGAAAACTCTTTTATTATTTCAGAAATTTTATAACTTTATCGTAATACGTATTTAGAGTAGGGTTGTAAATTTATAATCCAAAAAACTTTAGTTGAAAATTGAAAATTGAATTTTAATTCAAAATTATTAAATTAAAAATTTGTAAATTCATATGGGGTTAAAAATTGAAAACATTATAATTTTGAATTGAAAGATTTGGATTTTTAATTTAAAAATTCACTAAAAATTTGGGTAATGGGTTTGTAATATATTACATCCAATTTAGTAAGTGGAAACCTAAACATGCAAACCTTCTCAATAAGACAATTTATAGATAAATTGAGAAAAATATAGATAGGCCGAACTGGGAATCGAACCCAGACCATGTCGGTATCGCGCCGAGTGCTCTACCAGTTAAGCTATCCGGCACTATACTATATTCCGTTCAATTTAATCTATAACTTATTGAGCCACACCGTCCATCTTACGGTAATACACCAATTTAATAAGTGGAAACCTAAACATTCAAATCATATATGATTTGAAAATCTTTATAATGGATGAATTGACGATTCTTATCCATCTAACGTCATTTTTGTGAAAATGTTTGTATAATCGGTATCACAGATGGTAAAATTATAATTAATTCTGTGCAAACGGGATCTGTGTAAAAAAATGCTATGGGCAATCTTCATCTGTGCTAAAGGCTTTTGTGCAATATTTACATGTGTAAATTGATTATGTGCAATTACCTCTCTGCAATATAAATCTGTGTGATCGGGGTCCATCCATATTGATTTGCGCATCGGCAGCACCGATTTCGAACTTTGATAATAATCTTCTGCCTTAAAAATATTTGCTAAAAAAAAGCTGAAGTAAAGACTAATTGTGATTTTAATTTCTCTCAAAAATAGTTAATTGTATTTAAGCGCGCAAAACGTAAAAACACAGGTTGTTGTCGGTGCTTGGATAAACAAACGGTACCGTCACTTATTATCCGAAGACAAAATATCCGCGACAAAATATCCAAAGACATTTTATCCGATAGATAAAATATCCCCGGACTAAATACTCGATAGATAAAATATCCCCGACAAAATATCTTAATATATTTGCACATAAAATTTGAGTGTGTGATATTAAAAATAGACCAACACATATGCTTGAAATCGTATTGTGCCCGTTTTTGGCAGATTTTGGGTGGATATTATTTTGGAAATAGGTCAACACATATGCTTGGAATGGTACATTCCAACATAGACACAGAGATTTTTTATCAATGTCACGGCTGCTACTTTCAAAAATTTTATTTTTTTTCCCTCCCGAAATAAGTACACACTAAGACCTCTTGTACGTAAACCTTTTTATGTATAACGCCGACTTATTGACGCCAGCAGTCATACCGGACAAATATACCTACCTGAGCGTTGTCAACGCTTTACAATTAAGTCGTATTGTACTAATGGACCACGTGTACTATAGATTTCTCTTGCTCTATGGATTTCGTCATTTTTACTTAACGTACTTTTAAAATTTATGTATCCGTTCCCATTTAATAATCTAAGCATAGAACGGTAATATTTTCTTTGATTTTTCATCTTAAAACTATAGACCACCCAACTCGTGTGCACCTACATGTGATTCTTGGAAATTAAAGAAAGCTAATGGAAACCACCAAATTTATGGCTTCCTCGGCGGCAGAGTGGTGCCAGGTTATCGGCCCACCTAATAGTCAAAATCTATTTCCCAGGGATCACACGTGTGCATGGGCCTAGAACTTTCGGGCGAGTCCGAGTCTTCTCGTATGGGAAACAAGTTACCACCACTTTTTACATGTGAAGACCATATAAAAAGACCATAGACTTTAGCTCATCAGTTCTTTTGGCAATCAAACTCTGAACCATACTGAACTCCGGACACTTGACGGTGTTCGTGGCTAGAGGATTGATATCCCGATTGAGCATTCGGTCATGTGAGCCCAGGTCATTGGATCGGTCCTTGATCGTCGTAAGCACTCGTATAATCGGCATATTATTTTCTACTAGCTTCAGGAGCATAATCAACGCGATATTAGCGTATAGCATCCGATCACGTGAGCCCAGAACGTACGATTGGTCCTTGATCGTTGTAAGTCGTGAACTAATATCAACCGTTTAGCACCGGTACAGCATTGATTATCTTCATCTTATTTTTAATCCATTTAATTTCATTTTATTTTAATATTGAATTATACCACGAGAAACGTGAAGAATCAAAGAATATTTTACAAAGAATATTTTACAAAGAAAGATTTTATAAACAAATTTATATTTTATTTTACCGCGAAGACGTGAAGAATTTGAATACATTGGAATTATTTTACCGCGAGAAGCGCAAAGACATTCATTTTATTTTAATATACGAAGATTTGGAAACGCATAAACATTTAAATCAATACAACAAAACATACTAAATAAATAAATAAAACGATAAATTAGAATCATATTAATTAACCGCAAGAACGCGTTGTGAATAAGTGTCCTGTGTTACTGCTGACAGTCCTGAGACCTCACCAAAACCTGTTTAGGATAAGTTTTAAACATTGCAACCAATATCTGGTATTTTCTAAATTTACTTTGAAATATTTGTAAAACATATGCATGAAACATTTACTTTTATATTTACTATTTTGAATATTGCCATTTGTAACCCTTTTGTACTTTGAGAATATTTAGTCCTCAATGAATAAATACTCGTTAACATAAAACAATTGAAAACAATATTTCTCAGACAATTTTACTTTAACAATGAGATACTAGCTTCACGAGGCTTTTCGGCAGACCACCTTCCTTTATCCCTTATTTTACTACCTGCCTAGCCGCTAAGACCGATAGTTAACAGTAGGGGGTACACAATCTTACGTTTACCGCTCGACGTTTGATTGTGAAAAATAAACAGTCACATCATAAATTGGAAATCATTTTGGGTTATTATCAATATTGTCTTCAACAATATTGTGTAGGCGCGATTTAAATATAGAATAGAATAACCTGAGAATTTGGTCACGTGAGGCCAGATCATAGGATCGGTCCTTGATCAATGTAAGTACCCTTTTATTCAATACTTTTATACGAAATCTCGTACCTACGCCCATCACGATCTCCAATCGTGACATCAACTACCAAAAAGGAAAGGGTTTGCGACAAGTAATTGGGAAAAACAAAATTAGTAAAGTTCCTAAAATCATTGCTATTTGTTTACAATTAGAGAATCCTGAACGCTTCACTGGACATTGTTTTCGTCGTACTGCTGCAACACTACTTGCTAATTCTGGGGCCAATTTGACTGCGATCAAATAGCTAGGAGGACGAAAATGAAGTGCGGTAGCGGAAGAATACGTGGGAAATTCACTAGCAAATGAACAAAAGTTTTTAACCAAATTTTAATGTCAGAAGAACCAACACAATCCACTATAGCTATCAAACTCAAGCTTTAGTTCATCCTCATATTGAAGTTCTCAGTCCTGCAAACGATCGAAGTGTTTTAGAAGCTGAGCCAGAAGAAGTATCGATGACGAATGAAAATTCAAAGAATTTTCAAGAAAAAAAGATTTCTTCTCGATCTTCTGAAAAAATAGATCAATTAAGAAAACCCCTTCAGAACATCGGAAATTTTGAATCGAACAACTGCAAAAGAAAAAAAAAATCACTGTTAACAAACATTCAAATGGAGAAACAATCGAAAATGAAAATATTGATTCTTTATCAATTAATTCCCCTTACGTCATATTTAAAAAGTGTAAAATAAATAAATTGAATATTAACAATAATAATAATAAAAAGGCCATTCGGCAGCCGAAATAGAAGGTAGATTTTTCAATTAATTGATATAAAAAAATAGTTTTACACATACATATCTTGTTAGTGTATAGTCATAATATGAAATTAGACTCGTTTTCTAGGAGTGAGGGTAAAAAAAGACAACGATTATTATTGATAGAGAACTTCAGATAGTTGATTTGACATAACAGTATACAGGTAATGTACCAAACTAATCTTCACATAAATATAGTATTGAAAATTTAATTAGTATGAGATCATAATTGTAATCACTGTTACCATGACAAGCCCAGTTAAAATAAAAATAATACTTTGAAAATATAAAATAGCTGTGAAATTAACAGGTTATTTTGTTTACAATAAAATACACGTGACAAAATTGTATTATAATGGGAAATTCATAAGTTATGTGGAATGAAAACCATATTTTCAACATTTTTGATTTCATTAAAAAGTTCAAGGGTATCAAATTATTGGAAGAAATAGTCAAAACATAAAGCTTAAGGTCATTAATGCGAGATTATTAGTCAAGCTTTTAGATACTTTTTACGAAATTTGTGTATAAATATTAGTTTTGAAGTTATATGAGCTTTAGCGTTGATTAAAAACTGATTTTTACGAAAAATCATGAAAATATCAAACAGCCATAATTTCAAAACTATTCGAGGGATTCAGCCCATCTTCGAACCTGATCAAGGTAATCGCCTATAGAATGAGTGTAAAAAATTTCATCAAGATCCGATAAGAACTGTGGGTGCTATCGTAATGACAAGACAAGTGATAATCATTGGGAGTAGAGGTACATTTGATACATTATAAGTAATAAAAGAAATCTTTCTAAAATATAAAATAGCAGTGAAATTTACAGTTTAATTTGTGCACAATAAAATACAACTGACAAAACTGGATTATAATGGAACAAGCATAAGTTCTGTGGACTGAAAACCATATTTTCAACATTTTTTGATTTCATTAAAATTTTTAAGGCTATGAAATTATTGGAAGAAAAGGTCAAAATATAAAGTTTGAGGTCATAAATTAAAGCTTATTAGTCACGTTTTCAAATACTTTTCGCAGAAATTATCAATGAGTTGTAGTTTTAAAGTTATATGGACTTGAAAGTGATTAAAAATTGATTTTTTCGAAAAATCGTTGAAATTTCAGACAGCCATAACTTCTAAACTAATCGACCGAATCAGCCCATCTTCGAACTTAACCGTGGTAATCACACATAGAATAAGTGTAGGAAATTTCATTAAGATCGGATAAGAATTGTAGACGAAATCGTGTCCTCAAAAGTCGGTTCTATTACATAAATATATATATATATATATATATATATATATATATATATATATATATATATACACATATATAAATTTTTCAACGAGTGGTATTTTTAAACTCTACTCAACTAATTATGATAGTTTATGACGAAATCCCTTGTAAAATCGACCATGAGGACAAATACAATAGTTAGATTTTTAAAAAAATCTACCTAATAATAATAATAATAATAATAATAATAATAATAATAATAATAATAATAATAATAATAATAATTACCGACGACGATGAATAAAAAAAAATATTCATAATATATTTTGTACTGAAAAACCAATAGACAATAAATATTATAAAAAGCAAATTACAAACAATAATATAGAAAATTTATAAAATTATTTAAAATCAGTTAATTATAATTATCAATATTATTTTTTCATTAATTATAATTCTTATAGGACAACTTTTATCTAATGAACTTTCGATCTCTGTGTAGTAAAAAATTGTATACTTACCACGGGAGGAAAGTACGACATTCCAACTCGCGTTTTTGTCACCATCGCCTTCGGTTCGGGTGACAATACTACGCGGGTTGGAAAGTCATACTTTCCTCCCTAGTTAAGTAATATACTATTATCTTAAATTTTTTTAAATATATTATTTTTTTTAATTACTTGTTTTTGAATTTTTCAAACAAGTGCTGAGATAAAAAAATCTAAAAATTATTTCCACTACATAATTTGCAGTTCTGGAACTTAAAACAATTCTTAAAGTAGGACTAGAATATTTTCACGCCGGGCAGCTTGACCAAGCCTATATACAGGGAGATATAGCATATAAGCAGGTCTTAAATAGCAACAAATTTAGCTGTGGCTGTTTTTGAAGTATGTTCGAGAGAGACAGTGAGGTTGCAAGTGTGGTGTCCTTACTTAAGTATCATTCACCTGTGGCTATGCTAAGCCTCTTTTCAAAAGGTAGCAAACAATGAAAGTATAACGTAAATCGATATTTTAATTACGCGACGGAGACGCGAAATAAAACCCGGAGTCGTATGTGGTCACCCAAGTGTATTAAAAATTATAAATAATAGTAATAAATGTAACTCAAAATAATGAATAATTATAAACAAAATACAGTTGTGCCTGAACCAGCTCCTCAGGCTGGGTTAGTGCACGTGGGCGCCAGTCCGTTTTTACAAAACGAACAAAAATAATAACAAATCAGGGGAGAGATTACGGGACAAAATCTTGAGTGAGAATGTATGCACCAAGCGGAATGACAACCAAATAAATATAATGAATAAAATAATAAGGAATAATATTACTAAAATATATTCAGGAAATAAATAAACAAATACTGGCTATCACTGGATTTCTTTTACTAAATTATTCAATTCAAATATATTTATAAACGCAACAAATTATTACAATACCAAGTATAATTTACTGTTATCAATTCTATATAATAAATTTCATCAAATTAACATATGCTCATTATAACCAAATAATAATAATAATTAATTAAATTATTTTATTAAGTTATCCACTGGGAATTCAAATTACAAATTAGAAATTTTTACTCTTTAAACTAAATATAAAATTTATACAAATAAAATAATTATTTTTTTTCTTTATATTATATTATTTTCTCTGGGGAGAAATAGACACGGGAACTCAAATTGCAAAATAAATTTTACTCAGAGCAATAATGTTTTAAATACTCAAATATAATTTTAAAATAAAACGTAAAATTCTAGAGTAAGATAAGGAGCCACACATGCTATCCTTGTCTAATCCTCTACGGAATTTATTCGACGCGTCTACGTGCAGGTGCACCAAACTCTGGGACACGCCGAATATATTCAACTTATTATTACAATAATAACTCAGTTTCAATTATTTATCAATCAAATACCGCGATCAACTCTACTGAGGGTCCAGCGATAGCCGATGCAACAAATGAAAATACAAGTGACTTACCGGCGTTGACAATAATTAACTTCTTGAGATTTTTCAATACTAAATAATACATAAACTATACTTTTAATTCATATAACAAAATGTTAATTAACAGAATTTACTCTCTTTACTATTTAATTATAGCAACTGGGCCAAAACAATTTTACTTAAAAAAAATCACGGACAACAACACGTCCTATCTTTACAAAACCCCGGTCCTCTCTGACTATTTCACGTCGTTTTTCCGAGG
>OZ024707.1:15343307-15391351 GCA_964016945.1 Microplitis deprimator
CAAAAACGTTTCTCATAATTTTTTCGAATTTTCTCACCCAACCAAAAAAAAGTTATGAATTTTTAAACAAAATGGCTTTTTTTACTTTAAATAGCTATAACTTTTTCAAAATTCAACTGATTGGAACGTTTTTTTTTTTTCAAAATTTTTGTTTTTAAATTTACTTTTTGAAAAAAAAAATACGAGAAATTATTGCAACCTATCTTCATTTTTTTTTTTTAGATATTTAGAAAAAATCAAAAATTTTTCGATGTTTACCATTTTTGATTTTTGATTTTTTTTTTTATATAAAACTTTAACATTTTCTGCAAATCTTCAAATTTTTTCAGAGTGGTGTTTTTTCGATTTATATTTTTTTTTTCGAATTGAAAAAAAAAAATTTTTTTATAACTAGCCTTACTTCTCATAACACCGTGCTTAAAATTTTTGAGAGTGCTCAGAAAACTTTTAAATTTGTATAAAAAAATAAAAACAATAAATTTATATGGTAATCATCAAAATAATTTGAATTTTGTTTGAAATATCAAGTTAAAAAATAGAAGGACCTTCTGAATAATTTTTTTGTATTTTTTTCTGAATACTACATTCAAAAACGAAGAAAATAGTAAAGAACGTTTTCGTTTGGACTATTTTTGGACAGATGCTGGCAATTCAAAAAATTACCTTCTACACTTATTGTTTTATGGTTAAAAGAATTTTTTTTTGAATTGTCAGCATCTGTCCAAAAATGGACCAAACGAAAACTTTTTTTTTTCATTTTCTTTGTTTTTGAATGTTGTATTCAGAACAAAATACAAAAAAATTATTCAGAAGGTTTTTGTATTTTTTTAATTGCTTTATCGAACAAAATTCAAATTATTTCGATGATTACCATTTAAATTTATTGTTTTTATTTTTTTTTTCCCAAATTTAAAAGTTCTCTGAGCACTCTCAAAAATTTTAAGCACGGTGTTATGAGAAATAAGGCTAGTTATAAAAATTTTTAATTTCTCGCTAAGAAAATTGCAAATATTCAAAAATTCGGGAAGTTATTGGTTTTAGTCCGATTTTCAAAAATCGAATTTCTAAGAGATATTGACGTTTTGAGGTTCTAGGAAGCTATTCTGACTAATTTCACGATGATGTCCGAGTGTATGTATGTATGTATGTAGGTGTCATCAAGGTGTCATTCGACGCGGCTTGCGAATATCTTAAAGCTGAAAAAAAATTGAGCTTGATCGGTAGGGTTCGTTCAGAGATATTCCAAAAATAAACTTTTTTTAAAAATGTTTTTTTCAGATAACTTTTTATGTTCTTGATGGATCGATTCCAAAATCAACTGGGCTCTGAAGCTTTATAAGCCGCGTCGAATGCCACCTCTACCATCAAAATCGGTTCATTCTTTCAAGAGAAACCGTTGTCGATTTAATTTGGTTTAATTTGGTCTCCAAATTACTAATTTGGATTCAGCATGGGTTCCACATACGATTTGTAGTCAATGTAACATGATGTTAATCCGGTGGGAAAAAAACAAGAAACAGGACAACTTGAAATTCACAATACCAATGATATGGTCTTCACCAACTGGTTTACAGAATTGTTATTTCTGTATGACAGATACTTCCGGGTTCACCTGGAATACAAAAAAGAAAATTGTATACGCCAATGTTTCATCAGCTATTAAGCCACAAAAAATAGAAGTTGGCAGGGAAGTTAATACGGTTGAAGAAATGGATGTAGAAGAACACGATACGCTAGTTGAAGAAAGTTCGGAAGAAGAACATTCAGAAGATAAAGAGTACTTACCTGGCGGAAAAACAAAAGACCCTGAAACGTTTAGCCGAGAAGAACTTCATGATCTGGTTCGAGACTTGGCTTTACCGAAAGATGGAGCTGAATTACTTGCGTCAAGGTTGAAAGAAAAACATTTGTTGGCTAAAGGTGTATCAGTGACATTCTATCGAAATAGGGAAAAAAAATTCCGGAAATTTTTTATGAACGACGATCAAAATTCGGTGGTATACTGTTCAGATGTTAAAGCTTTAGTTGATGAATTGAAACCGAACACGTATAAGGACGATGAGTGGAGACTTTTTATCGATTCATCGAAACGAAGTCTTAAAGCTGTTTTGCTTCATATTGGGAATGAATTTGCGCCGATTCCAATAGCTCATTCGACAAAACTGAAAGAAACTTATGAAAATTTACAGATTATATTGGGAAAAATAAAATATTCAGAGCATAACTGGAAAATTTGTGGAGATCTCAAAATCGCAACACTTCTTTTAGGTCAGCAATCGGGATTCACCAAATATCCTTGCTATTTATGTTTGCTTGATAGCAGAGACCGCAAAAATCACTATGTCAAAAAAGATTGGCCATCAAGATCTGCATTGAATCCAGGTTCCCATAACGTTATACGACCACCCTTAATTCAGCCTTCCAAATATTTGCTGCCACCACTACATATCAAGTTGGGACTCATAAAACAGTACGTGAAAGCTCTAAATAAAGATGGTGATTGTTTTGCATACTTGACAGAAAAAGTTCCTGCAATAAGTGATGCGAAATTGAAAGAGGGAATTTTTGATGGACCCCAAATACGATCTTTATTTCAGGATGCAAATTTTGAAGAAACAATGAACGACACAGAAAAAGCAGCTTGGGTAAGCTTCAAAAATGTTTCACAAAACTTTTTGGGAAATAACAGAAGTGAGGATTACAGCACTTTAGTTGACGCATTGCTGGAAAACTACAAAAATTTGGGTTGTTTAATGAATCTCAAATTACACTTTTTAGATTTTCATCTTGACCACTTCCCTGACAATTGTGGAGACTATAGTGAAGAACAGGGAGAACGTTTTCACCAAGACATCAGTGAAATGGAGAGTAGATACCAAGGAAATTGGAGTGTTAACATGATGACAGATTTTTGTTGGATGTTAAAAAGAGAAGTACCCGAAGAAAATCGTAAACGAAAGAGGAATCCACTACGAAGATCATTTGAGGATAAAAGAGAGCGATACAAACGAAGGAAAGTTTAGGATTCGTAAAAATCATTTCTTTCTATCTTTTTATGTCTTGTGTATTTCACAGATTTCTAGTTATTAGATATATCTACGTTATAGAGTATTTATTTTAGGCATTAAATCATGTTCAATCAATTTTTTTTCTGTTATGAATGGTAATTTTTACAATTTTTTCGAATTTTTCCAGCTTTAGAGGGTGAATAGACTAAAAAAATTAAAATGCGAATTGAAGACATAAAAAGATATAAAATTTTATCTGAATTGGACCAGAAAAAGTTTTTTTATCATGAAAACTATATTTTTTCGGAATTTTGGAGGGTTTGTGTGATTTTTTTACATTTAAAATGGCTCTTGGTCTCAATAAAGTTTCGATTCATATTCAGCGGATCGAAATACATGAAAATCACGCTTAGTTTAGTTCCAAAAAATTTTTTTATCATTAAAACTGCCGATTTTCATCATTTTTACGGTTTTTCGAAGTTTTCTCGAAATTTTGGGGGTGTAGGGGTCAAAATGACCTCGAATTCGGATTCAGCGGACCAAAATACGTACCCGTAGGTAGGTCCGGTCAAATGCACATTCTACTTAATTTTTTTTGTGTGCCGGTGTTTTTATTATCATAAAAGAAATGGTATGGACTAAAATTTTCTTATTCTCTCTTGATTATGTAGGGGAGGGGGGTAGGGCAGGTAAAACGGGGTACCGCCAAAATTTTGTAAGAAAATTTTTTTTTTTTATCGTCTAATTACTATAAATCCGATACATTTGCGCACTTTTAGCCCAACCCATAACACTTAGAGCAAAATGGACTAGCCAAAAATTTTGAAAAAATGATTCTTTAATATTTCTATCGTCAAATTAAAAAAAATTTAATATATTAATCCATTTTTCGGCTGATTTTCTATAGCTAGGGCGAATTTGGCGAATCGTATTTAGTAATAGAATGATTAAAGTAGTAATTTATTGAAAGAAAATAAATACGATCGTTTTTCCCGCGTAATTAAAATGTATCCGAATGACGCAGATGAATTTATTTATCTCGATACTTGACAATAAAAAAGAGTTGAAATCGTGACAAGGCACAGGATTCGAGTCAAGACCTATTTTACAATATCAAATTTAATAACAATAACTATAACTTTATCATATAGATATGGCAGCGGAACAATAATATCCATATTCTCTCAATATTATGGATAATAATAATTTTTCTAAGTAGATTTGATATGACAATACAAAAGGATCGAAAAAAAGACGCCAAAAACAAAAAAAACAAAAAAAAAAAAATTATATCAATAAAAAAAGGCCATTCGGCAGCCGAAATCGAAGGTAGATTTTTCAATTAATTGATATAAAAAAATAGTTTTACACATACATATCTTGTTAGTGTATAGTCATAATATGAAATTAGACTCGTTTTCTAGGAGTGAGGGTATAAAAAGACAACGATTATTATTGATAGAGAACTTCAGATAGTTGATTTGACATAACATTATACAGGTAATGTACCAAACTAACCTTCACATAAATAAAGTATTGAAAATTTAATTAGTATGAGATCATAATTGTAATCGCTGTTACCATGACAAGCCCAGTTAAAATAACAATAATACTTTTAAAATATAAAATAGCTGTAAAATTAACAGGTTATTTTGTTTACAATAAAATACACGTGAGAAATTGTATTATAATGGGAAATTCATAAGTTATGTGGAATGAAAACCATATTTTCAACATTTTTGATTACACTAAAAAGTTCAAGGGTATCAAATTATTGGAAGAAATAGTCAAAACATAAAGCTTAAGGTCATGAATGCGAGATTATTAGTCAAGCTTTTAGATACTTTTTACGGAATTTGTCTATAAATATTAGTTTTGAAGTTATATGAGCTTTCGCAGTGATTAAAAAATGATTTTCACCAAAAATCATGAAAATTTCAAACAGCCATAATTTCAAAACTATTTGAACGAATCAGCCTGTTACATTCTGTAGTTGCTCTGTTGAAGAATTTTTCTTCATCAGAGCGACCAAAGTTTTATTATATATCAGCAAAAGAAATTTTAAAATTTTTATTTAATAATAATTAAAGCCAGAACGTAACAAGCCCATCTTTGAACTTGATCAAGATAATCGCCTCTAGAATAAGTGTAGAAAATTTCATTAAGATCCGATAAGAACTGTGGGTGCTATCGTAATGACAAGACAAGTGATAATCATTGGGAGTAGAGGTACATTTGATACATTATAAGTAGTAAAAGAAATACTTCTAAAATATAAAATAGCAGTGAAATTTACAGGTTAATTTGTGCACAATAAAATACAACTGACAAAACTGGATTATAATGGAACAAGCATAAGTTCTGTGGAATGAAAACCATATTTTCAACATTTTTTGATTCCATTAAAATTTTCAAGGCTATGAAATTATTGGAGGAAATGGTCAAAATATAAAGTTTGAGGTCTTAAATTAAAGCTTATTAGTCACGCTTTAAAATACTTTTTGCAGAAATTATCTATGATTTGTAGTTTTAAAGTTATATGGACTTGAACGTGATTGAAAACGGATTTTTTCGAAAAATCGTTAAAATTTCAAACAGAAATAACTTCTAAACTAATCGACCGATTCAGCCCATTTTCGAACTTAACCATAGTAATCACACATAGAATAGGTGTAAAAAATTTCATTAAGATCGGATAAGAACTGTAGACGCAATCGTGTCCTCAAAAGTCGGTTCTATCCCATATATATATATATATATATATATATATATATATATATATATATTTCAACGAATGGTATTTTTGAACTCAATTCAACTTATTATGATAGTTTATGATGAAATTCCTTGAAAAATCGACCATTAAGACAAATACAATAGCTCAAGGAGCTCGAAAACTGCGGAAAGTTTTGAGGCTGGCCCGCAGGGTCAACTGACAGACCGATTTTTTTTTTAGGTAGATTTTTTAAAAAATCTAACTATTGTATTTGTCCTCATGGTCGATTTTACAAGGGATTCCGTCATAAACTATCATAATTAGTTGAGTAGAGTTCAAAAATACCACTCGTTGAAAAATTTATATATGTATGTATTTTAGGGTGCTCCGTTTGAAACGAACATTTTTTTTTTTTCGCTCCCCATCGAAAATCTTGTTCTATATGTTAAAATAAAAATTCAGTCCAATTTTGAGCTCTTAATATTAATATTAACCACTGGAACAACGTCGTTGAAGTTTTCCCATGCTAAAAGCACGTAAATTTAGTTTTTTTTCTTTTCAATTAATAAAACTCAGCCCCACTTTTATGTATCGTATGGGTCCAAAGTTTTTCTTAAAGAGAATTGTATGCTCTTCAAAAAAGCCAGTATCTGCTTAGCTCTGAGTTCAACTCTAGCTCTCCTGTGAGTCTTTAATGTCAAATTTCGTATCAAATCGATGGTTTTTTGCTGTTAACTCATGAACGGTTGAGTCTAGAGAAAAAACGTAAATGACTTTTTTGTAGAAAATTTAATTTTCGATAAAAAAGGTTTAATGACTTGTATCTCTAAAACTATTATTTTAAAAAATATATGAAGTTAAAGTTATTAAAATTTTTAATTTTAGCAAAATTTCGAGATTAATTATTTTATAATTAAATAATATTTATATTTCCACCGTACGATGGACGGTGTGGCTCAATAAGTTATAGATTAAATTGAACGGAATATAGTATAGTGCCGGATAGCTCAACTGGTAGAGCACTCGGCGCGATACCGACATGGTCTGGGTTCGATTCCCAGTTCGGGCTATCTATATATTTCTCAATTTATCTATAAATTGTCTTATTGAGAAGGTTTGCATGTTTAGGTTTCCACTTATTAAATTGTCTTAATTTCTTACTTAATAATTAAAAATGTCTAGAGCGCTGCCGTGGCAATTAAACCAATTAAGTCAAGGTCACACGAAAGCAACCTTTTTCTAAAAACATAATTAGCTGATAAACTAAACGCTGCTGTAGCGATAGTTTAAAACCTAGTAAGCGCTGCTTAATAATTAAAGGACTAACATAAAAAGCATATTTTATTATGTAAAATCATTAGACTGCCAAAAATGTATGTAAGTAAGCTATCATTTTCGTTTAAATTAATGATTATTTTGATTTAATAATTAAAATACTATCAGTAATTTATGAAAGATAATGATTAATACATAAATATACAAAATATAAAAAATACCCTTAAATATTCATCCAAATTAGTTTAAGAACCCATTTAATTTCGAATTTATTCCTAAAATAGATTGTAAATACATAATTTTGAATATCTTACAAATTTTGATTTTTTTTTTGGTAAGTAATTAATAAAATAAGCCGAAAAACTACTAAAAATATAAATATTATTTAATTATAAAATAATTAATCTCGAAATTTTGCTAAAATTAAAAATTTTAATAACTTTAACTTCATATATTTTTTAAAATAATAGTTTTAGAGATACAAGTCATTAAACCTTTTTTATCGAAAATTAAATTTTCTACAAATTTTCTACAAAAAAGTCATTTACGTTTTTTTTCTAGACTCAATCGTTCATGAGTTAACAGCAAAAAACCATCGATTTGATACGAAATTTGACATTAAAGACTCACAGGAGAGCTAGAGTTGAACTCAGAGCTAAGCAGATACTGGCTTTTTTGAAGAGCATACAATTCTCTTTAAGAAAAACTTTGGACCCATACGATACATAAAAGTGGGGCTGAGTTTTCTTAATTGAAAAGAAAAAAAACGTGCTTTTAGCATGGGAAAACTTCAACGACGTTGTTCCAGTAGTTAATATTAATATTAAGAGCTCAAAATTGGACTGAATTTTTATTTTAACATATAGAACAAGTTTTTCGATGGGGAGCGAAAAAAAAAAATGTTCGTTTCAAACGGAGCACCCTAATGTATACATATTATATATATATATATATATATATATATATATATATATATATATATATATATATATATATTTATGTAATAGAACCGACTTTTGAGGACACGATTGCGTCTACAATTCTTATACGATCTTAATGAAATTTCCTACACTTATTCTATGTGTGATTACCACGGTTAAGTTCGAAGATGGGCTGATTCGGTCGATTAGTTTAGAAGTTATGGCTGTCAGAAATTTCAACGATTTTTCGAAAAAATCAATTTTTAATCACTTTCAAGTCCATATAACTTTAAAAACTACACATAGATAATTTCTGCAAAAAGTATTTTAAAGCGTGACTAATGAGCTTTAATTTATGACCTCAAACTTTATATTTTTTCCAATAATTTCATAGCTTTGAAAATTTTAATGGAATCAAAAAATGTTGAAAATATGTTTTTCATTCCTCATAACTTATGCTTGTCCCATTATAATCCAGTTTCGTCAGTTGTATTTCATTGTGCACAAAATAACCTGTAAATTTCACTGCTATTTTATATATTAAAAGTATTTCTTTTATTACTTATGGTGTATCAAACGTACCTCTACTCCCCATGATTATCACTTGTCTTGTCATTACGATAGCACCCACAGTCCTTATCGGATCTTGATGAAATTTTTTACACTTATTCTATAGGCGATAACCTTGATCAGGTTCGAAGATGGGCTGAATCCTTTGAATAGTTTTGAAATTATGGCTGTTTGAAATTTTCATGATTTTTCGTAAAAATCAGTTTTTAATCAACGCTAAAGCTCATGTAACTTCAAAACTAATATTCATACATAAATTCCGTAAAAAGTATCTAAAAGCTTGACTAATAATCTCGCATTAATGACCTTAAGCTCTATGGTTTGACTATTTCTTCCAATAATTTGATACCCTTGAACTTTTTAATGAAATCAAAAATGTTGAAAATATGGTTTTCATTCCACATAACTTATGAATTTCCCATTATAATACAATTTTGTCACGTGTATTTTATTGTAAACAAAATAACCTGTTAATTTCACAGCTATTTTATATTTTCAAAGTATTATTTTTATTTTAACTGGGCTTGTCATGGTAACAGCGATTACAATTATGATCTCATACTAATTAAATTTTCAATACTTTATTTATGTGAAGGTTAGTTTGGTACATTACCTTTATAATGTTATGTCAAATCAACTATCTGAAGTTCTCTATCAATAATAATCGTTGTTTTTTTTTACCCTCACTCCTAGAAAACAAGTCTAATTTCATATCATGACTATACACTAACAAGATATGTATGTATAAAACTATTTTTTTATATCAACTAATTGAAAAATCTACCTTCCATTTCGGCTGCCGAATGGCCTTTTTCCTCTCATTATCTCATAGACAACACGACCTACAGAAAAATGCAAATGACAATTTTGTAGGAAATTTAATTTTCTACAAAGAAGGTCCTTAGCACCGAATCACCCAGATTGATATATATATATATAAAAAATAGTCGTTTCAAACGAAGCACCCTAATATATACGTATAATTAATTTCAGTTTATTTATGTCAGTTGACGTTGTTTTTTTATATTTTCCTAAGCGTCATCGAGTACTGGAAGAGCGCAAATTAAATTTGAATTGAGTATTTCTTCTTCGACGGCTGGTCGAACGAAGACGCTGACTGAGTTGTCGAAAATAAAATTCACAGAAAATAATTAATTGTAGAATTAGAAGACTAAGGTAACTCGACTTATAAATGGAAGACTGTCAATAATTAGAAGAAAAATATTTTGATTTACTTCGTAAATAAAATTATATTCCACTCGGTCATTGCAAAATATACTTGCACGACTAGTTTATATATTAATCGATAATATGTATAACAATTACGAGGCTTTTAGTTTTACACCTGCGTGCAAAAAACTGTCGATTTTAAAAAAAGAATAGTAAAACGATGGAAATATTTAACGGTTTATAAACTATTATTTGACTATTTCTTTCCACTGTAATCTCATGAACAGAAGTAAATTTAGCCTCGAAATATTTTTAGGTCATGAAGAAGAAGATGTAGTCATTGTGTTTACGTAGACAGGCATTTAAATTCGAATCGTTTCTTTTAATCAGGGACGATAAACTTTTTGTCAACGAATTGACTTCAATATTTTTATAAGCTTTGAAAAAATATTTATAATTATTTACGAGTTATAAAATGCAGCATTAGTTTCTGTACAAATCAATACTGTTAGAAGTAATCATGTAATTCGAAGGCCACAGTCCGACGCAAGAAAAAATGGCAATCCGCAGAACTAAAAGCAAATACATGTAATACTATTGATCGTCGCACATTTCAATTTGAGTTTACTTTTTAACTATTGCGTTAAGTGAATGTTGAAATATAAAATTTATTTGACATTCAACGCTGGTGCCCTAAATAATCGAATAATAATATTAAATTCAGCCATTTTTCTACGGAAATGGACCTTTAATATTGCGGTGCTAACCCAAATAGCGTGGAAGGGTATTTAGCTATTGCTGATCCTTGTTCCTCAGGGTCCAATTAGATAAAAAAAAATTAATAACAATATATTTAAGAATGAACATGATAATATAATTCAGACCCTACTAACAAATAGCTTAGGAACCAACAACATTTCGTATAAACCTTCAAAGGCAAATTTAAATAAGTCTATTATGGCCATTTTTTAATTTCTAAAGTCGCAATATTTTTTTCTACTGTAGATATATACGTTTTACCAGAATTATATTTTTCATAAATCAATATTATTCCTAGTAATTATGAAACTTTTAGTCTACAATTATGTGCAAGAAGAAACGATGATGTGGCAAACCAAAGCTAAAATGGCGACCGGAATTGATCGAAAAATGTGCGCAAGCTTTTCATTATACCACGTAAGCTTATAGTAGCCAATAGCTTTGTTCTCCAGTCCCTTCTTCTCGAATAATATCTTCGTGATGATGGAGAAGTATGCAAATATCGTTTCCGCGCAGGTCGAAATTTCGACAATATATATAGACCTCCGCGACAGGAAGAAATCATTAATTCGAAAAAAACCGTCAAACATAGTTGTCACTATTGAATAAAATAATTAATTGTTCGACCAAAGTGATCAAACGGCTGTCTCAAAAATATCGGCTATTGCATTTATTTAGACATTATTGTAAAGTAAAAATAATTTAATTATTTTAAATTTAATTTCGAGTCAATTTAATGATTTAATGTTAAAAACTAATAAAAATAATCAAAATGATGTTGATTAAGAATATTATTTTAAGTGCATTGTTCGCAAGCGTTTCGTGCTACGAATTGAAATACTTCAATTTATCACCAAAAACCCCTCCAATTACACACACAAATATGGTAATTGAATTTTTGTGGGATTTCTCAATCTTATTATTATTGTTATTGACCTTTTTTTTTTTCTTCGTTATTTTTATTATTCATAATAAGTACAATAAACCTTTTTTTCGTTTTCAAACAGGCTCAACTTTTTGAACTTTGTTTCGCAAATACATCCAATCCGATAGTCATAACTGAAAATTTGGTAGATACACTTTACAAAGATTTGTCCTTTACTACAAAGGCGCCTGTCGTTATTATCAACAAGGATTTCGTTGGTAAAGATATTCAACTGTATTATCCAACTTATCCAATGTTTATTTTATCAGTGTCAAGTGAGAGAGAAGTGTACGAATTTCTCTTTAAATTGGCTTTTTCACCGTCAAACATATGGAGTCAAAAATCCATATTTTTTGTGATCTTCGAAACCGAAAACTCTTGCGAGCGTTCATGGGAAATTCTCAGGGAACTGTGGGGGGGGGGGGGGGTCAACTGTTATCATGTGTCGTAGTGTGCTCCAGAACCGGTAATGAAACCAGCTTATATACTTATAATCCATTCACAAAAGGAGCACCCGATCCTTGGGTCGATATTAACATGTATTTTATTGACAATCATAATCGACCAGTGGTCCTCTACAATCAAACTTTCACAAACGGTAAACACCCATTCTTATTAACATAATTATTAACATTATTACCACCATAATTAATAAAACACGAACGTTTCTTTTTTTTTCAGATTATAAAATATGTGAGACTCTCTTTTTCGATAAAACGAAAATTCTTGATGGCTATCCCGTTAAAATTGCTTCAGTAGGCGGAAAATCTTATAGCGATTTAAATGTGGTATTTAGTTCTTTAAACATGACTCAACAAAACACATACTTTGAAATCGCTAATATGTCGGATGCAGAGGTGGCATTACAGAAGAACGTTTACGATTTCCTTGCGTTTCATACTACTTATCACAACCCTCATGTTATGCACACATTGCCATCGGTGGTCGAAGTATCTTACATCATAGTAACACAAAAGGCAAATTTTCAATCAGCATCTTATCAAATCGATAATGTACTCGATATTAATGGAGCAATCGCGATAATTCTTCTTCTCTTTATAATTACTATCCTGATAATATTGCATAATAAGTATCAGATCGGATTGGCTGTTCTGGATGTCCTGAAGCTGCTGATGAATATGGGGATCGATGCACCTCTCGACCGACTCGCCATGAAAATCCTTTCTTCACGGGATTTTTTTTTGTTTTCTTTTTTAGTCCAGCACTCATGGGACAGTTATTTGCTGTATTAACTCGCCCGCCAACTTATAACATTGAATCCCTTAAAGACTTGTACGATCATAAGTATCATGTGTATTATCCCGTGGGGATGCATAAAAATATTTTAGAAGAGCAATTATGGAAAAGTGAAGAGGATATGAAATATTTACATTCCACAGACCTATTTTACGGCGGAGAAGAATGTCGCAAAGAAGTTATCGTAAATAATACAGTCGCGTGTATATTCCACGATTGGGAATTAATTGACTACGCTGTTAAACATAATTTGCATGTATCGAAACGTTTCATGCTGAAAAAATCAGGTTTTCATCATACGCACCGATTTTGGGCTTTGGCGGATCGCTTTTACCATAAAGCATTAAACCTATTTGAATCGGGATACTATGTTAAGGTAGCTAACGATGCAATGAAGAAACCACTGGCGAAAAAAAAAGTTAAGGACAGAATTCAAAAAATCAATGATTATCTAACCGTTGACGCTGTAGATTTAACGTATTTATGTGTATTTATGGCATTTTTCCAGTTTTTGGCAATTATTGTATTCGGTATTGAGTATATTGTCGGACGTCATCGCCGTCCAATACAATAAAAAATGAAAATCCACTAACTTAAAAAAATGTGTGTTATTATTAAGTGCAGTCGCGTGTTCTCGGCATAATAAATTCGATCACTTGAATTGTATTTCGTTTACAAAATTTAACGACAATTTACTTTGATTAAATATTTTATCAACTATCGACTTACACAATTCGTGATTGTGGTATCAAACATTTGGCTGTCGGCTGTTTATTCCATAATAATGTTTATTAAAGTAACCGCTTACCTAATTTTTAAGTATTTAAATATTATTTAAGGGACTGCAATAATTATAGTAATAATAAAATATATATTTTTCTTAACTTCCAAGTCAAGGTGTGATAGTTTTTGAATTTATCTCTTAATAATCAATGTACATTGTATTTTATATAAAAAAATTAATATTTTATATTTAAGAGATATAAATCTACTTATAAATTTTCGCAATTTGTAATTTATCAAACAAAAGTAGTTAAAAATATAACTGAGGACAATGAAATTTTTTAACCACATGAAGAAAAAATGTACAAAATAATAAAAGCTTAAACAACTTATTTTAAATGTTTTATTCATTTATTTTCAGTTAAAGTTTATATCAACAAAAGTTCATTATTTTTACTCCAATATTAATACTTTTGATAAATATACTAATCAAATAAATAAAAACATCTAGTACAGAGATTCATATATTTTTAGTTTTTCAGCTAAATAAATAAATAGAAATTCTTTATCAATATTTAGAATCTAATATATATATATATATATATATATATATATATATATATATATAGTTAATTTCTGTTTATTTATGTCAGTTGACGTTGTTTTTCATGTTTTTCTAAACGTCATCAAGTACTGGAAGACCGCAAATTAAATTTGAATTGAGAATTTCTTCTTCGACGGCCGGTCGAACGAAGACGCTGACTGAGTTGTCGAAAAGTCCACTCGATATTAATCGAATTGCTGTCACGCCACATCCAATTAGCTTATAATTACGATCTAGGGAATTATTGTATAAATATTTAATTATTAGTTTCTAGAGGAGCAGCAGAAAAAAAGAAACTTTACCTGGTTTTGAATTCAAACCACATACGGAGTCAAGTAGCTCGAATTTAGATGTATCTAATCCGATGCTACCAACAATTAGTACTTGGTCTAGTAGTCTTCTCTTATCGCACTGTAAATTAATTAATCAATATATATTTATATATATTTTTATGAAAGTACGGGAGCGTTCAAAAATTTACTCTTGTTTTTTGTCAATAAGTGCAGAAAAAAATTTTTTTTTTGAAAATTGACAAATAGATTTTCGTAGGAAATTTAATTCCCTACAAAAAAGGCTCTAAGAGTCGAGTTCGTAAAATTGATAGGAAAAAATTTATAGGCTTTTGAAGTTTCAAAAAAACTTTTGATTTTACCAAAAATTTCTGGTATTTATTTTTCAAACTTCCCAGTGCTGTAACTTCTTTCCTTTCGATCTTACCATCAAAATACAAAAGAGCTTTTTTGTAGAGAATTCAATTTCTTATAAGAGGCTTAGTACGCGCGTTCTCATGTTTTTGTGATAGTTCACGCATGTGTTGTAAAAATTTTAAAGCGCAAATGCAATAGAATGGCTGTTGCTATTCACATTCTCATGGTGGATCAAATTTCATCCTGACCGTGTGGTTTCGTTGGCAAAAAGTCGCCGGGAATTTCAATAGATGGCAGCAAAATTTCAATTGATGGGAGTCAGAGCTATTCTCCAAAAGACATTCTTTCGAAGCAGAATATCATGGAGACTTTAGACTTCAAACTTTTCTAAAGTCTCCATGCAGAATATTCATAAAGTGATGAATTATCCAATACAATATTTTGTCAAAAAATGAAAAAAACACAATTAATAACTGACCTAAAAGCATAACACTTAGTATTGGTGTCGATAAAAATTTGAGATGAAATATTGTAAAAAAAAATTTTTTGAATGTAAAACAGACATCGAATTAAAATTTACAGAAAATAACTAATTGTAGAATTAGAAGACTAGGATAACTCGACTAATGAATGGAAGACTATCAATAATTAGAAGAAAAATATTTTGATTTACTTCGTAAATAAAATTATATTCTACTCGGTCATTGCAAAATACACTTGCACAACTAGTTTATATATTAATCGATAATATTTATAACAATTACGAGGTTTTTAGTTTTACACCTGCGTGCAAGAAACTATCGATTTTAAAAAAAGAATAGTAAAAGGATGGAAATATTTAACGGTTCATAAACTATTATTTGAATATTTCTTTCCACTGTAATCTCAGGAACAGAAGTAAATTTAGCCTCGAAATATTTTTAGGTCATGAAGAAGATGGAGTTATTGTGTCTACGTAGACAAGCACTTAACATTGCAAATCGTTTTGAATCGTTTCTTTTAATTAGGGACGATAAACTTTTTGTCAACGAATTGACTTTAATATTTTTATAAGCTTTGAAAAAATATTTATATATTATTTTACATTAAGAGAGTCACAGAAATAATGTCGGACGATGATCAACAGAAAATATGAAAAAAAAATATATTAAAAGACATGTTTACAGACAGAAAAGATGCCTACACACATTCCAGACACTTGTCCATACACATGGGTCTGAGCTGTTCCGAGTCTCGAATAATTTTTTTTCTCCAGTAATTTCCATTATTTTACATCGAAAGAGCCTCAGAAATGATGTCGGATGATAATAAAACGGAAAATATGAGAAAAAAATATTAAATGAACAGACAGAGCATCTGACATCTAGATGACATCCACATGCTTCCGTCTAGGTCTTAATAAACTTTTTCCTACAGTATTTTCAAGTCTATCGGCGGGAGAAACTTCCGATTAATCCTGACTGATTAACAATTCTCAGAATTTGAGAAAAAATTTTTAATCGGTGTCAATTTAAAATTCACGATTGAATCTATTGAAAAAACTATTAATTTAATCTGATTCCTCGATTAGAAAATTTCCATAGACTGAGAAAATTTTTTTGGTCCGAGTGAATGATAAATTTTCATCTAATTCCAATTAAAATAAAAAATATATATTTTATTTTAATTTTATCCGATAGAGAAATTAAAATGTCATTCCCACATTAAAAACCCCGATTAAATCTCATGTATCTTCGATTGGATATTAATCAGATTCAATCCGCAAAATCTTTTTATTTGAAATTTCGAAAGTTCCCGCCATAAGTTCCTCCAATTTCCACTGCCGCTCTAAGCATCTTCTTTGCCCCAGTCTTCGATACATTGAACCATCACTCGCACAATCGACACTCTTATGTTCGATATATCGACCTTGCCAACAATCGATTAATCGAACTCCGAAATTCGATTTTTAAAAAATGGCGTGAATTAAAAAAAATAATAATAAACAAAAAGATAAAAAATAATCATCATAAAAAAATAAAAAATGTGATTAATTTGAATAGTAATTAAATAATGGCAGTGTTACATCGCGCATTATTTACATGGTTCGAGTTATTAATTTTTTTAATTCTATTAGTTCTAAGACTAGACCAACGCATATTATGGAACTGGTTTATTGTTTTTATACCAATGTGGGTATATGACTGTATATTATTGATATATATTATATTTAATATGGTGTCCCATTGTAAAAATAATCATAATACCACTAATTGTTTAAGGCGGAAGGTAATTAATTATTTTTTACTCAATTAATTTATTCATTCAAGTCACTAATAAATTTTTTTTACCTTTTCTAGGGCTGGCATATGATTGCAGTATTATTAAAATTAAGCGTACAAATATTAATATGTTTAAGATTAGAAGCTCCTTATTTAAATTTACCAGCAAAAGCTGTCTTATCACCATTCTGGTTACTTTTACCTGCATTGACGATTGATGTATTCGTTCATTTGATCCAACACTCGAGATACTGAGATGTTTTTTAAAAATGTACTGTAATAAAAACTTGCTGTATATTTTAACAAATGAGATTTTTATGTTTTTTGATCATATCTTCTTATTACTGAGGCCGAGACGCGTTGAATGAGTACCCACATCGATATGTTTGGGTAAGTTGGTCACAAAATAGATATTTTGGTGATCAAGGATTTGGAAATGGGTTTTTTTGATTTTTTTTGTTCAAGGTTTTTTTTTTAAGCAAAATAGATGTAAGATATGAGAAGTTGGTGTCATTACGAGTAAAATGAGTACCCGGAAGGCTAAATTTTGAAAATGAGATAATTGATGATTTTGAAAATGGTCAAATTTGTCATCTGATGATTTTTTAATCCAAAGGTATTGATGTGGGTACTCAAACTACTCGGCGACGAGCGCTCTGATGAATGGTGATGGTCTTTTTAGGTAGATTTTTTTAAAAATCTAACTATTGTATTTGTCCTAATGGTCGATTTTACAAGGGATTTCGTCATAAACTATCATAATTAGTTGAGTAGAGTTCAAAAATACCACTCGTTGAAAAATTTATATATGTATGTATATATATATATAATGAAATTTCCTACACTTATTCTATGTGTAATTACCACGGTTAAGTTCGAAATTGGGCTGATTCGGTCGATTAGTTTAGAAGTTATGGCTGTCAGAAATTTCAACGATTTTTCGAAAAAATCAATTTTTAATCACTTTTAAGTCCATATAACTTTAAAACTACAGCTCATAGATAATTTCTGCAAAAAGTATTTTAAAGCGTGACTAATAAGCTTTAATTTATGACTTCAAACTTTATATTTTGACCATTTCTTCCAATAATTTCATAGCCTTGAAAATTTTAATGGAATCAAAAAATGTTGAAAATATGGTTTTCAGTCCACAGAACTTATGCTTGTTCCATTATAATCCAGTTTTGTCAGTTGTATTTTATTGTGCACAAATTAACCTGTAAATTTCACTGCTATTTTATATTTTAGAAGTATTTCTTTTATTACTTATAATGTATCAAATGTACTTCTACTCCCAATGATTATCACTTGTCTTGTCATTAGAATAGTACCCACAGTTCTTATCGGATCTTGATGAAATTTTTTACACTTATTCTATAGGCGATAACCTTGATCAGGTTCGAAGATAGGCTGAATCCCTTGAATAGTTTTGAAATTATGGCTGTTTGAAATTTTCATGATTTTTGGTGAAAATCATTTTTTAATCACTGCGAAAGCTCATATAACTTCAAAACTAATATTTATAGACAAATTCCGTAAAAAGTATCTAAAAGCTTGACTAATAATCTCGCATTCATGACCTTAATCTTTATGTTTTGACTATTTCTTCCAATAATTTGATACCCTTGAACTTTTTAATGAAATCAAAAATGTTGAAAATATGGTTTTCATTCCACATAACTTATGAATTTTCCATTATAATACAATTTTGTCACGTGTATTTTATTGTTAACAAAATAACCTGTTAATTTCACAGCTATTTTATATTTTAAAAGTATTATTGTTATTTTAACTGGGCTTGTCATGGTAACAGCGATTACAATTATGATCTCATACTAATTAAATTTTCAATACTTTATTTATGTGAAGGTTAGTTTGGTACATTACCTGTATAATGTTATGTCGAATCAACTATCTGAAGTTCTCTATCAATAATAATCGTTGTCTTTTTTTACCCTCACTCCTAGAAAACGAGTCTAATTTCATATCATGACTATACACTAACAAGATATGTATGTATAAAACTATTTTTTTATATCAATTAATTGAAAAATCTACCTTCCATTTCGGCTGCCGAATGGCCTTTTTTTCAATTGGAAAAGAAATTAAAATTTTTGATCCTGTTTCAAATGAATCATTTATTACTGGAGTCTATGACAAACCGTATTGGATAATAGAGTTTGAAATTAATAATAGTTAGAATAATGATGAAAATAGCTTTATATATCGAAAAATAATTGCAAATTTAACTTCAGATAGATCATAGTCGTAATGAAATAAGATATAAAACGAGAAGTGTGACTGCAAAAGAACTTCTAGAGAAGAGTGAAAATTCAAACGCAGGTGAACAGATACGAGATGAGATCAAAATCAATATTAATTCTAGTGGTGATAATGAATGTAATGATAATGAAAGAAATGAGTTGCCAGTAGAAAAGTTACATGTAGATAATAATGATTTGATTGTAAAATCTGAAAACGTAAAATCCGTAGTAGGGAGTGAAAATAAATTTATTTATGAAAATTCAAATTTTGACACGTCTATCTGGGATAGAAAATTTCATGATATAGATGAATTACCCATTGTTGAACTATCGGAAAAAGAGTCTCCATTCGATGAAAAATACAAAAGTTTTGCTCAAAATAAGAAAGCTATGCTTTGGCATGTAAGGTTGGGTCATGCGTCTATTAGTTATTTAAAAGCTCTTCAAAGTAAATTCCCAGATAATGCAAATCTTAGAACCGCGATTTCCGATGATACTATTTTAGATTGCGAAGTATGTATGGTTGCGAAATTTAATAAAAGACCATTCAACTCAACGCGTCGACGGGCAACTGAACCTCTTCAAATAATTCATTCTGATACTATGGGGCCTATAAGTCCAATATCTCATCCAAAAGGGTATAAATTCATATCAGTTTTTGTAGATGATTATTCTAGATTAGCAATGGCATATCCAATGAAAGCAAAAAGTGAAACAGATCACTGTTTCGAGGCGTTTGTAAGAAGCACACGAAATTTGTTAGGTAGAGACGCAAAAGTATGTTATCTGCGTACAGATCAAGGTACTGAGTATACAGGGGGATACACGCTCGAGGTACTAAAAACTCTAGGGGCAGAACAACAATTAGCAAGTCCTGATACACCTGAACACAACGGGGTAGCCGAAAGGTTCAATCAAACGATACAAAAGAAAGGAAGAGCCTGCATGTATGATGCGAAATTAGCTGAAAATATGTGGGATCTTGCTTTAAGTGCTGCGGTATATGCTTACAACCGAACACCTCACAAGTCAAACGATATGATAACACCTTTACAAAGGTTTGCACCGAATCACAATTTTGACATTAAGGGTAGGATATACACCTACTGGTTATCAGTTCCTGAAACCAGAAGAAGGGAAGTTTTATGAGAGTAGAGATGCTCGTTTTAATGAAAAACTGGTTTATGGTGATAAGTATGATAAAAATAGTGTGAAAGATGAGTTAGAATTTTGAAAACCGGAGGGAGACGAAAAGGATGAGAGGACAACCAAAGAAACAGCAAAGTTGTTTAACAGATGCCGAAATTAATAATGGGAACTTAATTAAAGACAGTAGTTTTTTGAAAATGATTGATGTAAACGATAAAATCGATGCTAACTTAGTTTTTGGTGAAAGAATAGATTGCGAGACGAGTGAAACCCATGATAAAATTTATCATGCAATGTTAGCAGGTATTCAACAAGACCCAATATCTTTTAGAGATGCGATGGAATCAAAAGAACGGAAATTTTGGCAAAGTGCTGTGAGAGATGAGCTTAATTCTCTGAGTAAAAATAATGTATGGACATTAGTTGACCGACCCACTAGAATGAAAACGGTAAAAGATTAAATATCATAGACTCGAGGTGGGTTTTCAAAGAGAAAATTGAAAACCCTCGCGGTTTTTATGATACGGTTTGAACACTGTATTAAAAGAGTATAAACGTAGTCGATAACAAGTAGTTTTACCGTATTTATACGGTATATTTGTGAAATTTAATTACGGTATTTCTACAGAGCTTATACTGCGTTTATACGGAGCTTATACGGCATTTCTACCGTATAAATACGTTATTTTTACCGTAATAATACGGTACTTCTACTGTATTAATACGGCATTTCTATAATATTAATACTTTATTTATATGATATTAATACCAAATTTCTACCGTAATAATACGGCATGTGTGCTGTAATAATACCACCTTTCTACCGTAATAATATGACATTGTTACCGTAATAATACGGTATTTCTACCGAGTTCACACAACAATTGTACTGATTCAATAAGGTGTTTATACGAAATTATATATATATATATATATATATATATATATATATATATATATATATATATATATATATATATATATTGCTTTACAATGTATTGTCACCCGTATATTTTTAATCATATAGTAGAGACTCTGTAAACTTTTGATTAAAATATTTTTTTTTAAAGTTCAAGTTCAAATTCAGAGATAAATTATATATGGAAACATTAATAATAAATATTTTTGACATTATGTAATATAGGATTTATTATATTACCATCAAAAAAGGTACTTATCACTTTGTCAAATAACGGAGGAGTACCCGGGCCAGAATAGTTACAAGTTTGGAATATAAAACTTTTGAAATCAGTTTCTTACCAGGGACACTACAAGTCGTAGGCGCTATCTAGTGGCGAGCACCGAACTATTCTCGCTGCTGCTGCCTAGCACCAGTGACTTTCCTCTCCTCCATATATATCTTTTCTACCAAGAAATTTTTCTCTCGGTTTGAGCAACTTTTTTTTCTTGGTTGGAGCATACGAAAATTCTTGCGTTAAACAAATAGTAATTATTTCAAGGAATTCAATTTTTTTTAAACAAAAAAATGCAATATTGCTACAATAACCTGGCACGGCTTTCTTCATTGAAATATCTCTTATATTAAGAAATAAAAACTTTTAAAACAAGTAAAAGTTTTTCGATGAAAGCATAAAAATTTGTTAACTTGAGGAATAAAAATTTTGATTCAAGATAAAAATTTCAAAATAATTATTTATTTGGTGTAAGAAAATGTTTATTTTCTGAATCGTTTAAAAAAATTTTCTTGTATCAAGAATATTTTTCTTGGTTCGTTAACTGTAGTTTCTGTGTAGAGAAACTAAAATTAAAAAGACGCGTGTAGGTTTTCATAACGTGCAAATAAAGAACTTTATGAGCTAAAAAAAAAGTTTTATGTCAAAATACCCATTCTACATAAACACTGCATTGTTTTAACATGTTTAAATTGAACAACTTTTATAATTTTTAATCATAAAATAATTCTAGTTATTAATATTGGTCATAAATGTATTTCGAAATTATCTGATGTTCTTGCGAATTATTACTATGAAGAAAAAACAGTTAACTCGAATCAAGAAAAAAATTCCTGATTCAAGAAATTTTGTTTTAACGATTCGGAAAACTAAAATCTTCTTGCACCAAGTAAATAATCATCTTGAAACTTTTATCTTGAATCCAAATTTTTTTTCCTCAAGTCAGCATATTTTTGTTTAAATTGAAAATTTTTTACCAGTTTCAAGAGTTTTTATTTTTTAATATGAGAGAAATTTTTTTGAAAAAAATTTTTTTTTGAAAGTGAAAATGAACTGTATTTTTTTATTGAACAATTGAAAGCAGAACATAGTGAAGAGATGAGTCATTTAAGAATGCAAGTAGTTGTAAAATATATTGTATCTGTTATAGAATCTGAAGATTGCTTGTTAATAAAATTAAAAGATATGAAAAGGATTTTTCAGCTTGTAAGAGTGAGACGGCATAATCACCGTATAAATGCAGCATAACCACTATATATATACGGCATAAACACCGTATAAATACGGCGCGAACATTGTATGAATACCGTGTAACCACTGTTTAAATGAGGTATAGCAGCCGTATCAATACGGTATAACCGACGTTTAAGTACAGCATAAAAACCATACAAATGAAGTATAATCATCGTATAAATACGGTATATCGAGAGCGTAAATACGGTATAACCACAGTATAAATACGGTATAGTCCCTATATAAATTTGGTATCAACACAATATATTTACGGTATTAATGCGGTAACAAAATTTCACAAACATACCGCATTTATACCGTAGGTATACCGTAATAATACTTATACCCAAAAAATACCAGGAAAATACCGTAGAAATACCGTTATGGCAATTCCGCGAGGGAATGACAATCAAATTAAATACAAAGCGCGATTAGTGATTCGAGGTTTTAAAGATAATAAAAATTATGATCTCAGAGAAACCTATGTCCCTGTTTCTCGATTGCCCTTAATTAGGTCAGCCTTTGCTATAATTAATAAATATGATTTGGAGACTTGCTATCTTGATGTAAAAACCGTATTTTTAAATGGCATTATAGATGAGGAAATTTATATGGAAATCCCAGAGGGTGTGAATGTTACACAAGTTAGTTAATGTTAGACCAGATATATCATATGCGGGGCGGTATGGCCCAAAAATGGCCCAAAATGGTCCAAAAATACGCCGGGCAAGCAAACACCGGCCTCTACGTGGCTACCACCACAAGTACTGAAAGGGAAACCAACAGGTGTCACTGCCGATCCAGAGGGACATTATTAATATTATTTGAGAAAAGAAAAGAGTGCTAGTCTCTGAGAGCCCACTCAAGTATCCAAGGGTTCTGGATAAAGCTAAAGACAAAGACAAAGACAAAGACAAAGACAAAGATAAACATAAACAGGGGTATAAAATACCTCAAAAATATGCCTGTATGTGTGTGCGTGCTCGTATGCGCGTACCTTGGTGCAAGTGTGCCAAGGAGGTGGATCAGGCGTCGGGTCGCTTACTTCGTCTAAGTGACTTATGACTGTCGGGTACTAATCCTTGAGCACACAATTATGACTAAAGAACAGCCGAAGAGAAGTACAAGAAGTACGAATGTACAAAAGTACATAAACATAAAAAGCTGAACGAATGCCCTCATACCCTAGAGTAGCTCGAAAGCTGGTGGACTGAATGGCCAAACTGGCTGAGAGCAAAGTGCTCCAACGGAAAAGGTCCGAGAAACTCAGACATCAAACTGTAGTTTAAGGTGTTAACCTCGAGGTCAGGGACTTCGGTTCTCACTACTTACGGGGCGATGGTTCGGAGAGTCCGGGGCTATGATCACTTATGGTTAAACCCATGAGTGGACGGCTACGCGGGCTGGTAACTTAGCTGACATAGGTTTCAAAGACTGAAGTACAAGCCGGGGTTCCTGAGAGTACAAGTTCATGCTAGATCTGAGATGTAAAAGAGTATAAAACTCTTAGAGGGCAAAATAACTCTCCCCAATAAGACCGAGGGGCAAAAGAATTGATACACCGGGGTGTGTGGGTGCGGGTGCGTGCGCACGTATGGGTTAATAAATGATCTATGATCATCTAAATTTGGCGAATTTGGCAAAAACTTTTCAAACCATATATATATATATGTTCCTCAAAAAGATGACTTTGATTGGTTATCAAAGTGAAGTGTAGTCCGATCTTGTGGGCCAAGGCGCTACACAAGCCTGAGTGGCTACACATGAATACTACGGGTCGTGAACTCAAAGCAAGTTGCACGGACCTGTGAAAGTATTCATTAAAGGCGAAAAACGCCTCTCAGCCGTCCCAAAATCTCTTCCTTAGAAAGAACAACCTTAGAGTTGAAGGGAGAGACAAGGGTCAGGTAAGGCACTCTACTTCATTACTACCACGCAAATAATTCTGGTGGAAGTGACTTGGGAGAAACAGCGCATGTCTACTTCGGATGCTATTAATAGGCCGCCCTTCTCTGAAATTGGACATGTTATAATTTGTACTTGTACAACGCTGTGGACCCTTGTTACGGAAACTACGAGCAGGTAGTAATGTTGTAGAGTGTAGCAGCCTATGTGCGAGTATGTTCTAGTAGGGCAGAACAGAAAGCACATCGGCTTGGGTAGGTAGCCCAACGCTGCCAACCCTAAAAGTGATGCCAATCACTTGAATCTATGGAAAAACTTGAATGATTGTTGATAATATTTAAAAGTGATAAGGCCTGCTCCCTCCGGGGGCGGGCTTTTCACTTTAATCAATTTGAATGATTGTTGATTATATACAAAAAGTGTTAGGCCCGCTCCCTTCTGGGAGGCGGGCTTTTCACTTTAATCGATTTTGAGTATATGTGAACTAATTGTCTTATGGTCCCTGGACCTGAGGCAATTTTTTTCACTTTAATCGATTTTTTTGAATGCAATGATAGTCAAAATGCTATTATATGTCGACAGTGGACTGACAACACCGCAAATAGGCCCAGGCCCTGCAAAAATTTTTGATTATCATAAAATTGCGAAAGCAATACGTATGAAATTTTCGTGCAAAAAAGCGGTTAAGTGTCAGCTCCCAGACAAACCTAACACCTATCCTTCCCCCTCCAAAACACTAATTACGCTTTTTCTCTTTCACAGATGGCAGCAGCAACACTAATAATAACTTTTCTCCATGCAGGTACAACAAAGAGTTTAGCGACTCAAATAGCAAAACAAACAAACATGGCAGTTCTTCCTCTTGAAAAATTATCCGCACCAATGGGCCGGCGTTCGGATTGTGCGGGACCGGCCCTCAAGGGGGAGGAGGGTCATGGCAATAATACGCCTCAAGAGACCACGACGACAGCAGCATCTTCAACGACGACCATCACCACGCTCGTTCGAAGGAGTGCCAGAGTGGCAAACCGTGTTGTTACTGCTAATTTGATCGCTAAGCCCCCTGGTACCCCGGTTAATCGTCGGCACGAGAATCGGGTAACGCGGACGCGCGCGGGTAAAATCACGCGACCAATTGATTTAGAAAACGCGAAACGGGACACACTTAAAACAGATTCTTTAACATTAGACGGTACAAATTGTTCGCGGGGCACAAGCCGACGTTTGTGTCCGGGGTCGAGTAACTTTGCCCACGGTGGGCCCGTAACAGAAGGTAAAACAGTAGAAGAAGGGCTCGGTACGCGAAACGAAATTTCACCCCCCCAAAATCCGACAATAAGAGAAGGAGGAGAAAGAGGTTTTGACGCGGATGGTCTTCGAGTCTTGCAGGTGAACTTGCGAAACGATAAGGCGGGAACACTGGAGACAAGTGCCTTGTGGGAGGAGGAACGTATTGATGTCCTCCTTCTGCAAGAGCCATACGCAGCAGCAATTAACAAATGTTTCACAATACCTGGTTTTGGCGGCAACATAAAAGTTGCTGCCACAACTGGAGAAAGGCCATTTGCGGCCATTTGCTTAATAAATCCAAAATACCAAATGATTCAAATTGCTCAACTAAGTACTTCGCACTGCGTATGCGCTCACATCGAGGGTCCAGGCACTTCTTTCTACGTGGTATCGTCATACTTCTAGTCTCGCGACAACATAGAAACTCACATCACGCAATTAGAAAAGGTAGCTCAGGCACTAAGAGGAAAAAGGGTATTATTTGGGATGGACGCGAACGCCAGATCTACTAGATGGAGCCCAGAAACAAATGAAAAGGGAGAAAAACTAGAGGATTTTATTGACGATTATGGGTTGGAGATTTTAAACATTAAAAGGGAGGGACCAATTTACTCATCAACCACAGGGGAATCATACATAGACGTTACCCTAGCTACCCCAAAACTTGCACGGTACGTAAAAAACTGGTCCATCAAACGCGAGTGGGTGCAAAGTACTGACCATTATGCGATCGAAATCAGCCTAGGAATTCCAAGAGAACGGGAGGGTCTCGACGGGGCGGATCCCAAGCGGTTCATCCTTGCGTTGGCTGACTGGGAAAAGTTCCACGAGAAACTACCGGAACTCGCAAGAGAGAATCTTGACGGCCTAGCACTGGAAACGATCGAGGACGTGGAAAAGTATGCCGATGCACTCACTACAGCCATAATAGATTCATGTAAATTTGCTATCCCAAAGAAGAAACTGCACAAGAAGTCATACCCGTGGTGGACCAGGGATCTAACAAGGGAAAAGAGAGAAGTGTATAAAGCCAGAAGGAGATACCAGAGAGAGGAGGAGAAAGACAGGAAGACAGAACTTAAATGGACATACTTGACGCTTTGCAAGACATACTCAAAACACGTTAAAAGACAGAGAGAAAACAGCTGGCGAGAGTTTGTCACGTCGAACGGTAACAAGGAGCACTGGGGCATCGTTTACAAGCTCCAGGCAGATAAACACCGAGTTAACAGAGTGCTCACCACACTCCGGCGTGACGGACGATCCACAGAAAGTTTCAGGGACACAGCTAGCTGCTTTCTCAACACACACATTGTTGACGACAAACCAGAGGAAGAAACGGAGGAGCAGAAAGCAACCCGAGTAAATTCACAAACACCACCAGACACCGCGGACGCCGACTTATTCACCCCGCGCGAACTATACAGAATTTTAAAGACCCTTAAAAACAAAAAAGCACCCGGGCCAGACTTAGTAGAGAATGAGGTAGTCAAAAGGGCGGCAGTAATTTTATCAGGAGAGTTTTTAGATTTATATAATAGATGCTTAGAACTAGGAGTTTTCCCAACCGCATGGAAAGAGGGTGGGATTATCATGCTCCTTAAGAGCAGTGACAAAGACGCGAGTGACCCTAAATCATATAGACCAATTTGCTTACTATCGGTAATCGGGAAGGTATTTGAGAGGCTGATTAAGTCGAGACTCACCACCACAGTCTTAGCTGGGGATAATATCTCCAGTCAACAGTTTGGCTTTATGGCCAAAAGGTCGACTGAAGATGCAATCGTTGAGATGCGCCGCTTGTTAGATTCGACAACAGAGAATCTGGCAATCGGACTTCTCTTCGATATTTCTGGCGCCTTTGACAACGTGTGGTGGCCGCGAGTACTCGAGGGTTTGAAGAAGCGGGAATGCCCTAAAAACGTTTACAGGGTGGTTCAAAGTTACTTTGAGGATAGGACAGTCTCACTGTCATGGGGATTCGGGAAAGAATACAAAAAGCCAACAAGAGGATGTCCACAGGGATCAGTTTTAGGGCCTTTATTTTGGAACATTATGTTCGATGATCTGCTTAAAGAATTAGAGTCAACAGAATACGGGAGTAAATTTGTAGCATATGCTGACGACCTCCTCGTCATCATAGAAGGCACTTCACGTGCGGACATTGAAAGAAAGGGGCAAGGGACGGTAGACTCGATACTGGAATGGTGTCGTTCCGCGAAACTCACACTGTCGGAGTCTAAGACTGAAGCTATCTTCCTCAAAAGAGTTTACACCCGACGCGGTCCACGCAAGGACAAAGGTCCGTACCCCTACGAAGCGAAAAGACAGAAAAAGCCCAAGTATGATTCAAAGCCACCGAAAATCGTTATAGGTAATTCAAAAATAACATTAAAAAAGAGCGTTAGATACTTGGGGGTACACTTCGACCAGGACCTCAAACCAACAACACACATAAAGACAAGGCGCGCGAAATTAGATAAAACTTTTGGTCGTCTACGCCGTCTCGCACGGACTGAATGGGGACTGCGCTTTCCGGCTATGTCCACTATCTACAGGGGCTACTTCCTGCCTGTTGTCACTTATGCGGCAGCAAGTTGGAGTGACCTATGTGGAGTAGAGGATTGGAAGGCTCTTAGGGCCCTGCAACGGCGAGCCCTGATTACGATGACGTCTTCATACAAGACGGCATCGTATGAGGGACTTTGTGTAGTTGCAGGGGCAGTGCCCATTGAGCTTGTGATTGATGAACGTTGCGCCCGTTATAATCTTCGCACTGGCAAACAGGCAACCCTTGGAACCGTGACCGTGCAGCCAGATGACGAAGAAGGCCTTGTCTCCCTTAAGAAAGAAACCATTCGCAGATGGCAAGAACAGTGGTCCACAACGGACAAAGGACGCATGACATTCAACTTCTTTCCTGACGTTACTGAACGTCTAGCAAACAAACACATCAGCCCTAATTTCTGGCTTACCCAGATTTTAACCGGTCACGGCTGTTTTAAGGATAGACTCTTCCAGTACGGACTCGCAAAAGATAGGAAATGTCCCCAATGCAACAAAGGGTGGGACACCGTTCAGCACTTACTGCTAAAATGCATCGAGTTCGAGCCTCAGCGTGAGGTGCTCCAGAGCATAGATGGGTGGGTCGCGGAGTGGCCACAAATCGGGCGGGTTCTTGCCACATCCCCAAACTCCTTTAAAATTTTCAATGGTTTCAGCAAAGATTGTCTCCACCACAAGCTCAGCAGCCAATTCCAACACCGAGAGGAATGAGGAGAAGAATACTAGATCGCGGTTCAACTGGCATCCACCCAGTTGTTGTCGGAGCATCTGGGCATGGGTGTGCGGAGCTCACGAATTGTGAAGACTCTGTGCATCTCGGATGTCAGTCCGAAGTTAGGTGTGAGTGTGAATGTATTAAGTATGGACGTATGAATTTTAAAAGAACTGGGTGTCTTCTCAGGAAGGCGAGGGAAGAAACCACGACCCCTCCTGACCAAGTGGTATGTCGACCAATACATGAAATTGGTGCTATGGGCGTATCCTTCCAAGCCGGCATGAGGGAAACCGAATGCTAGGATACTCTGGGTATGGACTCATAGTGGCTGTTGGTTCGGCACCCACACGCAAAGGATCTCTGATCCTAAGGGTTATAATATCCGCCAATATTGAGCTTGCTCAATGTTTCGCTATATAATATTTATGGTAGAAAAGAAAGGACTTACGCAGCGCGTGTATGCCCAAAAGGGCGAGGAAACGGCTTCCGGTCGGCGGAGGTGGACTTAGGTCCCGTTACATTAATTAATTATATCATATGCGGTTAATGTATTAAGTAGACATCAAATTAATCCAACTGAAAACGATTGGCGCATGGTTGAAGGAGTGTTCAGATATCTGAAAGGAACCAGAACCTTAGGATTAAGGTACACTGGTGAGCGAAATGATATACAAGCATACTCTGATGCGAGTTTAGCAGATTGTAAGGGATCTCAAACAACCTGTGGGTATGTAATAAAATTGTTTGGTGATACAATCACTTAGCGGACTTATAAACAACCATATGTAGCACTGTTTACGTGTCAAGCAGAGTATGTAGCAATGAGTGAGGCGTGTCAGGAATTGATAGCTATAAGTAATACACTTAAGTTAATTTTGGACAGAGTATTTTATCCTATAGAACTATGGTGTGACAATAAAGCTGCCGCATCGTGTGCGAAAACTAGTGGGGGTAATAAATTAAGACACATGACAGAAATATGAGAACATTATGTAAAAGAATGCGTAACGCGAAATTTTGTTGATGTTGAATAGATTCCGTCAAAGAATCAGATTGCTGATATATTCACGAAACCTCTTGCGTTTGACCTACATAAATATTTGACTAATAAGTTAATGAATGCTAAAATAGATCAATGTTAAATAATTAACAATTTTGTTTCAGGAAAATAAATTCGAAGACTCACCGGATTGCCATTGTATTATTACACTTATTAATATTAATTAAACATTGATTATCATTATTAGTAGTCAGAGATATGTAATTTTATATGCTAAGAAAATATATATATTTTATATGAATTATTGTAAGAATGGTGAAAGACGGCTAGAAGGGAGGGAGTGTTGGAATTAACGCCTAACCGTCTTGCCCCATGAGTGGTGGGGAGGTCATGTGATGTTCCTGCTCTAGTTGAAATTTGAGTACTGTACCACCACTTACTTCTGATTGAGTTTTGGTAACGTGCGGATGCACATATTAATAAATACTCTTAACTATTATTTGGTATTCTTTATCTAAAAGACTCTACCTAATTCTAACATATCTAGGAAAATCAAATAAATATGTGTAACTTAAAAATTAAAAGATCCAACTTAATTATTTTTCAAATTTTTATGTATATTATCTTAGCTAGTATTTAATTTTATTTAACTTAAAAAAATCAACTATTTTTTTTTATAAATAACAATATCACGTAAACATAGGTTAATGCCTTCGGCAGTAGATAGAAATATTTTAATAGTAGACAAAAAAGAATATTTCAATAAATTTATTATAAATTAAATAAAGAAACAAATTAAAAAATTATTTTCTTAATCGCAGAGTTTTTAAAAATGTTTATTAATAAAAATAAATATTTACCTCCTCTTAACCTTTCATACACAGTAACAGTCGGTAACAGTCTGCGCATGAACATGAGAAGTCGGAAAGAGGGGACATACACCAAAAACGGCAACGTCGCAAGTAAAAATCTACTAACGACTCTGGTCAAGTGATGAAAACAGTTCGGCAAATCCGTCAATTTTTTTTTTAGAATTTTTTTTACAGCAACTTTGTTTTTAAACATGCTCAAAAAAATTTTTCAAATATTCTAGAATGTTTGAAGAACAAAGTCAAATTTTTTCAAACCTTTTTAGTAAGAAATGTAATTGTGATAAAAATAATAGAATTAAGTGCGGCGTCACGCTCATACGTTGACCAGTCTAGGGTTAATGAGGTATCTGGGTCCGGGAGTGATTGACGCTGCGTATAATACACACATGCATGTACTGAGAGACAAGTGCATAGTAACCTGAACTATTCAGCGACAGGTATAAAAATATAGTCTCCCTAAACAATTTTAATTGTTACTGGAACTATATACTAGTGTGAATCAGCATGAAAAAATAGTTACGTTAACGAAAGGGAAATTTTAAGATTTGGTGTTGGTAGTGTGGGATTTGTATCCACTAAAAACAATCCTCTCTGATTAAGAGAGGGGGCCAGACCGGAAACCGCTTTCGCATTACTTCAGTCTGGCCCCTGCTGCGCTCTTTGGCGTTTCTTCACGTTTTACTCTTGCTCTTCACGCTTCTTTTGATGAATGATGCTCTCAGTCATTCGCATGATGGCTTCCCAATTGGTTTTGTCCGCATACATGAGTGAGAGAATACTCTCAGAAGACGGCGTTGCTCCTAGCACTTCCCATGCGATTTTCCGTTCTTCTGCCCATCGCTTGCAGTAAAAGAACGTATGTTCTACATCGTCTATCTGCACCGCGCAGTATTTGCAGTACGGGTTGTTGCGTGGGCCCATCCGGCGCAGGTAGGCATTGAATTGGCCATGTCCGGTTAGGAACTGCGTTGTATAGTAATTTGTTTCGCCATGCTTGCATTTCAGCCATTGATCTAGATCTGTTATTATCCGGTGCGTCCATCTGCCCGTCGCTGAGTTACGCCAGCTGTCTGCCCACGCTTGTTTTGTTGCCCTTCTTTCCCTTTGTCTGCTTTCGTTGTTAAGCCCCCCCCCGCTACGCGAAGTTGTCAGAGTTTCTTGCGCTCATTGGTCATTAATTCTATTGGGGTAGCTTTGGCTATTACGAGGACTGCTGCTTCGGACACAGTGCGGTACGCACAGGCTACTCGTAGCGCAGCCCTGCGCTGTACTGAGCTCAACTTCTTCCGGTACTTTTCGTGCCTCAGTTGGCTTGTCCACACTTCAGAGCCGTATAAAAGAATGGAATGCATGACGCTAAAGAGTATACGCCTCTTTAAGTACGTGGGCTCGGTCATATTAAGCATTATTCTTGAGAGGTTGGCTACGGTCTTGCTTGCCTTCTGCGCTGTTTTTTGGATGTGCTCTCCAAAAGAGAGCTCGGCATCTAGTTGGAGACCTAGGTATTTCACCGAGGGCTTGGCTTCGATGGTTTTCCCTGCGATGTCAACCATGAAAGGCTTTGGGAACCAGCGCTGCTGAGTTAGTACCACCATCTCAGTCTTGCTTGCTGCCAATTCCAAGCCATGCTGGCTCAACCAGCCACGAATTCTCCTGGCCAGTCGGTGGATTTTTCTTTTTGCGTCATCCTCGCCTTCAGCTATGATCAGCTATGATCAGTCCGGCGACGTCGTCAGCGTATCCAACCAGGTAGGTACCTTCTTTCATCTCTGCGCTGAGAAGGTCATCAGATCGGATGTTCCATAGATTTGGTCCCAGCATAGTTCCCTTGGGCACGCCTGCAGTGACCTCCATGACTTTTGTGCCTTCCGTCGTACTGTACGTAAGATATTTGCGTCTGAAATAATCGTCAATCATATTCCAGATGTACTTGTCGACGTCGGAGTCTGTTTCTAGCGCAACTAGTATGTCTTCCCAGCCCACGGAGTTAAATGCGTTTTTAACATTGAAGGTTAAGAAGATACATACGCGACGAGATCTGTGATTTCCTGCCCATGCCTTTTCGACGATGCAGAGGACTTGCTCGAATGCTGTAATGGTGGAGTGCTTTTTCCGGCAGCCGTGCTGGTTTGCAGAGAGTCCACCAGTTTTCCCCAAAGCACTAGTTAGACGAATCTTTACAAGCTTCTCAAGGAGTTTACCTGCCACATCGAGCATACATAAAGGCCTGAATGAAGATGGCGTGATTGGCGGGCCCTTACCTTTGTCGGGCAGCACAAGGCGTTGTTGTTTCCATCGTCTGGCAAAAGTGCCTATTGAGAGGCGAGCATTTTAGATGGTGTGAAATATGGCTGGGTATTCGGCTGCTATCACTTTAATGACGCTCACAGGAATACCGTCGGGGCCAGGAGCTTTACCAGCCTTCAAGGTTTTCGAAGCATTTTGGATCGCTTGTATCATGAAAGGCGGTATTTCCCCAGATTGTAGGGATTCTCCGAATATTCTCCGTGGGTGTTTAGGTAACAGGCCCGTTATAATTGTCTCCATTGATTGGGGATCCATAACAGGTGGCCGATTTTGCACACCAATTCCCTTCATGATTATCTCGTACGCGCGCCCCCATACGTCTCTGTCGAGATCTGCGCATAGGTGTTGCCACTTTTGCCTTTTGCTGCGTTTGATAGTCCTATTTAAGATTTTCTTGGCTTGCGCAAATCTGAAAAAGAGGGGGCTGAGTTGTTCCGCAGGTGGCCGCCGGTTTAGCCTCACTACTTTGCGCCTCAGGGCGAGGCATTGCTTCCTAAGCTCATTGATTTCAGGCGTCCACCAGTAGGTAGGTTGGCGACGACCCCTAGATTTTATGGCAGGCATCGACTTATCACACGCCTTGACGATTAATTGCATGGCCTTATCTACAAGTTCTTCCGCATCTGATTGTGTGGCCACGTCCGGGTATTGGGCACAGATTAGTGGCCATTTCAATGAAAAAAACTTCACCAGCGTGGTTGGATCGAGCTTTTTGTCATTCCACCTTCTTTGCCGGGTAGTACTGCACGAGTTTTGACGTGCTTTAGAGTCTATTATTGTGAATTCAATCATTTGGTGGTCGCTGGCGCTGTATATCTCAAGGACAGCCCATTTTGCAGTAGAGGCAGCGATTCCGGAAGAAGCGAACGTAATATCTAATATTGATTCGCGGCATCCAGCTCTCCGAAATGTGGACGTGTTGCCACAATTGATTATTGTGTGGTCTAGCCTGGCGATCATGTCCGAGACGGCATTGCCCCGGGAATCACTCCAAGACATTCCCCAGTCAACGGATTTAGCGTTAAAGTCATTGGTGATGATTGATTCCCCTTCTGTCTCCCGTACTGCGTCTTCTAACATTGCGAGCTTACGGCGGAAGATATCAGGACCTTCATTCGGTGATAAGTAGCAACTAAAGACAGTGTAGAGGAGGGTTTTCGCCCAGACAAAGCCGTCTCCGCTGCCGCTATTTAGGACATTGATATTGGGGTTTATTATCCAGATTGCAGCGACTCGAGTGCTGTCTGCGATCCATTTGGTCGTCGGTAGGTCGGAGTGCTGTTCGGAGAGGATGCACATGTCAGTATTCCGCTCAACTATGTGCTGGCGCAAGAGGTTTTGTGCAGTCCAGCTTTGTTCTAGGTTGGCCTGGAGAAAAGCGGTCATCTCGTGTCAGTCGGTTTCCGTGCTAGTGCTCTGCGAAATACAGTACATTGTCCAGTTCCAAGCACGTATTGGGTATCAATGCTTTCTTCCTGAATTGCTGAGCAGAGCGGGCAACACGCGCTGTTGTTGCATGATGCCGCCTTGTGCTCGTCTTTCCCGCTGCGATAGTAGAGTTTACTCCTATTTGGTACTTTGCACAGCTTCGATCAGTGCCCGTATTCGAGGCAAATCAACGCTTAGTAGTGAACACAATATTACCTTTATTATTGGCTCAATTAACATAAAATAGATACAGTAACTACGTTAGCTTAGTGACTGTATGATGGTTGGTAGAAATAATTTTAATAGTTGACTCAACTAAGAGTATAGTTTTCGTCTCATATAACTGCATTTATTTAGTTCCTTTGACTACTAACAAAAGTATCAACCGTACTATTTCATCTTAGTTTCCTAAACAATCGATTTTTAGTTACTTTAATATTTATAGAATATTTCTGCTGACTAACAATCAAATGTAAAAAAAAATTCAAAGGAGAATATAGTTATGAATACTATAAGTATGTAGTTATCCTGACTATATATTTGTATTTTAATGAGGTACTACTGTTTTCGTATTATTGAACAAAAAAAAAAAAGTACTAGCAACTATTTTGACTTATTTAATATTGAATAGTTGACAGAAATAATTTTAATAGTTGACTCAACTAATAGTATACTGTATATATATTATTTATTTTATTTATTTAGTATGTCTCAGCCTATGTGGCCTTGAAACAGGACTTGGATACATTTTCTCTATTTTACATATAAATTATCAATTTTTAATAAATTTTTAAAGTTTTTCCTTAATTCTAAACATTGCAAACCTTAATTACTTAATTAATTAAATTATTAAATTATTAAACATTAGAATAATAAATGATTTAGTAACATATATTAAACAGAAACATATATTAAACAAAAATAAAAATAAAAATAAAAATAAAATAAAATTTAAAAACTGATATTAAACTTTAAAATTTAAAATTTAAAAAATTAATAAAATTCGAATTCACTTCCCTAACTGTTAAGTATTAATATTATTTATTATATAATATAATGAATGTCAGATATATCTTCCTTTTTTCCTTGATATTTGCTACAGATTTTTGGAAATTTTAGGATTCTTTTCACTTCATCCTTGTGAGCCTTGTGCCTTCGCTATTCTCTTCTTCCTGTCTATTTCTTTCAGCCATTTTCTGGCTTCCCACAGTCCTTCTCCACTAAGAATTTCTTTTTCTATCATTTTAGTTCTTTCCACCTCTAGGCACTGTAGTCTCCAGTGCTCAAAGGTGTCTTCCCCATTTTTGCAGAACCAGCAGCGCTTTTCCTCACCGTTTTCCCACGCCCTGTTTGCTCCTTCCAGGGATCCGCATCTCGCTCTGGCTATCACCTGATAATCTTTGCTATCTCTTTGCTGTAGATAACTTGGCACTTCTTCTTCCATTATTTCCCTATATCTTGGATTGTATCTCAATTTTTGTATTCTACACCACTGTAACTGCCTTTGCACTTCTGCTCCTCTTATCCTTAGCTGCATTCCTACTGCGTTGCTTTCCTCCTTCATCAGCTCCAACGCCTCCTGGCTGTACCCACATTCATTTAGATAAGCTGTTCTGTTCTTAAGACTTTTTGGGTTTCCTATTCCTTTTTTCCTTTCTTCTATACATTCTTTAACTAAACCTTGCTTTTTCCCTGCCTTGCTTTCATAATCCGCTGCTAATTTTGCGAACTTTAGTCTCATTCTTTCCCGCTTTGTTTCCGCAAGCAGTATACAGTCAGGCGTCCCCATTTCTAATCCTAGAACCCATTTAAGATATTTTTTGTGCACCTTTTCCATTTCCTCCACTTCTTCCCATCCCCAGATTTCAGCACCATATGAGAGCACACTTGCAACTAGGCTGTCAAACATTTTAATCCTCCTTCTATAGTCTTTTTTAAAAATTCTTTCACCAATACTCCAAACCTGCTTCATAACTACCATCCCTTTCTTTACTCGACTCATTAAATGCTCTCTATTTTTTCCGTTATTTTTGAAAAGATAGCCCAGATAAGTGAACTCGTTCACGTCCTCTAGAGGAAGACCCTTCCAAAACCAGCATGTTTTTTTCTTTCTACCTCCCCCATTTCTGAATACCATAACTTTAGACTTTTTCTCGTTTAAAATTAATTTCTTTCGCCCTAGATACTTTTTCAGCCGCTTGATCATCTCCTTAAGCTCACCTTCACTTCTCGCCGCCAACACCACATCGTCCGCATATTCCAAGCTCCAGAACTTTTCTTTCCCTATTACCACTCCACCCACCTGCACTTTTTTGAGTTCTTCTCCCATATCTGACATCAGAATCGTAAAAAGCGTCGGGCTGAGTGGACACCCTTGCCTTACTCCCTCCTTGGTCCAGAATACGTCTGACAAATTTTCTCCAACCTTAATCTTGCTTTTGGTTTCCTTGTATAACTCTTTGACCCTTTCAATTAGACCTTGTCTCACCCCTCTGTTTCTCATCGTCTCACACAATACTTCCCGGTCTACACTGTCGAAAGCCGCTTTTAAATCCACAAAAAAGGTAAAGAGTTTTCTACTTTTCTTGGACAACTCCTTTTCTACTGCATGTTTCAGTATAAAAATGTTATCAGCTGTCCCTCTACCCTTCCTAAATCCTGATTGTGTGTGGTATGATCCCTTTTCCTTCAATATCCTGCTTCAGTCTTTCATTAAGTATCATCCCATATAGTTTGTACGCTGTGTTGAGCAGAGCGATCCCTCTATAGTTCTCATCCTTATCTCTATCACCTTTTTTGTGTAAAGGTGAAATCAGCCCCGTCTTCCAGTCCTCTGGTAAGCCCTCCCCATTCCATACCTTCTTCATCAGCGTACATACTTCTTGCTCTGTCGTTCCTTGCATATATATTAATGCTTCATTCGGGATACCGTCTTCTCCTGTTGCCTTTCCTCTTTTCAGCTTCTTAATTTGCCTTCTGACTTCTTCATCAGTTATTTCTTCCTCTCTGGCCTCATCCGGTTCTTTTTCCCTGCTCCAGTTCCCCACCGATCTGTGATCTGTCCCATTTAATAGCTCCAAAAAGTGTTTTCTCCACTCTTCCATACTTATATCCTTACAGACGAGAGTTCTCATTTTCCTGTATCTGTTTATGAATTGCCATACATCCTTCTCCGTTCTTGCTTTTTTTATCTTCTCCAATTCTTCCTCTTGCATTTTATTTTCTTTTTCCTTGCATAAGTGTTTAAATTCCTTTCTTTCCTTCAGGTAGACTTCTTTCGGTGTTTTCCCTTTTTTATATTTCTTCAGTTCCCTTTTCACTGTCCTTTTTTTCTTGCTACATTCTTTGTCCCACCATTTTTTCCTCCCAATTGAATTTTCTTTTCTTTTCCAGACTTTTTTGCTCATTCCGTTGTGAATTGTTTGTTTCACCTTTTCCCACTTCTGTTCCACGTTGTGATCTTCATTATATATTCCATTGATCGTAGCCAGCTGAAATTTGACCTTGCTTTCCTCGTCCCATATCATTTTTTCCCCTGTTTCCTCTTCTTCTTCTCTACTCTTTCCCTTGCTCAGTTTCTTTTTAAGAGTGCACGTTATCGGCATATGATCTGATTCTATTCTGTCGATGACCTGAAAATCTTTTACCTCTTCAACATCATTTACCAAAATATAATCTATTACTGATTGTCCTACCTGAGATACAAACGTAAATTCGCCATTCTTATCTCCTTTTGTGTTACCGTTGAGCATGTACCATCCTTCCTCTTCTATTCCCTTAATTAATAGCTCTTCTTCTGCATCACATTTTTTATCTCTAGATCTTCTTTCCATTTCTTCCTCTTCCCCCAGATACCACCTCCCTTTGTTGCCTGTCCTGGCATTAAAATCCCCTCCCACTATCAACCTGTGCCTCTGGTCTTCCCCTATTTCTTTTATAATTTTCTTCGCTCCCCTTCTGTTGTACACCGTCCAAATTTCCCATAGATCCTCCCCAAGTTTCACTGTATTTTTCACCATTTCCTCTTCGGAGTCTGTTATTTTACTCTCTCCTGCTATCTCTTTTTTTACTCCAGTTATAATTCCACCACTTGCTCTTCCCCTTTTTTTCTCTCTCTTCGCAAACTTGCATTTCCACTTGTACTCTTTAGGCAGCTTTCTCTCTAGTTTCTCCCATGCTTTCTGCTCAACCCAGGTTTCTATCAGTCCAATTACATCGAATCCTCTTAAAAATTTCCAAAAATCTGCGTCTTTCTTCCCTAGTCCCGCTACATTCCAAAACACCACTTTGAACTCTTCCTCGCGCCCTTCCCTTTCTAAAAATCCTCTCTTTCTTGACTTGTGTTGCTAAGTCTCTGCTTTACATCTTCCCAGCTTTTCCACTTTCCATTGATACATATTTTCCTGTACCCTATCTTTACCCGATTGTTCTTCTGTTTTTCTTCTTTTGCTATATCTGATAATTTCCTTTGCACCATCCTTTCCTCTATTGTGAGATCGTGGTTAATGTAAATCTTTCTATCCCCTAGGTTTTTCTTCTTTCTCATTATTTCTACTTTATCTTCCCATTGACTTAATCTAGCAATTACGACTTTCTTTTCTCCCTTTCCCTGTACTCGAATTTTTTCTAACTTTGCTTTTACTCCAAAATTTTCTTCCAAGAAACTTTCCGTTTCCTGCTTTAAATTTTCCTCTCGCACATCTAAACCTTTAATCACTATATTATTTTTTAACTCCCACTTTAGTTGCTTCTGTCTCATCATTCCCATTTTCATTATTTCGTCATCTAGCTTCTTTTGTTGTTGCGCAATCTTTTCCCTTTCATTTACCCATACATCGTCATTTAATCCTTCTCTTTCGACCCCTTCTTTTTCCTCCAGTTTCCTCATTCTCTCGTACAGAGCATCGATGTGATCATTCAATTGTCGTTTTTCTTCCTCCCATTCTTTATCTTTGGCCTAGATACAGTCTTTTAGACTGTCAATTTCTTTTCTAATTTCCTCTTTATTGCTTCCTACAAGTTCGTTTATCTCTCTTAATTCCTTCAGTACTTGACTAAGAGCATTTTCCTCCTTCTCTGACGCGTTATTATTTTTCTTTGCTGTCTCCTTATTGGAGCTTATATAATTTTCCATACTTGCTATCTGTCTGTTTTTAGACTGCGATAACAGCGCCTTTGCTTTCTTACCAACCTCCGCCTTTTGCTCCGCCGCTTTGTCAGTTGGCTTTTTTGCCAACGCTGCCGCTCTTGTAGAGCTCATTCTCTTCTAAACTATAAACTAACCTCTGAACTTTGCGGTTTCTTTTTAACTACAGACTAAGTCAATTTGTTTACTATCCTTGCTGTTTTATTAATATCTATGCTTCACACCCTTAACTTGACACTTTTCTTACAAAAAACCCTCACTTAACTTTGCTTTTACTGCTTATATCAGCGTATATTTGCAACATTAAAAATCTTCGACACACACACCCAAGCTCCCTCTATCCAAGTCCCCTGTATATATATATATATATATATATATATATATATATATCATATGACTACGTTTATTTAGTTTCTTTTACTACTGATAAAAGTATCAATTATATTATATCACTATAGCTCCATAAACCAACGATTTCTAGCTAATTTAACAATTATCGAATATTTCTGGTGACTATTGATCGAATGAAATACAAAATTTAAAGGCGAATATAGTTATGAGGACCATTAATATTTAGTTTCCCTGGCGATAAATTGCGTTCTTAATGCCGAAAGTGCATATTTCAAAATATACGCCTTATTGGTTCCGCTGAGCCAAAGAAGCGTATCGAAAAATTTTTTTTTTGCTAATCACTCCGAATCATTAAAAATGTGAAGATTGATTAAAGAAGAGATAAGAAAAAATTTTTTTTGACACACCCTTTTGGTTAAAAGCAATTTTTTTTTTAAATCAAACGGGCTTGTAAAAATGTTTTTTTGCCAATCAATTCGGAATTATTTAAAAAAGAAAAAATCTATTAAGATAATATATATCTCTTCTCCTAACAATTTTTTTTTTTAGCTTGAACAACGTTTTTTTTGTTGGTTGAAGCATACAAAAATTCTCGTGTTAAAAGAATAGTAATTATTCCGAGAAATTTTATTTTCTTCAAACTTAAAAATGCAATATTGTTACAAAAAAATTAACACATCTTGCTACGAAATATATCTTTTCTATTAAGAAATAAAAACTTTCGAAATAAGTAAAAATTTTTCGATATAAGCGTAAGAATATGTTGACTTGAAAAAAAATCTTTTGATTCAAGATAATTTTCTACTGCAAAAAAAGAAGGGCAAGAAAATTTTGATTTTCCGCATTAACCGAAAAAATTATCTAAAATCAAGAATTTTTTTCTTGACCTAAGTTAACTATTTTTCCTGTGTAAAGAAATTAAAATTTGAAAGTTGTATTTAGGTTTTCATAACATACAAATCAAGAACCTTATGAGTTAAAGAAAAACCTTTTATAGCAAAATATCCAGACAAGATGTTTGAATTAAAGCAGTTTTTCAATCTTCATATCATAAAATAATTCCAGCAAATAATATTAATCCTACATATATTTTTAAATTATCTGCTGTTTTTGATAATTATAAATACACAGAAAAAAAAGTTAATTTGAATCAAGAAATTATTTTGATCGATTCGGAAAATCAAAATTTTCTTGCCCTAAATAAATAATTATCTTAAAATTTTTATGTTTAATTAAAATTTTTTTTTCTTAAGTTAACATATTCTTATGCTCAAAGCGAAGAATTTTCAATTGTTACTGAAGTTTTTATTTCTTAATATGAGATATTTTTTTGAAGCAAGATGTATTAGTTTTTTGTAGCAATCTGCACTTTTTTGTTTGAAAAAAATAAAATTTCTCGGAATGAGTACTATTATTTAACACAAGAATTTTTTATGCTCTAATTAAAATAGAAAAGTTACTTAAACTAAGGGATAAATTTCTTGAGAGAAAAGTTATACATAGAGGAGAGGGAAGTCACCAGAGCAAGGCAACAGCAGCGGGAGTAGTTCGGTACTCGCCACTAGATCGCGCCCACCCTTTGTATTGTCCCTGGTAAGAAACTTATTTCAGAATTATTATATTTCGAACTTGAGAACAATTCTGGCACGAGTACTTCTCCGTTTTTCGACAGAGTGACAAGTATTATTTTTGAGTGTAATATAGTATGTACTAAATTACATTATGACATTAATGTTTCCTAAAATAATTTTTGTAATAATAGAAAAATATCAAGTACATTTAAGGTAATAGAAAATTTTTTTTGTTACTAACAATTAATCAAAATCTGCAGTACAGATCGCTAAATAATTTTGTTTCTTGCAATACTAAATTATGAAAATGGCAACTATGAATGTTTAGTTACAATAAGTCAAATTAGTACATTCACAGAAAGTTCGATTTTCTAGTGTGTATACATCTAGACACAAATACTTATTCCTACAATTATAAATGATCTGAAGAACTAAGTTTACATTATTAACATCACAATAATCTTATTGTTTATTAGACCAAGAATAAATTGTTTACTACAATATAAATTATAGTTATGTTAACTTTAAACTGATAGTAATAAAAACTTTCCCTAAACTAGTTATGTTCATTATTGCTATCTTAGTATATGTAACTAAAAAATAGTAAGAACGACTATGTATTCGTAGATCACTTTACTGTGGTGTATTAGTTACTGAAACTGACTTCAATAGCTGAGTTATCTGTGAACTACGATTTCTTAGTTCAGAAAACCGATTTTTTCTCTCAGTGCGAAGAGTACCGAACTCAAGGGTAGTTTGGATTGCTTCGGCTACTCCCGCTATACTTCGGTGTTGCGAGCATGCGTACCATGCATAATTGCCTTCTTTACCAAGAACGTGGTAGGTGAAGCCAAGTTCAACCGCCATTTGCCATTGTCTTTTGCTTTACAGCCGCTATAGAGTACATGTTCATTTTCGCTTCGAGAGTTTACTCTATTCTTTGTAACGCCACCCGCTATAAACGATTAGGGTTTTTCATACAAAAAAGTTCGCTGATATTTTTTGAGTTATACTTTCTTATTATTTCGATAATTAGCATTTTTAATAATTACGTAGAGTTTCGCATTTACTATCACTGCGTAAGTAGATTACCTGGTGTTGAATTTCACGCAGATGTTTCGCTTCGCTATTAGTTTACATTCGCAACTATAGTACAAAGTGTAAATAAAATTAATTTATACTTCTTATGATAAATTCTCTGTTGTTATCGAGAGAAACCTGATCAAACCAGCTTGATCCTCCGCTTCCCGCTTATTCTTGCATTTTACATCCTCCATAATTTTATCGTTTACTGATTATTTGACATTAATTTTATAATTAATTCATTTTCTCACCTGCAATTGTTGCTTTTACTATTCTACTATTAATCCGCCTTGGTCATTTACATTCTCGCTCGTATTACTTTCCGCATACTCTACACGGAGAGAAAATAATAGTTCTAATTCCTATGTAGAATAGTAACCGTTACTATATTACATGAAAACGAGGATTTTGTAGCGTCGAAAGTCACCGGCAGTGCTGCCAGAACGTGCGATATTTTTACCCCCTCCTGCCATTACACTTAATGCTATTTCACCTCAGGAGGGGGTAAAAATATCGCACGTTCTGGCAGCACTGGTCACCGGGTAGAGTAATCCTCCCCCATTCTACATAGCAACGGTGGCTATGCTAACATAGGATCGATTACCATTCTTTATTGACGAGAGAACTATGTAAATGGGCATCACTACAATGATAAGTAGTAACGTTTACGATGTTTTATTTATTTCATTTTTAGTAAATAAGGTTATGACAAAACAAATAACTCAGGTTACTATAAATAAATATATGTAGAAATTGAATTAATCTATTGAAATACTTAAGATATTGCTCAAAAAGAAATATCATTTTTTTATGACAGATAAATAATAATTAAATAAATTAAAATATTTAATAATATACATAGACATATACATTCATACACATACACACAGGCTACTGCGCAAACGTCCGCGCACGTTAACTTCTTTGTCTCACTTATTAAACTGTAACGACAGCTATTCCAGCATGGGACTGAGTACCATTCTACATAGCCCTGATTCCCATGCTAGATAGCGATTTTTACCAATTTAGTTGTTTCGATGTAACATAGTAATCATTACCAGAAAAATGGTAATGAGTCCTATTCTACATACCATTATTTACCATTTTACAAAAAAAGAGTCTGGTTACTATGTAGCATAGTAATCATTACTATTCTTTTCTCTCCGTGTACTTTTGATCCTTAATTTTATAAGTATTATAAAAACTAGTTCGCGCCCAGGTGAAATACTAACCAAGCCTGAGATGAAGGGTTGGGTAAATTATTAATTATTATCTTGCATAGTTGTTCCTTTTATATACAAATGGGTGATTTAATTAGAAAATACAAGAAAATATTCGCATCTTCATCGAAAAAACAAGTACGATTGTTGTTACAACTGAGTAGAGATAGAAATTACTCACAAACAGGTTCGACGAATCTACTCGGTTAACAAATGGAGTCTAACCCAAACAACCATTCAATTGTACTTGTGGACTACCATTTTGGCCATCTTTAGGAAGCGAGTGATTTTTTTTTTTAAACTCGTCCATTTATACTGAGTCCATAAGTGGAGTACTACTTACCTAATTGTTAAAGAACAAAGAAAGCACCCTGATTAAAAGAAACGATTCGAAATGATTTGCAATGTTAAAAGCCCATAAAAAGGGCGATTCAAAAGTATTCAAAGTATTCAAAAGCATTAAAAAGTATTTAGAATTTTTTTTTTCTAATCGTTTTAAATCGTTTCTTTTAATAAGGGCAGTTCAACAGGTCTAGCAAATATATTGACTTATTATTGTTCAGTTACTGAGTTAATTATCCTTCTAAAATACATAACTAGTATCAATTTGAAGGCTTCTTTCGGACTTGTTTTCAATTTTGACGCCGAATTAGTCACTTCATTCATTGCAAGCGCTGAAAATATGCATTTTTAAAATAGGTCGAAGGCTCATTAACGAAAATACAACACATTTAATCAATCTTTATTCTAAACAATTTTTCTTAGCATATTTTATTAATATTTCCATTGATCACTCACTATTTACTCGACGTTATCATTTTCATACAAACTAGCATATCATTATTGAAAGAATCAATTTATGTACATGAATTTTAATATATATATATATATATATATATATATATATATATATATATATATATATATATATATATATATATATATATGGATTTAAATTACGTTTTCCAGCTATTTATTCGTGTAAATTTTAATCTAAAGATAAATGCAACATTCGATGAGTATTCAATTGTTCGTATCACATAAAAATGAGTCTTAAAAAAATTTTTTTTAACTGCAAAGCTCTGCTTACATTTACACTAAAGTCTTGATATCCGTTCTATGTTTTTATGAATTTCATTGTTTTAATCGTAAGTAATTCATTTATTCTATTCGACTTTTAAAAAGATTCTATAAAATCAGGCGTTTTATTACAAATTGAAGAAAGTAACAAACTTTAGTTTATCGATCATCTTTGATATTAAAATTATGAATGAAAACCTATTTTAGTTAAACTTCAGATTATAAACTAAGGATTTATTCTGTGTATTATTGCAATCTATTTATATACATACACATTAGGGTGACCGAAAAAATATCAACTATTTTTATTTTCAATTCTCATATGGAAATTTGTTAGAATAATGTATTTTATAAAACCGCTCTAATAATCAGCTCCATAACAAATTTCTATGGAGTCACTCAATAATTTTGAAAATTTCAAAAACTTAAAATTTTTTTTTTTTTTTTTCATAAATTTTTTCTTTTTTTATAGCAGCCATAGTTAATACCTGCAAAATCATGAATATGCCTAAGAATTTAACACACAATTTAAGTATTTGAATGTCGTTCAAGATTTCAAATGTCCGAATACTGTCTTTTGGACGTTTTCGAGTAACCCTTGAATATTAATATTAAAGATTCTCGATTTTTCACCATCGATTTGAGACATAATAAATAATATTGGAACCCAAGACAAAAAAAATTAGTTATTTATATACTATTTCTCCTCTTACTGAATTTTTAACTGTTTTGACTATTCAAATCTTACCTGATGTTATTACTGCTCAATACTGTTTGGTATATTTTCGACAATGCGAAAATTACATTTGAGTTCAATGGTAATAATTGACTTATAGAAAAATACAAAATTACTTTGAGGCATTAGTTGCGTATTATGAATTAATTTTTAAAATTCTCGAGCAACGTTTAAAAATCTATATTTTGAGCTATACTTTGCAATACGGTATCAATTTCATGGATGGAAAATATTTCTGCCACGAGAAAGAAAATTAAAGAAAAAAATCCAATTTCAATCATTTTTAGAATATTCTAAGTTCTTGAGCAGCCAATTATAGATTTGTTATTAAGTTGATTTTCAGAAAAGACTTTTGAAACATGTTGAACCTACAAATTTTAATATGAGACTCGAAAAAAAAATAGGCTAGCTTTTTAGGTCATTCTAATATACATGGATGTATTAGAGTAGTCCTTAAATGAGTAATATTTAAAATTTTTTATGATTATCTCTTGAACGGTTCCAAATGCGGAAAAATAAAATTTCCCCCAAGTTTCATTTTGTGATTCCAAAAAGAACACGTGCCGTGAAAACTTTCAGTGATTTTAAAAATTTTTTCTTTATATGTGCTCCCTTTTGTTTTCTAACCCGTGTTTTCTTCGGAATCAAGAGATATTCTTAAGGAGGTTCGACCGAATCTAATGTAAAAAGGATTTTCCAACCTTAAGATTTGAAAGTTAGTATACATGTACAGAAGTACTTTATCTATGTATTCTCAAAATTTGAATATGATCCTCCCTCTAGTTTTTCAGACAAACGATTTAAAAATGACGTTTTTAAAGTTCTTATACACAGACTCTTATGGCGGACAAGCTTCAGTCATGACTTATTCGATTTTTTTCATTATTAACCTCTTAAGTTAAAGAAATAAAAAACCACATGCCATAAACTTGAATATTTTCAGAATATGATAAGATTTTAACAATATCGTTCATCGACAGAGAGAGATACATATTATTGAGGGTTTGGCCACGTTGCGGAAGCAGCTGAGAGAAAAAACAAAGATAGAAATAAATTAATAAGAGAGACGAGATTAGAAATAAATTTTTCCCGCTTTAATTTGAATATCGATGTTTAAGAATTCAGAACGCGCTGTTGCCAAATCTTTTTATTAAATCATATGAGTAAAAAATAATCAAGTAATTTCATTACTTCCTTTAATTAAATAAGTAATAATTATTAATTTATAAATTCGTTATGTTGTTATAAATTAATATAATGAATTTTTATAACTATTAGGAGAATTTAGCAAACAAAAAAATTCAAACATTACTTTGACTCACTAGTTTCGTTTTGAACCTCCTTAACGAACGTTTTAGATGTAATCTTGAAAATTAAGAAAAATCATCTTTTTAAAGTCCAGTCAGATGTAAATATATATATATATATATATATATATATATGTTTTTTATTAGTTATAGTTTGAATTTAAAATAATTCTAAATTGAATAACTTGTTTATATAATATTTCAAATATAAAAGTTTTTTCGAAATAATTCCCAATATCCTATAATGGCTGTAGCCTTTAAAAGTTGAAATCTATATAAACTCAGCGCCGATTCTCATTTTTAAAATAAATATCTCGATTTTCAGTACGAAATGAATTTTCTTTTAGTTTTATTCAAGTACATGTTTAGCATTTTTTTTTACAACATGAATCTTGACAACAAAATTCAAAAATAGAGGAATTGAAAAAAAAAAAAAAAAAAAAGACGGACCCGTGTTCATTGACTTCCTATTAACACTTGATACTTCAACATATTCTATAATAAATATTTTATTCATGAAAGTCGTAACAATTCGAGGTAAATTTTTTTTTTTACAGCTTATTAAAAAATTATTAAGTGACTTCCATTCGTTAATGATCCAATTTGTCCTATTTTATTAGAAAAAATATAGAGATATATTTTGTGGACGATTGCTCTTATCGATCTTGTAACACATTAAATGCTGCTTAATTTATCAAAGAGTTGAGATTGATTTAGCTTACAAAGAGATAATCTACATCTAACATTAGAATTGATTCACTTATCTGAAAAGTGCCATAATTACATTTGTTTTT
>OZ024707.1:15391551-15474783 GCA_964016945.1 Microplitis deprimator
AATTATCACCTTAGACATACGCACGGTATCGATAAAACCCCAGTGCTATCTTATCTGCCGGGAGATATTCCGCAAGTTGTCGAGAATAACCGTTGCCATATTTATTGGAGCGTGCCATTCGCAACAACGCGGAAGATTAACCACAATAAATCTGATATTGTGCTCTTCGATAAAACCGCTCGTGACATTTTTGTCATTGAGTTTTCAGCACCCGCTGAATATAACATCACGGTGAAAGAGGAGCACAAACACCAGATATATCAGGATCTCCTGTTTCAAATTGGCAAACTTTACTCAGACTACCGTGTCAAACTTGTCGTACTCATTGTTGGCGCCCTAGGAGGATGAAACAGTCTTTCGTGTCTGCATTTGCTAGAATACCAACTTGTTCAACGCAAGTTGAGTTTCTGGCGTCGCGGATGCAGAAAGCTGTTATCCTCGGATCCCTCGGTCTACTTAGGCAACGCCAGTTGGCCTGCTGCGCATGCTGATCATCTTGTTGATGAAGCATCACAGCAGTACCGATTTGGTGCTCAGGTGAGGCTCTTGGTTGAGTCGGACTACCGGGGATAACCTCCGAGCATGTAACTAACAAAGAAATAATAATAACAATAATGATAATAATAATAATACCTAAAGTTCCAGGAAGATACGGACAGCTAGTCACGTGATTGAAATTTTGTGATTGCATTTCCTCTTGATCAGTTTCACGATGATAGAAATAGTTAAAATTAGAGACAATAACTGGAACTGGCAAAGCTATGGTGAGTACGCCGGCGATTGCACATAGTGATCCTACGATTTTTCCCCAGACACCGACTGGGCTGTAACATACAATTGTAAAATAGACTCAAGAAGTCACCCATAGTAGATTGGAGCCACATTTGTCGTGGAAAATTAGTCATTTTCTTGGTTTAGCAGTTAATTTAATTTTATTTGTGTTTTGTCGTTTCCAAACAAGCGGGTGGTCTATAGGTATCCTATCCCATGTTTTAATCTTTGAATCTGCTTCAATCAGTGAAACAATATTCCCTCCCGAACAGTAACCCGAGGTTGCGGAAAACTGTGAAGAGGTGTGAGTAAAATAGATTATTATATATATTAAAGAAATCGATACCATCTGAATTTTTTAAAACCAAATTTAACTTTTTGACCCTTGAAACTCCGTATTCAATATCACCCCAATCTGCCTGGTTTAATTGAATAAATATTTTTATTGCACAGGATGTTATAGGGTAAATCATTAAAATTTTTTCCGATCTTTAGAGATTATTGTCATGGAAAGGCCATGGGACGATAAGAATACCAAATCAGCCCCAGAAAGGTATCGGGGTCATAATTTCAGGAAATGTTCGTACTCATAAGATACTTCGTTGCCGCAAGTTTCAGATCTTTATCTATTACGGTTTCTGAATAAATCGAAAAATACTGAAAATCAGTGAAAATTGTTATTCTCAGCACCTTGTCAATCGATTGATCTAAATACCGGATATGTTTTGGAGCATGATAATAGCTTCTAGGAAAAAATATATGAGCAATATTTTTTCATAAGAACCTTAAAAAAACGAGGTTATTTTCTTAATTTTAATTTTTAACCATGTTACGATAATGCTGAAGATATGAACCTATTTTTTTTTAATTCCTCATTCAATTCTCGATGAAATTACGAGCTTTGGAAATTTTTTAAAACGGTACCCCACATTGAAAAAAATTAAAAACTGACTTTTTGGTCAAAAATCGATTTCTTTTTATGATTTAACTCTTGAAATGATAAAATATAGAACTTTTTGCGATTACTGTTCTAGTGAAAACAACAGAATAAATTAGGAACACTCATACAAAAATAATTGTTCTTCATATAATAAACTCTAATCATTATTATAAACTTTCTTAATGACTATAATGATTAAATCAGTATAAAATACTATTGTTTATATAATTCAACTACGTTCTAGGGAATTTAAACTTTCTCGCTCGATTATTAGTTAATTTAGCAACCATAAGATGGCACTATAATTCAAAACTGGTAACACTGTTTTTTATTTTCATGTAAACCAACCAGATCTGTAGATAACCTTGAAATTATTTACTGTTGACATTCTGAAAGAATTGAATCGAACTAATTCGTTGATAAGTACGATTTGTACTAAATGATAGTACTAAAGATCTATCATTTCATTTAGAGTTTTTATGAGATGATGATACAGAAGAATCTATTGAAGTTCAATACAAAGAACTGTTGCAACTCACAACTATTGTTGTGTATGTTCTGTTTCAAATCAAAATCTGGTAGTTCTTCCTTAAGATGCTCGTATGCAATGCTGTATTACGAAAAAAATTTTCATTCCGGATGGAAATCGATGCTGCAGCGATCGTCTCATACAAAAATGCTTTTATACTGAAGATTTGAATTTGATAAAAGCTTATTCTAATTGGAGTTTTCTAAAATCGTCAGAGTTAACTAAAATGATGGAAAGCTTGACTGTTCAATGTGAATCTACACTGATTGATAAAATGGATGATTTTCGTATACTTGATGAACAACTTTACATATTTACTGGATTAAGACACGAAATCATAATGGAGTTGCGAGATATATTGACAACAATGGGAAATACAGATTCTCGTACGGTTACTTAAGCTTTAATCGTATTTTTATTTAAGCTACGTACTGATAACTCAAACAGATTGATATTAGCAACTTTACAATTGGAGAATGAACACTTGGTTTCAAAATATTGTGATCAAGTGATACAATCATTTGAGAAGGATGTTTTACCTCGATAGTTTGGTTTTCGATCTGTGTCTCGAAATGATCTCATTCAAAATAATTCATCACCACTTTTAAAAAGCTTGCTTGCTGATCGCAGTGATAAGTTTTTCTTGCTTCATTATGAAGCGTATGCTCGTCACCGAAAGAGCTCGAGTAACGCATATCAAAGAAAATCTTACTCTGGGCAGAAGAAAGTACCGTTATGTAAGCCAATTACTATTTGTAAGCCAAATGGATACATAGTAGATATGTTCGGGCCCTATCATGCCAACATGAATGACGCTACTATAATGAAAGACATTATCGATACTCCTAAGCAGATTTATATCATTAACAGATTCATATGATTAATACATTTTTTAATAGTTTTTAATCAAATATTAATATTGAAGTTATTGAATTAGAACAATTATTTTTGGATGAGTGTTCCTAATTTATTCTGTTGTTTTCACTAGTACAGTAATCGCAAAAGTTCTATATTTTATCATTTCAAGAGTTAAATCATAAAAAGAAATCGATTTTTGACCAAAAAATCGGTTTTTAATTTTTTTCAATGTGGGGTACCGTTTTAAAAAATTTCCAAAGCTCATAATTTCATTGAAAATTGAATTAGGACTTAAAAAAAAATAGTTTCATATCTTCAGCATTATTTTAACATGGGTAAAAATTAAAATTAAGAAAATAACCTCGTTCTTTAGATTAAGTTCGAGAGCTGATTTGATTTTGAAGTCGGTTGTACAAGTCATTTCTGAGAAATTATAAAAACCTAAAAAAAAAATTTTTTTTTGTAATTCGCAAATATTTTTGAATCTACCGGATCAAATAATCTGAATTTTTCAAATAAGTTTATGGCCTACAAGCTTTTGATTGCCGCAAGAACCATCCGAATCGATTCATTAGTTAAAAAGTTATAGAGTGATCACACCCACACACGCACACATACATACAGACATTCGGACATCATTCTGAAAATAGTCAGAATAGGTTCGTAGGACCTCAAAACGTCGACATTCGATTAAAACTTGATTTTTGAAAATTGGGGTGAAAACAATAACTCTCCAAATTTTTTGAAAATCTTCGATTCTCTTAGTGGTAAGTTAAAAAGTACATTCAAGATATAAATTTCTATTATATTATTTTTATCTTATATATATTAGGGTGTTTCGAAAAATAACAAATTTTTTTTTAGTGAGTTATTTAAAGTCGCTTAGTAATTCTAAGAAATTCAATAAGTTTGCTGTAATGTTCAGTGGCGAAGAGTTCTTCAGGATTCGTTGGAAGTTTGGCTTGTATTCTTTCATTCCGGTATAGCAGGCAGCTCGTTATAAGGTGTTTTATGGTTAGTGTGCTTCTACAGCGTGGACAGACTGGGGGGTCTATTTTTTCAAGGTGGTAGTAATGCGTTGTGAGTGTGACCTATTTTTAGTCTAGTTAGGATAACTTGATCTCTTCTTGTCAGGGCTGTATCTTCAATTATAGTATTAGTTGAGTCCAGGCTCGAGGTCTTCATGAAAAGTCTGTGGATGTACTTTTTTAAGTCTGACAGTGATGTCTTTGGTTGTGGTTCAATTGGTTTATTTAACGCATTTTTGGCCTCGGTATCAGCAATTTCATTTCCCTCGATATCTTGGTGGGATGGGACCCAGGCTAAGTTAACTTGAATGTTTTGGGTTTAGAGCTGGCATAAAGTAAGTTGTATTTGTTAAATTATTGGATCATTGTTGGATGATTTTGTTATTGCTTAAATGGTAGATTTAGAGTTAGTGTATATTACTATTTTAGAATCAACTGAAGTATTTAGTTTTTCCAGCAACTTTAATATGGCGAAGGCTTCGCATGAGAATATGGAGTAAGTATCGGGAAGGCTGTTGGCTATGATCTCTTCGTTTGATACAATTGAGTAACTAGCTTTGTATTCTTTTTTAGATCCGTCCGTGAAAAAGATCTGATGGTCCTGGTACTTGGATTTATTATCTAGAAAGAGAGCCTTGAAGGTGTCACGAGTAGTTTGGTTTTTATCGTTTTCATTCAAGGTCCAGTCTGTAAGAGTTTTTAACTTTTCCCATAGGGGGATAGGACTTAGAGTCCTGTTATATATCGTTGTGGGAGGGAGAAATTGATTAGACTTAGATAGTTTAGCAGTCTGAGTCTTAGTGGCATAGGTAGATTTGGGTGGTTTTCGTATTCAGCTAATAGATGATGGTTGCGCATGAAGAACTCCAGATTGTTAGGTAGCATTTTGGCTGCGTAGATAATGGCAAGTTCTGCTCTTCTGTTGCTGAGCGAGAGTTCCTTAGCTTCTGACAGGATGCTAGTGATAGAGCTTGTTCTGGAGGCTCCCATGGCCAGTCTCAGGTTGTTAGATTATATTGGATCCAGTAGTTTTAGACTGGACTTACTGGCTGATCCGTATATTATGGCTCCGTAGTCGAGTTTGAATTTTATCAGTGCCTTGTAGGTATTGCATAGGACCTGTGCGCTAACACCCCACTGAGTGGATGATATCACTTTTATAATATTCGCTCTTCTTCGGCAGTCTGCTTTAAGTTTTTTTATATGGGGTACCCAAGTGAGTTTGGTATCCCAAGTAAGTCCCAAAATAGTTAACTGGTCAGTTAGAGTTATTGGCTGCTTATTTAAGTAAAGGTGGCAGTCCGCTGAGAATTTAAAGCCAGTGGTAAGTATCCACTTGTACAAATTATCCAGTACCAATTGCATTAACCTCACTGTTATATTTAGGTTTTTCCCGGGACATAGGATGGTGAGGTCGTCAGCAAAGAGATGAGCTTTCAGTGGGGCCTCGATGACTGCAAAAATGCTGTTGATTGCAGTGAGGAATAATAGGACACCTAGAACTGAGGCCTGTGGGACACCGTTTTCTGTCTCGACTGGATCGGATACCGAGTTGTTTAATTTTACCCTGATTTTCCTTTTATGGAGAAAATTTTTAATAAAACCCAGTGTATTTCCGTTTAGGCCAGTTACTTCAAGGATGTTGATGACCTTTTCAGGTGATACCATTTCGAAGGCTTTCTCGAGATCGAGTGGAACAGCCAAGGCATGGAAATTGTTGGCAAATGAGTCACAGATGTATAATTCCAAATTTACTAAGTAGTCTGTAGTAGATTTATGATGCCAGAAACCAAATTGTCGGCTGTCAAGCTAATTTTCGTTGTCCATTTTCCATTTGAGTGTTTTAGATACCATTTTTTCCAGTAATTTGCACATATTGCAGGTTAAAGAGATTGGTCTGTGATTAATTGCTTGAGTGATATCTTTGTCGGGTTTGGGTATTGGTATGACCGTTGCCTTTCTCCATGCTTCTGGGAATAGTTGGTGGTACCAATTAAAGTTATATAACTTTAAAAGGAATTTTAGAGCCTGTTCCGGAAGTTGCTTGATGAACGCATTTGGGATGTTGTCAGGTCCAGGACTAGTATCTCCACCGTTCGTGAGTGCAGTTGTGAGTTCGTCTAGTCTGAACAGTTTATTTATTGGATCAAGATTCAGGTTTTGCTGTTGCTTGTTATTAATATTTTTTTTTAGCTGTGACATAATGTTTAGGAAGTCTTCAGAGTAGTTCTGATCACTAGAGTTCAAGGCGAAGTGGTTGGCCAGGTGATCTGCAATGTGTTTGTGATCAGTTAGTGGTGAGCCTTCAGCGTTCTGCATGTATGAGGTGGAGAGCCTTGTGTTTTTCATGGAGTTAATTTTTTTCCATATAATGCTGCTTGGAGTGTGGGAGTTAATTGCGGATACGAATGACTGCCAAGAGTTTTGTTTGCTTTCTTTCGTGGTTCTCCTGGTCTGTGCTCTTTTTTGTTTGTAGGTAATTTTATTTTCGATAGTTGGGTGCTTTTTAAACCTTCTGAATGCTGCTTTTGCTTCCTTAATGTCCTTCTTGCAGGTTTCATTCCACCAAGGTACTTACTTTTTTTTAGGTTTACCGCTGGTTTGGGGAATCGTAGTACTTGCTGCAAGAAGAATAATATCATTACTTCTAGTACTTTCTTGATATTCGTGTTTGTAGGTTCTATGAGCAGGTTTAGCTGAGTGAGATTGCTAGTAATTATTTTCCTGTAGTTAAGCCAGTCTGCTTCTTTCAGTCTCCATCGAATCGGTCTAGTGTGCAGGGAGTTATCAGTATTCTGGAATTTACAGGTAATCGGGTAGTGATCGCTGCCGAAGAGATTGTCCATTGCACACCACTCGATCTCAGGTGTGATGCTGGAGGAAGCGAATGTGAGGTCTATAACGATTTCTATTCCTGTTGCCACTGTAAAGTAGATTGGTTGACCGTTGTTAAGTAAAACCATATTGTCAACTTCTGCTAGCCATTCCTCGATAGTTTCACCTCTTTTGTTGGTCTTATCTGAACCCCACAGAAGATTGTGGCCATTAAAATCTCCCATCATGATGAAGATCGATATTTTGTTTGGATTTTTAATTGTAATTACGACTGCCTATAGGTTCGTTTCGAGTTCTAATTTTGGGCGTTTGTGTTTGGTTTGGAGTAAATAGCTACTTCTCCACTTGCATGTGTCGTGGATCTATTTTTGTGATGGGACACATATCCTTTAAGCGGTCCGCATTGTTTGTTTTTAAAATTAGTCTCCTGAAGGCATAAAATGTCAGGCAAGATCTTTGCTATCAGAAGTTGTAAGCTTTCTTTTCTAGTGTAAAACCCATTGACATTACATTTTAGTAATAGCATATTGGTATAAGTAAGGAGAGAAATGTTAGTGTCAATTGTACACGGAAAGAATTTTTTAATAAAAATTACTCTGTAATTTCGAGTAATCTTGGGCCGTTGCAAAAAATTGGTATTTTTTGTTTTAGATTTAAATTTTTTGTTTAAATATTAACGTTGCTAGACTATGTTTTACTCTATTATTGAGTAATTTTTTAAGTCTTATATTTAATCGATTATTGTGAATATCTCATTTTAATCTATTAATTTTTACATGCGATTAATTTTTACTCCCCAATATACTATTCTTTTAAACCTATTAATTTTATGATGAAAAACTGCTTATAACTCGAATAACTTTTCTTATCTATAGAAGTTATTTTTACTCTAAACTGCAGAGTAATATTTCAGTAGTCGCCGTTAATCTTCGGTTAATATCGGCTTCGATTGAATGTCTTTTATTTTGCTCGCGACAACTTACATGTTACGCACACAAACGTAGGCTTGGAAAAAAAGCCGATCTTTGTATCTCTCTATAACTTAATATTTATTTTAAAATTAAAAAAAAAAATTTGTATCTTTTCTTCTTCAACACAATACGAGTAACTTTTTTTTTTATTCTTTTTCAAAATATTTATTTTAAGTCATATTCTAAGGCAATCAGATGGTTATTAGATTTTTTACAGAATTTTCAGCCTACTCATTATAATTTTTATTCGAAGGTTCGAATAGTTCAAAGCTTTGAAAAGTTTGAAGGTTCGAATAGTTCAAAGCTTTGAATAGTTCGAAAGTTCGAATAGTTCGGAATATTCGAATCAACTCGAACAAGATTCGCACACTCCTAATATAATCGTAATAAACTATAAGGAACTAATGACACAACGCAATTAGAAATAATAACACTACAATCGTGAACATGGGACGAAAAAAAATATTTGCTTATTTTTTTTTGAGTTAAAAATATACTCGTCGTTCTCATCAGACTTCGGATAAAAAAGGGTTCTTAATGTTTTGATTGAAATGTAATCATTTATTTTTTTTTTAACTTCGATTTATCAAAGTAATTCAAATAAAGAGTGTATAAAGAATTGATATGGTACGTTTAAAGGCCATTTTAGCATATAAGCACACGACATAGTTAATCTTCATACCTAATTAAAACTCTGTAACACATATATTTGAAAAACCCGAGTATATCAATATTTGACGCTCCCACAAACTCCCTAAGAAGTCGATTTTATTGAATCCGTTTCATGAGAGTTACCTACATGACATACACGGAGAGAATTTCATGGTAAAAGTAATCATCGAGTTATAGTACAATTTTTAAACTGAATTTTATAGTAGAAAACATCATTTGAATTTTTAAATAAGCAATCTGAATTGTAGTATCTACCAACTATATAGTAAAATTTACAATTATTTATGATAATCAGAAATTATAACTTTTGTTATCTTAAATAATTTCTACTATTATCAACATCGTATTCTTAATATCCTGATGGTTATAGTCATTATCAGCTCAAATAATGATGATCATCTAAGCTAATAAAAAATTTAAACATCAGCGGTACAGTTTGAAGCTTGTCCACGTGTAATTTGTTTCACTGTGTAAGTGATTAATTTCACACACGCACACACGCGCGCGCACACATATGTACACATATACCTACGCACACATGCACAGACACGCGCGCACCTATGCACACATATACATACACGCGCGCACCTATGCACACATATACATACACGCGCGCACACACACACACATATGCATATTATGAATATAAATAAAGGATTTAAATTTATATCAATTTATCTTATTTCTTGTTTAAGAATTTTAACTTTGAATGGTAACAGTTACCATCTTCGGTTGTAACAAATATAATCTTTAATAGTTAGAATTAGCATCTTCGATAGTGATCGTCAACACCATCATTTGTTACCGTTATCATTTTCAATGGTAAATCTAATTATTATAACTGAAATATTCTACTAGTATTTTAGATAGGTAAAATTAAAAATTTTGTATTGTAGAGAATACAATTAAATTCTCTCCGTGTAGTAAACGTTCACGCCAAATTTCAACTCTGTACCGTATGTATTTAAAAAACAGGAACATATTAACATTTGACGCCCACGCAACCCCCGTTAGGAGTAAATTTTATCAAAACCGTTTTATAAGGGATACCTACATGACATAACAAAGGTTCCCGCTGAATTTCAAGTCCGTAAGCCTTATAGCTCCAGACATACCAAATTAAATAGATTTACATTCTTACTTAGTTACAAATAAGTCAGATTAGAGACTCTTATTTTGACTGCTTAATAAAATGTGATATACAATTCAATTGACAAAAACAATTGATAAATGAAACAAATTACATTGCATATCAGCGTTTCAAGGTTGTGATTGATAGCTAAGGTCTTTATTGGATCAAACGACATCGAGTTATACTAATCTCACTAAACGATGTTAAAAAAACGTCGAGAGAACATTTGATGAGAACTTTAGTATTAATTATAAAATCTCACCATCAAGGGATTTAAATCGATATCTGCCATTATTTTCCTTTCTACCTCCCTACAATCGAAAATAAATCATTTGTTAAAATGTTCTGACTTTATTTTACTCTTGATTATCTCAAGGTATCCTTCTCCTACAATTTAATACCGGTACATTTGATTTATTTTAAACGTTAGATTTTTATACATGCAGTCTATCCCTTTTAAAAATTGAGTATACAATTAATGCAGTAGTCTGGTGAAATCGGAAATCTGTTGTTCCCTAGTCAGTAAATATTAATAAAACCTAAAAATTTAAAACACATCTTCGAAGAGGAAATATTTATAGTAAGGCAGAGATACATAGTTATGTATGACTATGTATGATCATGTATGCCCATAACTAATGAATTATATATGGTCATATATGGCCATATATAGTTCATATATGGGCACATATGGATCATATATAGTCATATATGGCCATGCATGGACATCCCAAATTTTTAATAAAGTTATGCGTGGCCATATATTAATCATATAAGGCTATATATAGTTATGTATGACTGAAGATAATCATGTATGGCCGTAATTAATGAATTATATATGGTCATATATGGCCATATATAGTTCATACATGGGCATCTATGAACTATATACAAAAATTTTGTTTAAATTTGTTGCGTAAAACTAATGAATTCTGAATTTTAGGCGATTTTATGCCAATTGTAATTAAGGCCAATCTTTCAAGCTCTATACCTTGAGTATTATTTGTCGTACCCATTTGGCTCTCATAAACTTTTTTGTAGCGAATTTCATGCCCTGCAAAAACTCTATACTGCTTTTTTTTAAAAAACTTTTTTTGACACAAAAAAATCAAGTTGAAACCGGAAAAAAAATTTTTCCATGTTATATGAATGGGAAATCGAATTGCTAAAATTTAAAGTCAAAATATAAATTGTTAAAGGCCCTTCGATATCTTTGAAATTTCACGAAAGAGGTATCAGCTGGGCTAATTTTTAGTAAAATATGGCAATTATTAATAATAATAATAATTTTTTAAAAATTTAAGGTGCACATAACATCTAAAAGTTTCGAATGATTTTCAAATGTGAATAGCTTGATTCGATGCGAAATAAATAATTCGTAAGTTCGAACTATTCGCATACTCCTAATGTGTGGTTATGTATTATCATATTTGATAGCGCACTATCTGTTTTTATACTATCTTATATATCATATATGCCCATATATGGCAAAAGTTGGCAATCCGTAAGTTGACGAAAAGTTGCCTTCAATGTTCTCAGAAACCTGCTTTCGAATTGCGGCTCTTCCCTGGCCTCAGCTTTCTCAGAAAGTTGGTAGTAACTTGTAGTCAAAAGTTGCAAAAGCTAGAGTTGTCGACAACTTGTCGTCAAGTTGGTCGCAAACTAATGGATACCAACTTTTTGACGAGCAACTTGTGCTATCAGGGTGACTAAATTATCTAGACTAGACAAATTAAATGGACTTGAAACTTCGGTTGCATCAATAAATGGTAAAGTTGATAATCTATGTAAGCAGCAAGCGATATTAGCTAATAAATTTAATGATCTGGAGTCTAGAGTTAAACAATTGGAATCTAAAGGCAGTGATTGTTCACAGAAAGTTAAAAAGATCTCTGATAAAGTTCTGAAAACAGCAGAAGTGTTGAATAATTGTAATGTTGAGTCGTGTGCACTACAATTTGAGTCCAATGTCCTGGCTGAAGAAATTACAATTTCTAGATTGTTAGAATCTCAGAATGATGATATTAAAATTGTTGCAAATAACTTACTCCAATTTTAGGATATTCCTTTTACTGACAATAATATTAGATTTGTAACAAGGCTAGGCAAACCAAAAAATCTTTTTTCGCAGAAACTAGGTCAACAAGAACGTGATATTTTAATAAAATTTGATTCGAAAAACATAGTGAATGATATAATGTCGAAAGCTAAACATACAAATATACCGGGCAATGTATTAATCAAAACGGCATATTTATCAGCTGATCCTGTGCGTATACATCGTAGACATCCATCGGCACTTTACAAATTAAAGAAGCAGATTCTTACTGAGTATACGAAATTATCTTTGAAAAATATGTGGATTGCTGCTTCGTTTGTTTTTGTTAGATTTTCTGCTGAAAAACCACCTTTAAAATTACTTCCATTAAACGGGATGGAGATTCTTCGTCAAAGTCTGCTATAACATAATCTAATGTTCATTGACTCAACACCTCGTATACCAATTTCATTGAATTTTCGGCCTAACAATAAATTGAAAATTTGTCATCTAAATGCTCAATCAATTACACTTCACATCGATGAGTTTCGAGAGTTTTTCAATGATAACTAATAGTTGATGCTCAGATCTGCATACTGATTTTCATTTACAAAGAAATGATCGGAAGTTTCGTCATTGAGGTGGAATAGCAGTCTACGTTCGAGGCACATTAACTTCACGTATTGTTTCATGCTCATAAAATGTTACCTTAGGATATCCTCAATACTTGATAATTGAAATATGGTCAGCAGCTAATAATAAAATCTTATTTTCAACTATTAATAGACCGCCAAATACAGCGATGTTAGATAACTTTGAACAAGACTTCGATGATTTATTTCCTTTATATAAAAATATAGTAATAATTGGAGATCTTAATATTAATCTACTACAACACTATTATGAATATTTTTATCTGACTGATTTTTGTAATTTCTACAGTTAGTTAACTATACTCCTACACATCACACTGTTTCATCACCTACTTGGATAGGTCACTGCATAGTTAATGATTCTTCAAATGTTATGGCATCAAATCAATCTACTGCACCTTTTCTAGCTGGTCATGATATTATTTCTATTGTTCTTGACTATAATGTCCCAAAACAATCAGCGAAAATAATTAAATATAGAAACTGGAGTCTGATTAACCAAGAATCAATAGCTGATTCACTTTGTGAAACTAAATTGTCAAATATTGATAATAGGTGCCCTATAGATGATTCAATCAACAGCCTGAATGTAAGCAGTTGTGGTGTTGTTAACTCTATTGCTCCTGAACGTCTAATAAAGGTTTCTCGATCACCAGCCCCATGGATCACAGATGATATACGAATCATTCAACGTAGAAGAAACAAACTATATAGAATTTTTAGAAAAACGGGATATGCTTATGTCGAATACTGCAATGTTAGACGTCTGGTAAAGCAAAAAATTACAGCTGCTAAACATGAGTTTTTCCAATCAAGATTCACCTATGTTCGTAATCCTAAAATCATCTGGGACAACTTCAGAAGATTGAGACTTCTCAAATCGACATCGTCAACATGCCCGCGTGATCTTGATATTAATGGATTAAATAGCTACTTTGTATCGGTGGGTGATTCTAGTAATGATGAAAATTGTAAAAAATCTTATATCATCGTGGAAGTATAATCGAAGTGGAGTTCCTCAAGGAAGTGTTCTTGGGCCGTTATTGTATGCTATTTTTATCTCAGACTTAGGATCTCTAATTGATTGTAATCACATTTTCTATACTGATGATCTCATTATTTATGTAACATGCTCCTTGTTAATCATCGATGAAACGATAGAAAAACTCAACAACATTATCATAAAGATCAATAGCTGGTGTACTGAAAATTATTTAAGACTAAATCCTGAAAAAACGAAAGCTATTATCTTAGGTAGCCCTCAGCATGTGAGAGATCCTGCATGTGTTAATGCACTGAAAATAGTAGTAAATGGGAAGACCATTGAATATGTCAAGTTATTAAAATATCTTGGGGTTATCATTGATGATACTCTGTCCTGGCACGAACAAGCTATTGCTCTTAGTAATCGAGCTATGAGCTGTCTTGCTCGTCTCAAGATGAATAATAAGCTTTTCACTATGCGGAGAAAGCTAGTGGTTGCTTTAGTTTTCCCTACGTTTGATTACTGTTCTGCTGTATTCTCGAACATATCTGGTGTACTTCAAACAGGACTACAACGGAAATTCAACGCATGCATCAGATTCATCTTTCAACTACGTTGTTACGATCACATAACCCCATTTAGAAAACAACTTGGTTGGCTGACACTACAAAGTAGACGGGAATTTTTAATCTGTGGTATAGTGTATAAAAAGTTACATCTTAATCATGACTCAATTTGGCGAGAAAATTTTTGGATACTTTTATCTATTTGTGGTCGTGCGGCGAGACAAAATGATGTTTTTTATCAACCATCTTGTAGAACAGTATCATATGAGAAATCATTTCTACTATCAGCTATTAAATTATGGAATCAATTGCTATCGGAAATAGTAGCTGTAAATAATTATGCTGATTTTAGATCAGCCTGTTATACTATATTTCTTGAAATAACTACAGATTTATAATAATTAAAATATACGTGATGTAACTTATGTATATGGGGCATTCCATACCAAATCGGCCACTTTTTGAGGTCACTCCCTCCGATATTTTTGAAAAGTTTATATGTTTTGAAGGCTGATAAAAAACGTTCTCATGAATTTTTTCAAATTTTTTTGACTACTCGTTTCTGAAATACCGATTTTTTTCGAAATACGAATTTCTATTAGATCTTGACGTTTTGAGGTTCTAGGAAGCTATTCTGACTAATTTCACGATGATGTCCGAGTGTATGTATGTGTGTATGTACGTATGTATGTAAGTATTCTGTAACTTTTGAACGGACAAACCGATTTTGATTGTTAAGGTCTCATTCGACGCAGCTTGTTAAATACTATAAGCTGAGAAAATTTGAGCTTAATCGGTATCGTGCATTCGGAGATATTTCAAAAATGTTTTTTTTGAATAACTTTTAATTCACTCGATGGATTGATTCCAAAATTTAATCAGTTCTAAAACTTTATAAGCCGCGTCGAATGCCACCTCAACCATCAAAATCGGTTCATTCGTTCAAGAGAAACCGTTAACGAAAGAAATAAAAAAAATTTTTTTTTTTAGTTTTTTTTAAATTTCTCAAAAACGACTCGATAAATCAATTTCAAAATTTGGTCAGCTTTAGAACTCAACAAAATGTGTCGATTGCTACCTCAACCGTTGCAATCGGTCAATTCGTTCGAGAGATATCGTTGGAGAAAGAATGGTAAAAAACGTTATTTTTCGAAAACAATGGCACACAAAAGTATTTTCGAGCTCGAAGAGCTCGAAAGTGTATTTACAACAATGTTTTCGAGCTCAAGGAGCTCGAAAACTGCGGGAAGTTTTGAGGCTGGCCCGCAGGGTCAACTGACAGACCGATTTTTTTTTATTAGCATTAGTTTAGAGACTACAATAACCCTTTCGTTAATCATTATCCAACTCTTTCGATTTAATTGTAATTAACTAGAACTTAAAAGCTTGTCATTCACGAAAACTTTAGCTGCAATTTTTCTTACTGATGTTATTATTTATGCACTTATCTTTTTTCTCCACCAACTACTAGCAACAGCACTATCATAACAGTAGGATTAAAAAAAAGGCGAAATCTAAGACAAAAGCGCAGGATATTTAGAAAAAATAAAAAAATCGAGTTTTGAGGCTGGCCCGCAGGGTCAACTGACATACCGATTTTCTTATAGCAGAAAACAAACATCCAGGCATACTCTTAAGAAAAATAGAATAAAAACATTCAGTTTGGGAAAAAAAATTTTTTCGAATTAAGAAAAAAATGGAATGAATTGTTTGCCCACGATCGGATGGGTCTCAAAATTTTCTAAATTCATCCAAGTTTTTTTGAGAATTTTTTCAAAAAAATCGAAGGAGGCATACATTTATTAAATTTATTTTTAAAATATTGAATAATCAATAATAAATATTTAAAATTAAGAATCTTATAATATTTGGTACGAATCGAAGTTCTAATTAGCAAATTGTCTGACTTAATATTTTTTATTAGGTGATTCTGAGCAATTTTCAGATAGTAATGGTAAAAAAAAATATTATTCGAGCGACCTAGACAAAAATATTATGCATATACTAGATATGGAATTGAGTTTTAAATGAAAAAATAATTTTTAAATTACTTCTCTTTCGCATAAATGGAGGATTTTCTGAAACAGAGTTAGACAATTTGCTAATTAGAACGTCGATATATATATATATATATATATATATATATATATATATATATATATATATATTTGTTAATGATGCCAAAGAAGTATAACTTCACCCGCACCTATTTTTTTTTTTTGAGAATTAACGTAATTCGATCCTATAAGTATAGAAGAGAGAAAAAAATTTTTTTTCCAAAAATCAAATTTTTTTTTTTATACGCCCTTATGGCTCCCGGCGCGGGTACCGGAAGCCATAAGGGCGTATAAAAAAAATTTTACTTCCAGAATCGATGTGATTGTGATTTTAAAGTTTGCGGCTGACAGAGAATAGTCGAATTTAGAAGAAAATTTTTTGTTACTTAAAAAAACTTTTTAATTTTGAAAAAAAATTTTTTTTTTCTAATCATAAAAAAAAAAAAAGTGAAATTTTGAAAAGAATTTTTTTTTTTTTAGTATTATATTTTTAAAACATAATCACGTCGATTCCTGGAAAATAAATTTTTTTACACGCCCTTATGGCTCCCGGTACCCGCGTCGGGAGCTATAAGAGCGTATATAAAAATTTGATTTTTGAAAAAAAATTTTTTCGTCTCTATTGTACTTATAGAGCATAATTACGTCAATTTCCGAAAAAAAAAATTTTGAAACGCCCTTATGGCTTTTCAGCGGTATATTTTGCAGGTATAGATGCGGTATATATGCCCTTATGCCATCTGTAACGCGATATAATTATATATCACCAGATCCTGCCATTTTTTAGATCTAATCATATATATATATATAATTAGACAAAATCATTTTTTCCCGGGTGTACATAACTTTCTATGATTATATAAGACTTTATATGATATTGTAGGATTTTATATAATTATATAAGATTTTAAAAGTCATATAAATTTTTATAGGACCAGTTTAATTATAAAACTTTATATGATTTTATATGAGTCACTTTTATATGTTTTATATATGATCATATACGAACTTTTTTCCCGGGATATCTTTTTAATAAATAAACCGATCGAGATGGTTCTTGCCGTATTCGAAAGAGGTATTCTAAACTTTGATTTCCAGAAAATTTTAGAACATTTAGTCAAATAGATTCTGAGATATTTAAGAAAGACGAAAAAAAAATGTTTTTTTTTTTAATTTTGAAAACTGTCAAACCGATCGATTTAAAAATCTAACCAGCTTTAGAACTTGATAAGCTGCATCGAATGCTGCCTCAACCATCAAGCTCGGATTAGTACTTAAGAGATTTCGTTGTCGAAATGATTAAAAAAAAAATTTTTTTTCTAATAAACACAAATACTGCAAAACTGGTTGATTCGAAATACTTTAAAGCATTATTCAAAAAATGTCAGCGATGAAAAATTAAAAAAATACCATTTATTTCATCTTTCCCGAATAACACATTATGCAAGCATTATAAGTTCCAAAACTTATACTGGCTCTTTAATTTTATAGTCTTCGATGATCGCTACATAATTTATGGAAATCGTTTTTTTTTTAGTTTAAATAATATCATCAACAAAAATTTTGAAAAATCGTTATTTTTGACATTTTTTTTTTTTTTTTTGATGTTTTAAATACTAATTTGCTGATTTCATTCAAAGTTCACGTAACTCTTTATCATGATCGTTTCTAATCATTTCTGTCGAAAAACATTGAGTAAATCAAGAATAATCGTAAACAAAACGTTAAAAAACAATCCTCATTAATTATTTTCAATTTCTTGAATTCTTGGAGATTAATACAAAACGTAACTTTTTTTAAGCTCAAAGAGCGCAAAATAACCAATGCATTTAAAGGTATTATTGGCTTAAAGAGCTCGAACATGTGTTGATAGTAACATTTTTAAGCTCCTCGAGTTCGGAAACAGTGGAAAGTTTCGGGGCTGGTCTGCAGGGGCAACCGGTTTCTAGGTTTTTTTTTTTTTTAAGTCAGATCAGTGAACCGATTTGATTGTGATGTAGAATATCCATATCACTTGGGGTCTTTTCAAAAGCGATCATATGCCATGCCAGCCAGATCTAATTATTAAATGTAACTATATTTAATATTTATTTTTATGAGTAGCTTGTAATTATTTAAAGAATTAAACAATCAAAAAATGAAGCAAAAAATATTATGGCATTAACTAAGATGTTAGCAAAATTGAGTACATCATACGTCATGTCACCATAGCCCACGGTAGTCATTGTAACAACAGCCCACCAGAATGCATCTGGAATGGATTTGAAGAATGAATTTTCGGAACCCGCCTCGGCAAAGTAAACTGCTGAGGAAAATAGCACCACACCTGCAGAAAACGGAAATGTAATGATAAATTACTAAAACATGAAGTGTATATTTAATTTTACCTGCTACAAACCTATTCAACATTTATAAAAAAATGCTATTAAGGTTTGTATTCATACACAGAAAAAAAGGTTAACGTGATCCAAAATAATTTTTGTCTAAGTTTTTGTATTCTTAGGCTGTGTAATTACATTTTTTCGATTTGAGGACATTTTCTTCAACTTAGATAATGACAATATTAAGTCAAGAATGATTATGTTTTGATCAGAGTTACTCATATAACTCAAGAATAACTATTATAAATCAAGTCTATTCAATTTTAAACCGAGTAATAAAAAATATTGAAACAAGACTTTTCCCACAAAGTTGGTCCTGAGTCAAAATCTGAAATATGGTTTTAGCTTAGATACCCTCAATTCTTTTGTTAATAGGCTTGCCGCTCACAGTTGGACTGTAATTTTGATCTCCATGCCCTCAAAGTAGCATTGGGAGGGTAACATCATACTTCCAAGGTGATTTTAGAACTGTGATTTTATCCTCTATCGCCTAAAATTTAATTTAAGACTGTATTTTATTGGACTTATAAATTTTTAAACTTTGGTCAGTCGATTGAATTTTTTTAAGTCCAAAATAAAATTGTAAAATTATTCTAGACTTAATAAATTTTTCAACTCTTTTAAATTCATTGAATTTTTCTAAGTCCCAAATTTTTTCTTATTTATGTTTATTTTATCCTGACGGTTTTCAAATTTCAATTAAAAGAATATTTATTTACTTGTCGCACTCAAATTTACTTATCGCACGCAGATAATTGTTTAACGCACACAAATGTCGTGGAAACAGTTGAATGGGCAAACAGCTATTTGGCGAACAAAATAGCGTGCGCTAAGATAGCACTTATATTGCATTAATGATAAAAAAATCATTTAAAACGATTCGAAATTAAAAAATTGAATACTTTTAAATCTACATTGAATCTACATCAGCAATTAGATTGTATTCAAAAAGATTTGAAGAATCTAATTGTATTGAATCCTTTCAAATCTTCCCGCGATGCAGAAATACAATTATTATTTGTTGATTCAAAAAGATTTAATACGATTTAGTATTTTGAATCGTTTTAAATCTATTTAAATCGGCAAATAATAATTAAAATTTATCGATTTAAAATGATTCGAAAAATCAAATCGTATTGAATCTTTTTGAATCGACGATTAATAATAATTTAATTTTTGCATCGCGGGAAGATTTGAAAAGAATACCCTGATTTACAAAAACGATTCGAATCGATTCTAAACGATTCTAAAAGATTTTTGAAGTGAAACTTCTTTACGGAGGCTAAAATTGAACGATTTGAGGCGGAAAAGGGGAGGTAGCGCCAGAGGAGAAACATTGAGTGAAAGTTTAGAATAGGCGAGAAGGGGAATTTCTTGTATAGCAAGCCTAATATATTTTAAAGAGTGGAGGGAGTTGAGAACAGTCGAGTAGAATGGACGAGTGTAGTGCGCATGCGTCGTAATTTAACCACGTTATTCATATATAAATAAATAAATAAATAAATAAATAAATAAATAAATAAATAAATAAATAAATAAATAAATAAATATATATATATATATATATATATATATATATATATATATATATATATATAATATTGGCCATTAGATCTTGTCAGGTAGTATAGCTTCAGGAAAAAAAAATCTCTGAAAATCAAAATATGTATAACTAGTTTTCTACTAAATGTAAAAATATATGTATACTAATTGAATGTAAAATTATAAATACACAGTCAAAAATATTGTGTATCTGTGTTAAAAACGGTCCGTGTTAAATTTTTTGTGTTGATTATTTTGTGTCAAATCAACACAATTCTCTGTGTTACTTAAAAATTTTTAATCGATTTGCTATTCAACACTTTAAAAGTGTTACCTAGTATGAAAATTAATATTATCAACATTTATTAAGTGTTACTTTAAAATCGACACAAAAAAAGTGTTGAAATTTTAACACAAATTTTTTGTGAACCGTTTCTAACATACAGATTGTGTTGATTTTAACACAATTTTTTTAACTGTGATGTATTGTAAAATAAGTCACTAAAAAAAATATGGGTTATATGGTATAAGTATTTAAAAAATTGTAAAGAATTTTTGTGTGTACTTAAAAATATCTATAATTAAAAAGAACTACACTCATGCCATAAATTAAAGGAACAGAAAAATTTTAGAAATTTTTTAGTGATTTTTAAAAGGCTGTAACTTTGTGAAAAATAATCGTATCGAAAAACAAAAAAAAGCATTTTGTAGCTTGAAATCTCTAGTTTCAACTCATTTTCATCAATTTTTTTTTAGACCTCCAGCCATTGCGCAAACATGAGAAATACCGCGAGAAAAAAATTTTCTAAATTTTTCTTTTTCTTTGAGAGAGTCCACGGGCTGCGAAAAAAATCGTTCAGCTAAACCAATGCATAGGTCGGATAGCAAATTTAATCAGCTTTAATTTCCATTTTTTGGAGATTCGTACGATAACTTGTCGCTGAGATATCAGCCTTCAAACGGAAAATGATCCTTTTGGGTTTGATCGTCGATATTTCAGGTACTAATGAGCGCACAGTAAATTTGAGGGTGGCGTTGAAAACTTGAATAAATTCCCTACAAGACCCTTTCATCAATTTTTATGAAAAAAATTTTTTTTTATCCTTAACATCCCTATGAAGTGAGTACAAAAAAGTGACTTTTTTTGGCTAAACAGTAAATCAACCGCTACTTTGTAAATATTGTTAAAAAAAATAATGTTGCCAGGGAATTTTTTAGCTTAATGTACCCCCAATAACCCTGTAAATTTTTAAATTGATCCATCGAGCCGTTTTTCGGGGTGGATTGATAAAAATTTTCGAAAACAATTAAAAGAACAAGTTTTGTTCCTTTAATTTTGTTATGACTATCGAAATGAAAACAATTATCGTTTTATCATTGTTTTTCGTCAATTTGGTACTCATTAGCGGTTGAAATTAAGAAAAAAAAAACAATTTTTTTTTGAATTTTTTTTTTTGAATTTTTTTTTTTTGAATTTTTTTTTTTTTTGTGTTTCAAAATGTTTCAAACATCTCAGGATATAATGCTCACTGAATTTTGACATGATTCGGCATAGGCGTACCACAATTTTCCTTATCCCAAATTAATTGCATTAAATTAAAGTTGATACCCCTAACCGGTATTCATGTACTCAACCTACGAAAATTTATGCGATTAATTATTGATACTCTCAGCGAAGTTTATTTGAAACACAAAAAAAAAAAAAATTCAAAAAAAAATTGTTTTTTTTTTTCTTAATTTCAACCGCTAATGAGTACCAAATTGACGAAAAACAATGATAAAACGATAATTGTTTTCATTCGATAGTCATAACAAAATTAAAGAAACAAAACTTGTTCTTTTAATTGTTTTGGAAAATTTTTATCAATCCACCCCGAAAAACGGCTCGATGGATCAATTTAAAAATTTACAGGGTTATTGGGGGTACATTAAGCTAAAAAATTCCCTGGCAACATTATTTTTTCAACAATATTTACAAAGTAGCGGTTGATTTACTGTTTAGCCAAAAAAAGTCACTTTTTTGTACTCACTTCATAGGGATGTTAAGGATAAAAAAAAATTTTTTTCATAAAAATTGATGAAAGGGTCTTGTAGGGAATTTATTCAAGTTTTCAACGCCACCCTCAAATTTACTGTGCGCTCATTAGTACCTGAAATATCGACGATCAAACCCAAAAGGATCATTTTCCGTTTGAAGGCTGATATCTCAGCGACAAGTTATCGTACGAATCTCCGAAAAATGGAAATTAAAGCTGATTAAATTTGCTATCCGACCTATGCATTGGTTTAGCTGAACGATTTTTTTCGCAGCCCGTGGACTCTCTCAAAGAAAAAGAAAAATTTAGAAAATTTTTTTCTCGCGGTATTTCTCATGTTTGCGCAATGGCTGGAGGTCTAAAAAAAAATTGATGAAAATGAGTTGAAACTAGAGATTTCAAGCTACAAAATGCTTTTTTTTTGTTTTTCGATACGATTATTTTTCACAAAGTTACAGCCTTTCAAAAATCACTAAAAAATTTCTAAAATTTTTCTGTTCCTTTAATTTATGGCATGAGTGTAAATTAAAAAGTTAATAAAAAGTAATTTTTATAAATCAAGACACATCCCCATACACTCAGAGAATTTTATAGTATTTTTTACATCAAAAATTGATGTAAAAATTACTATGTTATAGTAACTTGAGGACAGTATGGAATTTATTGAACAAATTACCAGTAACGTAGAAATTTTTAAAATACATAGAACAGATTTTACAAGGTGCATTGTAATTTTGACAAAGCCACATATTTAATTTTATCCAAGTAAATTTGAATTTCTTTATCTGTTGCTTTGTCAAAATTACAATTCATCTTGTAAATTCTGCTCGATGTATTTTAAAAATTTCTACATTATTAGTAATTTGTTCAATAAATTCCATACTGTCCTCTTGTTACTATAACATAGTAATTTTTCTATAAATTTTTGATTTAAAAAATACCGTAAAATTCTTTGCGTGTATTTAATTACTGTATAAAATTTAATTTCTATAAATAAAGGTACACCTCCATATAAATTACCGCATAAAATTTAATTGCAATCAATAAAAACATAAAACATTAAAAATAACTGTAATTATAAAGGTATAAAATCATTCAAATATATTTATAATATTTTCTTTAATCGAATAAATGAATGAACGAAAGTATGTAATTTCAAAGAGAAAAACTCCACATAGAATTTTTCTATTAACAAATCACCCTTACGTCAACTTCTATATAGAACAAGCTCGCTATTTATATACACTCCACAAAAAAATTTTCCGAATCCCAAATGAACATTTTTTACAAAGATTATCTAATACGTTGATCTACCTACAGATTATCCCACACATTAACCCAAACATTCAGCTATACATTGACTCAAACATCCAGCCACACATTGTCCTGCACATTGACTCAAACATCCAGCCATTATTATTTATAAGTTATTAATAATAATAATTAATAAATAAAAAATTGATCGACATTTGATCTAAAAATCCAGGACATTCTCATAAGGTTTTTTTTTTATATATTTTACAAGAAGAAAGGAGTTTTTAATTGATATTTATATAATCTACAGACATTTCTTAATCTATTTTAATTTTTATAAAAGTATAATTATCAATCCTTTTTTTTTAAATTCAGTGTATTTTCTTAAAAATTAGTTGGGGTCGTACCGATCAATTCATTCATTTGTTTTCTGACTGACAATTCGTGTGTTTGTTTAATAAAAATATCGACCAATACATGGAAAAAAAAAATGTTGAAATTTACTCGAATTCTCAATACTTTTTATTGTTTCAAATATTACTGCGATGCCCGGGTGTGATTTTGTTGTATATTATAACGTACAAAGTTAAAATATATGAGTGATCTGTTAAAATATACTTATGGTCAAAGATGAAGAGTACAGGATAAACATATAGTTTTTAAAATTCCCAATAGTAAAAATTATTATCTTGAATTGTATAGTTTAATTGGCAGGATGATATTTTTTAGACTGACTATGGTAAAAATTAAAACTTAGACCATAAATTTTAAAGTTTCAAACAATAAAAATCTCCAAGTCGATGTATATAATTTCATAGTCGATCGTTATTTTATCTTGTGCAACCATACTAATAATTTTTGTTCTAAACCCTCATTTTTATTATTTGAAATAATAAAAATGTTTTTTTTTCGTTTTATTTTATATTTGTTTATTTTGAATTATTTCCTTCAGGCTTTTACCGTTGCTCTCTTAGTACAAGGTTACATTCGGGTTTCTGATTTCACCCCCTCCTTCCCCCTTCTTCCATTGTCTGTTTTCTTATCGTCGTACATCTAATTAATTGCATCCTTGTCTGTATTATGAATAACTGATTTAGTCAGTACAGTATATAGTTGTTCGAATTTTTAAATGAAAAATCATCAGAAAAATGTAGCCGACTCACGGGCTCGAACCGCTGAGCCTTTCGCGAACAGAGTCCAGTCCCTGGCACTTAGAGCGCTCGGCCACCGCATATGTATGAAAGTCGAAAGTTATTTTCGTACTTAAGTGAATGATGGTAGCGCATGAAATTTTACTGCATCAAACAATAAAATTTTCTGAGACTGATACATACTTTTTACAAATTGATGAAGTATAATATACAGTTTCACATGGTCAATCTTCATTGATTTCAGTGGGAATATTTATTATTTGCTTTAATGATAAATATCCGTGAAAGTTTATTTATTCCCGTTTATATCATTAAATTTGATCATTGACTAATATTGAAATTTGAAAACAACTCCTGGTAAAGTTTCTTACACGGAGAAAAAAATATTGTTCTGAGAAGTATACTATATAGTTACAGTAACAATACGCAATAGTTATCTACTAGATTGTTACTGCAACGATCTACTGTATCTTTCTGACAACAATACGGTAGATAGCTCTGAGACCTATACCGTATCGTTCTGAGCCCTATCTGACGCACGTTTGAAAATCTTTATCAATAATAAATAAATGATTAATAAATAATTTATAAAACTGATTTATCATTTGCAGTCTAAATAAATTTAAAATATAAATATAAATATATCTTCTAATTTTTGAGGTTATATATATATATAAATATTTAAATATAATATAAATTTAATTAATTAAATCAATATAAATTAATTTTTAAATAAGTTTCACAATTGAAATATATAGAAGTTTTATTAGATTGATCATTAGGTAAATAATCAGTAAGGTTATAGATAGTTAACAAATTTAAAAAAAAATGAACTCGAATTGTTATATTTGAAAATAGGCGCCAAAATGGATGTTTAATAAGGTTAGACGGTGGCGTGTGAGGTGACGACTGTGGCTGTTTCGTATCAGCCGTCTCAAAGTACCGAAAGGTGGCAGCAAGACAGCCGAGACGAAAATACCAACAGCAGGAGACGACCGAGGAAACAAACTATACAGTTTCGATTACCATTTGAATAAAATATAATATATATAAATATTTATTCGTTATTAAGTTACCGCCAAAGCTATAGCTGTATTTTATAATATTTATTGAATATAATTTAATAAAGCAAAGTAATATTAATTGCGTTGTTATTACTGTTATTTAATTAATAATAATTAAATATAATAATAATTGTAGAAATAAAACTACAAATTGGTGACTCCGTCAAAACGTTTAGTTAAAAATAAGATAACGACGCCATAAAACGAGGTTAGAATTCGTTTTGATGAAAAAAACCGAGAAAAAAGTCGAAGTGAAAGACGAAGATACAAAAAAATTTCAAGACAACGACAGTGCTGGTCAATCAAGATTAACCATGACGCCAGCAGAGTATGAACAACAGATACAGGAATTGCGGGAACAAATGACGCTGTTACAAACGGGAATGCAGCAAGTACGTGCCGGTGCGCAACAAGTAGTTCCAAGGGAAAATCAAGAAAATGGACAAAATCCAGGTAATCAAAATAATGATGTTCAAGCAACAAACTTCAAACTATCTACGTTTTGGGTTAAAAAACCGGACTTGTGGTTCATACAAGCTGAGTCAAAGTTTAGTAAAAATAATATCAGGAGTGACAAAACAAAGTACGACGCGGTGTTAGAGATATTGGATAAAAAAGCTATAGAGCTGGTATCAGATGTTATAAGAAATCCACCAGAGGAGGACAAATACAAGACGTTGAAAGAAGCGTTAGTGAAACGTACGACAGATTCAGCTGAAAGACAAATGCACATATTGCTATCAGAAATACAATTAGCTGATAAAAAACCATCGCAGTTATTGAGACAAATGAAGGAGTTAGCGAATGGTCAAGCGACAGATGAGTTGCTGAAAACAAAGTGGATTGATCTGCTACCTGAAAATATACAAATAACAATGAGAGTGCTATCAAAGAAATCATCGCTAGATGACCTCGCGGATGCGGCTGATACCATGATGGAAAATACCACAAGAACAATATACAGCACCGACGTGAATGCCATTGAGACTACAGACATTGAAAAACGAATATCAGGAATCGAAAAATGTATGCAGGACTTGGCTGATATTTTGAAGAATAACCACAGGTACAAACAAGCTCGTAGTCAATCGGGATCGCGGGACAGACAGCAGACAACTAGTGCGAACGGGATGTGTTACTATCATGATAAATTTCGTGACAAAAGTTTCAAATGCAGAGCTCCGTGCAACTACAATGGTCCAGATTTGCGCAAACAAGCGGAAAACTAAAAACGCTGTCTTCATCTGAGGCGGTGAAAGACAGCGTCAATTCCGTTAACTCAAAAACTGAATACCGCCTCCATGTATATGACAAAGCAACTAATTTTAAATTTCTCGTAGATTCCGGATCAGTAGTCTCAATTATTCCAAGGACGGCAGTAAGAGAAAAATTAAACAGCGCCAACTTGATATTATATGCAGCGAACAATACTGCGATAAAAACGTATGGTGTTAAATGGCTCACAGTTGACCTAGGGCTGAGGAGAGCATTTAAATGGCCATTCATCGTGGCTGACGTCAAATCAGCAATAATAGGGGCGGATTTTATTGCTAACCATGGGATATTGATTGATTTAAAGCGACAGCAACTCTTGGACCCAAAGACAAATTTAACGAGGAGTGGAATATTTGAAAAAACAGAAATACATAGTATTTCAACAGTTGAAGCAAGTGAGAACCCGGTGAAATATGAAGACGATTATTTTAGGAAGCTGTTCAGTCACGAGCTTAAATTAATTCAAATAAGCTTCGTGCATTTCTGCTAAGTCCGGGAGCTGCCGAACTCGCGATTGTACAGAGAGCGTAGAGTGCCGGGTCACTCGCTATTTGGACCCAACACATACTAAAAACTCCCTCAGGACTGTGTCAAGACGCTATGGGAACCCGCTACCAGCCGACCAATCATATAATTCGTCTTATATTGGCCAGCCAATAAGAAAATCCACTATCAACTACTTCGTGTTGGCGCGCTTTTAAGCCAATGGGAAAATTCGTCTTATGCAGCAAGGCTGCCACGTCAACACCAAGTGCCGACGACGACTCAACGACATTTTCATCTACTCATTCTACAACGTGCTTTGCTACTTGCAACCTCGTGTTTTCTCTCGTGCTAAAATCGCTTCTCTTTGCTATAATTATTTCTTGTGTGATATAATTCTTGATCCGCTACGCTACATTATCCTCAATATTTAGTCAGTAAAATAAGGCTGCTATTTATTGGGAATAAATCTGATTGTTACTCGCGTCTAATTAATTATAAATTAATTTCCGTGAATATAACCGCTATCGACCACGGGTCGAAGTTTATACGTGAATCTTTTCTTTAGTTTGCATTCGCTATCGCGTATCTCTTAGTCGCATTCGCTATAATTGTTAAGTTTCTTATAATTTTAAAGTGTAAATAAGTGTAAATAAATATCTAATTTATTTAGTGTTAAAAACTGTGTAATTTTTAATTGTTTAATTCCTCACGCCTAAACCAGATCCAATTAGTTTATTCGCTCATTTTACAGAAGCTGTTGAATGAATTTATCGATGTGACAAAGCCATCAGCGAGAAATATTAAAAAGAATAAGAATGTAGAGCATCATATCCCGACAGTGGGACCACCGGTAGCAGAACGTGCCAGGAAATTAGCTGGAGAAAAATTAAAAGCGGCCAAGGAGGAGATAGACATGTTGCTAGCTTTGGAAATAATCAGACCATCGAAAAGCGAGTGGGCAAGCCCGCTCCACATGCAGAAGAAAAGTACAGGTAAATGGAGATTGTGTGGTGACTATAGGAAAGTGAATCAAAAAACCAAACACGACAGATATGCTCCAGGAACCATAGAAGATTTAATACAAAGATTGCATGGCAAGAAAATATTTAGTAAAATAGACATGATTATGGCATATTTACAAATTGATATGGCAGAAGAAGACATTCCGAAAACGGCAATAACAACCCCTTTCGGTTTGTTTGAATTCACAAAAATGCCGTACGGACTGAAAGGAGGATCGCAAACATTTCAAAGGTACATGGACTCAATTTTTCGTGACTTGGACTTTGTGTTTGTATATATAGATGATATTTTAATCATGTCCGAGAATGAAGAAGAGCACAAGAAGCAGGTACGATTGGTGCTAGAACGGCTGAGAGAACACGGGTTAATAATAAACTTAGAAAAAAGTGTTTTTGGGAAAGCAGAGGTAGTATACCTGGGATATACTATAAATGAACATGGATACAGACCGCCAGTAGAACGCGTAGAAAAAATTAAAAACTACAGGAAACCTGAAACAATTAATGACATGAGAAAATTTTTGGGAGTAATTAATTACTACAGGAGATTAATTCCAAAGGCAGCAGAAATACAGGCGCCACTTAATGAATATCTAAAGGACTCAAGAAAAAATGACAAAAGAAAAATTAAATGGACAACGGAAGCTGAACAAGCATTCGAGAAATGCAAGCAAAGTGTGGTGGAGATTGTCATAATGTCATTCCCTGCCAATGATGCACCATTGATGTTAAAAACAGATGCATCGGATTTCGCCGTTGGAGCAGCCTTGGATCAACAAATAAATGGAGTGTGGACACCGATATCATTATTCTCGCGTAAGTTATCACAAGCTGAACAAAATTATAGTACATACGATAGAGAACTACTAGCTATTTTTGCAGCAATTAAAAATATGAGACACTTATTAGAATGCCGAGAATTCGCGGTACAAACGGACCACAAACCTTTGGTGTACGCATTTCAACAGAAATTAGACAAAGCATCACCCAGGAAAATTCGTCAACTATCGTTTATTTCTCAATTTACCACGGACATCATCCATGTGAAAGGAGAAGAGAACAGTGTTGCTGATGCGTTGTCTAGAATTCATACCATCGATGTACCCACAATTCTTTCCAGTCAAAGGATTGCAGAAGCACAGGAACAGGACCAAGAGCTCCAAGAGATCCAAGAACAATCGTCGCTAAAGCTACAGAGACTAAATATAGAGGGCCAGCAGATATACTGTAACATTTTTAAGAACATAGTGATACCGTACATACCCAAAGAGCTAAGAAAGCTCGCATTTGAGTCAGTACATGGATACGCTCATCCCAGCGTTCGGAACACTAGCAAGACTCTCAGAGAAAAATATATATGGCCTGGGATCAGAAAGGATGCAGCATAATGGTCAAAAGAATGTCTTCAGTGTCAGAAATCGAAAATTCATCGTCACAATCGCATCAATCACTTAAAAATAGACGTATCAGATGCTAGATTTAATCGTATAAATATAGATATCATTATGCTACCAGATGTAGATGGATATAAATACTGTCTTACAATAATTGATAGGTTTTCAAGATGGCCAACAGCCGTGCCACTGAAGGATATTACGACGGAAACCGTAGTTACAGCACTATTCAATAATTGGATATGTTTCTTTGGAACACCATTAAAAATTACGACAGACCAGGGAGCACAGTTTGAGTCAGCATTGTTCAAAGGACTAACAAGATTCATAGGAGCACATAAAATACGGACTTCCCCGTATCATCCTGCATCCAATGGAATAATTGAAAGATGGCACAGGACTTTAAAAGCAGCGTTAATGTGTAAGTCAGGAGTACCGTGGATACATGCATTACCATCAGTGTTGCTAGGATTACGCACGACATATAAAGAAGATATTATATCGTCGCCAGCGGAAATGTTGTTTGGAACAACGTTGAGAGTACCAGGCGAATTTTTTGTACATCAAGAATTGCCGACAGACCCACAAGCATTCCTGGAAAATCATCGAAAAGCGATGAGAATGATGCAACCGACACAAACAGCACATCATTCAAAGCCAAAAGTATTTATTCACAAAGACCTGGACAAATGTTCACATGTATTCATACGGTGTGATCATGTGAAAGCACCGTTAGAACAACCGTACCGAGGTCCATTCAAAGTAATTGAAAGACTGAGTGATAGACTATTTAGAGTAGATATAGAATGTCAAGAAAAAAACATATCGATAGAAAGATTGAAACCAGCGTATCTCCCTCGAGAAGAATTAGAAGAGATTGAGACTGAGCAGAGCAATGAAGACGAAAATGTCTCACCACGTGCAATGATCGCCAAAGGAGTTGAAATTCCCGCCAATCGTGTCAAAGACACTGGAGGGGGAGTGGATGTGGCTGTTCCGTATCAGTCGTCTCAAAGTACCGAAAGGTGGCAGCAAGACAGCCGAGACGAAAATACCAACAGCAGGAGACGACCGAGGAAACAAACTATACAGTTTCGATTACCATTTGAATAAAATATAATATATATAAATATTTATTCGTTATTAAGTTACCGCCAAAGCTATAGCTGTATTTTATAATATTTATTGAATATAATTTAATAAAGCAAAGTAATATTAATTGCGTTGTTATTACTGTTATTTAATTAATAATAATTAAATATAATAATAATTGTAGAAATAAAACTACACGACTACAGAAAGTCGTATAGGGCTCACAGCTATCTAATAGATAGTTACAGGAACGATACGGTATTTTTACCACAAGTATACGTATCGTTGTGGCAACAATCTACGAGTTGCTATACTTTAGATCGTTCGAGGGACAATATTTTTTTTCCGTGTATTTAATGGACTTTACAAAATAACGTTCTAACTACAATTATTATTTTCTATTCTTTATATTTTATTATTTGAGACTTTAATTTCTTATTTTACAAACAACAGATATTTGAGCTTTTGCTGTTAATCTTTAAAGCTTAACTTTTTCAACATTTACTTTATTTTTTTTATAGTTTAAAATAATAATTTTATCTAAATGAACTGTATATTTTAGCATTCGATTTATAATTATTATTTATTAAATATTGAAACCATGCTTTTACTATTTGAATGAATATTAATTACTAAAAATATTAAAATTATTAGATATCAAGCTTTATTTTTTACAGTTACTTTTTTCCGTGTATCTTATTTAATAAGTAATTAATTAATTAAGGTAAGCTTTTTTAAAATTCGAGCTAAAAATTTTTTTGTTCGTCATGGGCATTTTCTTCTATAACATCGTAACATTTTTATTACAATATTAATGAACAAATAAATAAATTATAGACGCCTAGTTAAATGTTGTTAATTATCAATTTTACATTTTTTTTCTTACTTCTTAAATTTCAGTTGACAAAATAAAATTTTAACTTCATGAAATTTCAGCAATACGACTTTGGATTCTTAATTTTTAATTCGAAATTAATAGTGAACGAGATGACTCGCAAAATGACCGGGGTGACCCGACACGTTTAAACTGGGATTATTTTTGTACACACGCCCGAGTCGAAATCTAAGTTCTGTTTTCGTTGTAATTTTTTCTCGACTTATTTCCAAAAAAATGTACGATCAAAACAGACCTTGTGCTATTGGGTACTGTATGAACATATGTCTGGTTTAGTTATAACTCGAAGAGTTTTGTCCCAATATAACGACTTAACAACGAAACCAGACGTTGAATAATCATAATATTAAATATAATAATAACAATGTAAATATTACTTCAGATCTGAGGGCGCGGGTTCGAATCACACTCAGACTCATTATTTATTTATTTTCTTAAATAATATTACTATTAATAATAATAACAATGAAACTAATAATTATTTATTACAAAAAAAATAAAGAAACTCAAAACACTTCAACACGTTAGAAGCGACATCACTGTTATAATTATGAAATCATAATTATTATCAAATTATAAATACATTAAAATAATTAAATTTGACTCAAATACAAAAAATATTTTAACGTAGAACTTTTTTAACTTCCCGCTAAGAAAATTGAAAATTTTCAAAAATTCGGGAAGTTATTGGTTTCAGTCCGATTTTCGAAAACCGAATTTCTATTAGATCTTGACGTTTTGAGGTTCTAGGAAGCTATTCTGACTAATTTTACGATGATGTCCGAGTGTATGTATGTGTGTATGTACGTATGTATGTAAATATTCTGTAACTTTTGAACGGACAAACCGATTTTGATTGTTAAGGTCTCATTCGACGCAGCTTGTTAAATACTATAAGCTGAGAAAATTTGAGCTTAATCGGTATCGTGCATTCGGAGATATTTCAAAAATGTTTTTTTTGAATAACTTTTAATTCACTCGATGGATTGATTCCAAAATTTAATCAGTTCTAAAACTTTATAAGCCGCGTCGAATGCCACCTCAACCATCAAAATCGGTTCATTCGTTCAAGAGAAACCGTTAACGAAAGAAATAAAAAAAAATTTTTTTTTTAGTTTTTTTTAAATTTCTCAAAAACGACTCGATAAATCAATTTCAAAATTTGGTCAGCTTTAGAACTCAACAAAATGTGTCGATTGCTACCTCAACCGTTGCAATCGGTCAATTCGTTCGAGAGATATCGTTGGAGAAAGAATGGTAAAAAACGTTATTTTTCGAAAACAATGGCACACAAAAGTATTTTCGAGCTCGAAGAGCTCGAAAGTGTATTTACAACAATGTTTTCGAGCTCAAGGAGCTCGAAAACTGCGGGAAGTTTTGAGGCTGGCCCGCAGGGTCAACTGACAGACCGACTTTTTTTTATTAGCATTAGTTTAGAGACTACAATAACCCTTTCGTTAATCATTATCCAACTCTTTCGATTTAATTGTAATTAACTAGAACTTAAAAGCTTGTCATTCACGAAAACTTTAGCTGCAATTTTTCTTACTGATGTTATTATTTATGCACTTATCTTTTTTCTCCACCAACTACTAGCAACAGCACTATCATAACAGTAGGATTAAAAAAAAGGCGAAATCTAAGACAAAAGCGCAGGATATTTAGAAAAAATAAAAAAATCGAGCGACAATAGAGCACCCTCAGCGCTTTCGCGCTTGAGGTGTGCAAAAAAAAAAAATCATACTGAAAATAAGAAATAAAAAAAAAATAAAATTAATAATATAAAAAGTGAATAGAAAAATTCATAATTAATAAAAAAATCGAATTTTATCTATCTATTTAAAAAATAAAATAAGCGATTGAGGTGTGCACTTTCGGATTCTCCAACTTTTTTTATTTTTGGTATGGAGTATAGTATCCACGAATATTATCATAATTATTTAATTGGGAAGAATATTATATAATAATATTATTAATATTAGTAATAATTATAATTATAATTGTTTTATTATTATGATAATATCTTATTATTATTTTAATATATTATAAATTAATTACTTATTAATTATTATGATGATGATGATGATGATGATGATGATTATTATTATTTCTTTTTTTGTTAAATGCTCAGGGGGTTATCCACGGTAGTCCGATTCTACCGAGGGCCTCACCTGAGCGCCAAATCGTTACTGCTGCGATGCATCATCAACAAGATGATCAGCATGCGCAGCAGGCCAAGTTTCGTTGCCTTAGGAGACGGAAGGATCCGAGAATGATAGCCTTTTGCATCCGCGATGCCAAAAACTCAACTTGCGATGAACAAGTTGGGATTTTAGCCAATGCAGACACAAAAGTCTGTTTCATCCCTCCTAGAACGCCCACAATGAGTACGACAAGCTTGACACGGTAGCCTGGGTAGGGTTTGCCAATTTCAAACAGGAGATCCTGATATATTTCGTGTTTGTGCTCTTCTTTAACTGTGATGTTATATTCAGCTGGAGCTGAAAACTCAATAATATTAATGTTACGAGTAGTTTTATCAAAGAGCACAATATCAGGTTTATTGAGGTCGATTTTCCGCGTTGTTGCGAATGGCACGTTCCAATAAATACGGTAACGGTCATTCTCAATAACTTGCGGAATATCTCCTGGCAGATAAGGCAGCACTGGTGTTTTATCGATACCGTGCGTGTGTCTAAGGTGGTAATAAAGTACTCGCAGAGCAGCATTGTGACGATGAATGTATGCATTTCGTGCCAACACAGGACATGCTGACAAGAGATACATAAGCATCTCAGGATGTTGCTTACACACCCTACATAGTGTGTCGGGTAGCTGCATCTGGAGCACTTTAGCACAGTATTCGAGAGTGTTGATAACACCATCTTGGCAGGCAAAAATATACCCTTCAGTCTCGGAAATCAGGCCAGCTGACTTAAGGAAGAAAAACGTCAGCTGGGTGGATAAGCCATGAACACGCACGTGTTTTAAGAACACGCTGTGCATGGACTTGTCCATGTGTGTACTGAGCAGTTTTTGCTGCTAAGCGTTCCTGACGACCCTCTTAAATTCCTCTTTAGGGAGATCTGCTCAATGCTCAAGGTCAATTTTGAACCTTCAGCAGATCTTGAGTAAGCCTCGCGCAACTATTTTCAACTATAGTCTTCCTCCAGAATTGAGTTATAATCTGGCACGAATTTCTTGTGCAACGCTTGCACTAGGCTTGCAATGTAAATCTGGTCACAAGTATCATCTACAGTAAGATGCATAGGTAGAAAAAGGCACTAGCACCTATCGATCTTGAGAGCAAACTTGCTCAAGAATTGAAAAAAATTATTGTTAATTGTTTAGAATCGCGGCTCCACCCACTTTTTAGAAGTAAAAAACCAAAAAAAGAGTAATGGCTATGAAACCAATTTCAACCACAAGCATTTGTCGGCGGATTGAAATTACATTTGCTTAATTAGGTGTTTATTAAGCGTCAATAAGGTACAAGTGTATACCAAAGGTGTAAAAGTGCTCAAATTTTGGGTTTTTCTTTACAATTTTTCAATTCCGTGCTGCACTGCACTATTTGACATATTTTTTCATTTTATTCTATGTATTGACTTCAGTCAACCAGGAAAAGGTCTATGCCTATTTGCCATAATCTTTGTAGTTTCGTCTTAACGGACGTTAACGGACTCGTCAGTAAGGCTATGTTAACGCACTCTTGCCTAAGACTACATCTCCTACTAGTACGCGCCGGCGTAAAACAGTGTTGTGGGCTTCAGTCAGACACTATACTAGCAAAGGAAGGCAGATACCATCCAAACTATTTGCAACAAAATGTTATGTGAACTGTTGTACACATTAAAAATACTGAAATAACATAAATATGCTGATTTTCACTATTACAAGAGTTCAAAAATTATTTGTAACTCTTAGATAAATCTTTCTATCGTCATCGCCCATCTTACGGTATTATATAAAATTACTTATATTTATTAGAAAAATTTATTTTTGAAAATTTGCATGATTTTATGTTATTTTTATCAATTTTGCACACTTCAATTGCAAGGTTCAGATAGAAATATAGTGTGAGAGACAAAAACTCGTACAGAAAATTCAATCCGCCGTGTAGCTGAACACGTGGAAAAAGTTAAATTACAGATATTTGATGTGCAAGCACTTGGAACTTTGAAAAATGTGTGGAACCCCGAATATGGACTGTGACGTTACATTGCCGAGGAGGCAGAGTGGAGATGGAGTACGTGTGATTCTGTGTGTTAGAGAGAGATAGAGTTAGTATGTGTGTCGGGTTGAGTGTAGTAGATGATGAGTTGAGAGTATGGAGTATGTATGTGCGGTGAGTTAAGGGTACGAGTACGTGTACGGTACGGTGTATGTTTTGGAGTGTCTGTGGCCAAGATAACGTGCCTCCCGACCAGTAATGACGACTAGGCCTAGGCTTAGCCCTCGGGGTTGACGTGGTGATCACGGAGGAGCGACTGAGATGTCGCTGCCCCTTCGTGTTGATACCTGGAGATAGCAGGGGTATGTTTACGTTTATTTGGGGATGGCAGGCCTCGTTTGCGATGCTCGAGGAAGCCAAAAATTCGCTAACTTCGGATATCACGGGGAGTGACATTGCGGGAAGACCCGTGAGTCCACGGCTTGTATGTGGTAGGGAAAGAATGGATGGAGAAGCGAGAATCTGAGAGTGACTGAAAGTAGTAGAGCGTGCGAGTGAATGGAGTGGGAGAACAGAAAAGAGTAGTTGAGAGTAGACCATGGAGTCGGCGAGTTGGAATTCGGGGTCGCTCGAGTACGAGCCGACCCAGGAGTAGAGTTTGGAGTTTGGAAGCGAGTGGTGGCGAGTCGGAGAGTCGCTGAGATAGACCTCGACCGCAACCTTAGATTGTCGTCGTTTGGAGCTTGTGGCTTAGTTAGTTGTGCTCTTGGAGCCGTTTATCGTGTAAATCGTTGTCGCGAATTACCGCATCATTTATTTTATTTTATTAAGTATTGTGTTAAATTTTGTGATTCGTCGTCCACGAGAGGTTCCCGATGGCGTACTCAGGTATTTATTCGGTTGATGGACCGAGAGGACTCGACCGCGGGCCATTTGGGCCCTCCGCGTCACTCTCGCGTCATCTGTACGGTATTTTATTTTATTTTCTTTCTTTATTTTATTTTAATTTAAATGTGATTAATTGGCTTCCTACGCGTCCAAAGAACCGCGACCCTCTCTCCACAACCTAGCATACTGAGCGCACCAGGACATACCGCTACCACCGTCCATTTCTCTCATCTCCGAAGGATTTAGATTTTAGGTTTCAATTTACGTGTACGTTTAGACCGGTTGCCGATACCGGGGAAATAAACGTCGGCTGGCGCCCGTCAGGATCTGGAGGAAATGAGAGGAGTGATCGGTGGGCGAAGTGTAACGTAGCCCGATTTTGTGTAATTTGAGTTCGAGTAATTGAGTAATTTTATTGAGTAGAAATGTAGGTGTACTTTAGTTGAGTTTATCGAGTAATAAATAAAATTTACGTTACAGGACAAATACCAAATTATTATATGGGTTAACCTTGCTTTATTGACATGCATGGATTATGTAAATAGGTACATTTTTTATTATGATAGATTTATTACTAACTATTGCGATGAAAAATGAATAAATATTAATCAATAACACCGGCACACAAAAAAAATTAAGTAGAATGTGCATTTGACCGGACCTACCTACGGGAACGTATTTTAGTCCGCTGAATCCGAATTCGAGGTCAGTTTGACCCCTACACCCCCAAAATTTCGAGAAAACTTCGAAAAACCGTAAAAATGATGAAAATCGGCAGTTTTAATGATAAAAAAATTTTTTGGAACTAAACTAAGCGTGATTTTCATGTATTTCGATCCGCTAAATATGAATCGAAACTTTATTGAGACCAAGAGCCATTTTAAATGTAAAAAAATCACACAAACCCTCCAAAATTCCAAAAAAATATAGTTTTCATGATAAAAAAACTTTTTCTGGTCCAATTCAGATAAAATTTTATATCTTCTCATGTCTTCAATTCGCATCTTAATTTTCTTAGTCTATTCACCCTCTAAAGCTGGAAAAATTCGAAAAAATTGTTAAAATTACCATTCATAACAAAAAAAAATTTGATTGAACATGATTTAATGCCTAAAATAAATACTCTATAACGTAGATATATCTAATAACTAGAAATCTGTGAAATACACAAGACAAAAAGATAGATAGAAATGATTTTTACAAATCCTAAACTTTCCTTCGTTTGTATCGCTCTCTTTTATCCTCAAATGATCTTCGTAGTGGATTTCTCTTTCGTTTACGATTTTCTTCGGGTACTTCTCTTTTTAACATCCAACAAAAATCTCCATTTCACTAATGTCTTGGTGAAAACGTTCTCCCTGTTCTTCACTATAGTCTCCACAATTGTCAGGGAAGTGGTCAAGATGAAAATCTTAAATGTGTAATTTGAGATTCATTAAACAACCCAAATTTTTGTAGTTTTCCAGCAATGCGTCAACTAAAGTGCTGTAATCCTCACTTCTGTTATTTCCCAAAAAGTTTCGTGAAACATTTTTGAAGCTTACCCAAGCTGCTTTTTCTGTGTCGTTTATTGTTTCTTTAAAATTTGCATCCTGAAATAAAGATCGTATTTGGGGTCCATCAAAAATTCCCTCTTTCAATTTCGCATTACTTATTGCAGGGAACTTTTCTGTCAAGTATGCAAAACAATCACCATCTTTATTCAGAGCTTTCACGTACTGTTTTATGAGTCCCAACTTGATATGTAGTGGTGGCAGCAAATATTTGGAAGGCTGAATTAAGGGTGGTCGTATAACGTTATGGGAACCTGGATTCAATGCAGATCTTGATGGCTAATCTTTTTTGACATAGTGATTTTTGCGGTCTCTGCTATCAAACAAACATAAATAGCAAGGATATTTGGTGAATCCCGATTGCTGACCTAAAAGAAGTGTTACGATTTTGAGATCTCCACAAATTTTCCAGTTATGCTCTGAATATTTTATTTTTCCCAATATAATCTGTAAATTTTCATAAGTTTCTTTCAGTTTTGTCGAATGAGCTATTGGAATCGGCGCAAATTCATTCCCAATATGAAGCAAAACAGCTTTAAGACTTCGTTTCGATGAATCGATAAAAAGTCTCCACTCATCGTCCTTATACGTGTTCGGTTTCAATTCATCAACTAAAGCTTTAACATCTGAACAGTATACCACCGAATTTTGATCGTCGTTCATAAAAAATTTCCGGAATTTTTTTTCCCTATTTCGATAGAATGTCACTGATACACCTTTAGCCAACAAATGTTTTTCTTTCAACCTTGACGCAAGTAATTCAGCTCCATCTTTCGGTAAAGCCAAGTCTCGAACCAGATCATGAAGTTCTTCGCGGCTAAACGTTTCAGGGTCTTTTGTTTTTCCGCCAGGTAAGTACTCTTTATCTTCTGAATGTTCTTCTTCCGAACTTTCTTCAACTAGCGTATCGTGTTCTTCTACATCCATTTCTTCAACCGTATTAACTTCCTTGCCAACTTCTTTTTTTTGTGGCTTAATAGCTGATGAAACATTGGCGTATACAATTTTCTTTTTTGTATTCCAGGTGAACCCGGAAGTATCTGTCATACAGAAATAACAATTCTGTAAACCAGTTGGTGAAGACCATATTATTGGTATTGTGAATTTCAAGTTGTCCTGTTTCTTGTTTTTTTCCCACCGGATTAACATCATGTTACATCGACTACAAATCGTATGTGGAACCCATGCTGAATTCAAATTAGTAATTAGGAGACCAAAATATTCTTCATAAATTTGTTTGATCTTATCAGATAACGATCTTCGATTCCTTTCCAAATTGTATTCTCCACAAATGTAACAAAATGAATCAGGACTTTTATTACACAGATGAGAATTACTTCTTGTAATAGTATACTCTCCAGTAGCCAAGTTTCCCACTTCTGAAGAGCTGCAGTCGCTTGATGACGACGCCTCCGAGCCTGCTTTCTCACCCTGACCAGACGCCGATACTGGCGCTCCGACTCCCTGCATCGTAAAGTACTTATAACTTGTACCTGCCATGACGGCACACACGCCGTTAACCCAGGGACTCTGCCAGATGGTTCTGTTGCCCACCGTCACCACGTGGAGGTGCCCTGGTTACAGGCACAAGCAATTAAGTCTTCAGAAGTCAAAAACGAGAGTAAAAAAACCAAAAAAATTACTTTTTTCGAAATTTTGGAGGGTTTGTGTGATTTTTTTACATTTAAAACGGCTCGTGGTCTTAATAAAGTTTCGATTCATATTCAGCGAATCAAAATACATGAAAATCACGCTTAGTTTAGTTCCAAAAAATATTTTTTATCATCAAAACTGCCGATTTTCATCATTCTTACGGTTTTTCGAAGTTTTGAGGGTGTAGGGGTCAAACTGGCCTCGAATTCGGATTCAGCGGACCAAAATACGTACCCGTAGGTAGTTCCGGTCAAATGCACATTCAACTTAATTTTTTGTGTGTGCCGGTGTAATTAAATAATTATACGGAAGAATATAGCACACCTTATTTTAATTTCTGTTGAAACTTGCACTCTTATATCTTATAATAACACGAAGTAATAACGCAAGAAATAAAAATTGTTATCCCTGGCGGTTTTCATGATACGGTTTAAGCATTGTATTAAAAGAGTATAAACGTAGTCAATAGCAAGTAGTTTTACCCTATTTATACGGTGTATTTGTGAAATTTTATTACAATATTTTCATGGAGCTTATACTGCATTTATACGGAGCTCATACGGCATTTCTATACCTTAATAATACGATACTTTCGCTTTATTAATACGGCATTTCTATTATATTAATACGATATTTATATTTTATCAATTTGACATTTTAACTGTAATAATGTGACATTTACACCTCAATTATAAAGCAAATCTACTGTAATAATACGGCATTTCTTCAGTAATAATATGACATTTGAGGAGCTATTCAAGGGGTTAGGGGTAGTCAGAGACACGAAAAAATGAGAATTTTCAGTAATTTTTTTTTGCTATTAAATCATTTTATTTTACAAAAGTAATAATATGGCATTATTAAACAATGTTTTGACTTGAAGTCACGAAAATTTGAAAAAAAAAAATTTTTAATTTTCAAAGTTATAGCTGTCTGTGTTGACCCAGTTTCAAAAAAAGGTCCTTGCGGTGACTGTCATAAGTCCTTGGAGATTCATTTAAAATCAATCGGATGAAAAAAATTAGTTTTATAAATAGATAATCCTGGGCCTGATCGAAGCTTTTTTTTTTTTTCAAAAATTAACAAAATGGCGGCCTCAGGAAATTTTTTTCTAGATTTTCAGGAAAAAATCAACAGTTAATTGGTCTTAAAAAATCGAAATTTTTGAAAAAAAAAAAATCCTTCGATCAGGCCTGAGTTTATTATGTATTCTAAAAGCTGTATAAATCTCATTAAAATCTACTGAGCGGTTATCGAGTTACAGTTGTCACCAGTTCAAAAAACATAGTTTTGAGAAAAACACATTTAAAGTTTCACACTAGATTAACGTACAGAATCACGAATTATTTAATTACTTACACAGAGTCATCTATTCCTGGGCCATATAATAGATCTTCAGCCATTGTGGAAGTTTCCAAAACGTCAATTTGGTGTTGCCTACGAAGCATTCTGCCTTCCCGAGTGTTGTCGTTGGCGCGCTGATCTGCCATTTTCACACGTGCAGCATCCTTTTTTTCAGCATACCGATGGGAATTAGACCCACAATCAAGTCCTAGGGTATTCATAATCATTAATAATGAATGTATACCTTCATTAAATATACAAGTAGCTATGTATGCAGCAATTTGTACGATAGTATTACTAGTATTCACGGTTTTTGGGCATATTTTCCACACTAGTTGGTTGAAGCTCTCATTATTATTCTGATTGAATCCACCTACACATCTTGAAAGTAAATTATCATTACTGAGATCGTCGTAAATCGGTTTAATAGCTGTTAAAACATCAGGAGGTAAGGGAGAATAATCTTGAGTATAAGTATCAAGCTCTCCACGTGCTTCAGCGCGCTGATAAGAGCACCAAGAATCTTCGCCTTTTGGACACATATCATGATTCGGATTTTCGTCAGTCGAACCGTAGTGGTAAAAAGTTGCCATAATAGCAGATTTCATATCTTTCATAGAATCGCAATGACGACGTATAGATAAACCATAGTACACAGTTAATTTGTCTATAACTTTTTCTGTAAGCTTACCTCTACCACCAAGACCTTTTTGTTTAGATTTCAGAGTACGCAGTCGAGTCTCCATCCGCTTTTGAACATGGCCTATACATTCCTTTTTATTTACGGTTGTATTTTTGTAAGGATCTGCTTTTATAATTCCAGAATAGGTTTTCGAATCACCATCGCCAATGTAGTTGATATATTTAACTCCATATTTTGTTTCAGACTGCTGAAACATTTCAATCATCGCATCCACCTCCATTTTCCCAGAAGACCCCTTGTGATTAGCACTACACTCATTTTCATGCGAATCATACCATTTATCGAACTCAACCGTATTTTTTTTATTTTTCCAATACTCACATAGCTTACAATAAGCACTTTTAATGTTTATATCAAGAATCTTTCCAGTAAAATAGCCAATTATAGAAGAAACTCCAAATGACGATGTAAATCCCCTTTTTTGCCAGGTTCCATCTCCCGATACAGTCAAATCATTCTTATTTTCATTTTCACTACTTGCTTCTTTTTCTTCATTCACAGCTTTTTTCATCAAGGCTTCTGCAACGGTTTTACCACAATCTAAAATGTGCTTCAATAATATTGTATGCGTAGTTTTATCTAAAAGAGACGGCATGTCCATCAGGCCACAAAACTTGCACAAACCTTCGTATCCTATCCCTAGTATTCTCATCACAAAAATGAAGCGTCTATTTATTTCATAGGAATGCCCAATGAAAAAGCACGAAGAAATATATTCATTGTCACAGTTATTACAAGAAACTACAATTTTAAATCCCAGCCCACGTGTACTAGCTGTTTGAAATGCAATGTTTCCATCACATTTTTTACATTTCACTAGAGCAGAAATGGCAGTGAATACTGTAATAAAATTAATTATTCGAAATTCAGTGGTGCAACTTTCGGGTACATCGTTTTCAGTATTTTGTTTCAGTTTTTTAAACGATGTACTCCGAACACTTTCATCACGTTCCGCCGTTTTTAGGTTAAATACATTTTTTCGTTTCTTTGAATACGACTTACGGATATTTTCAGATCTCCTAACTTCTCTCGAAACTTTTTTCGTATCACGTCCCATAATAAATAACTTCAAAAATAATTTATTTTAATAACGCACAACTCTCGACTGCTCTCCGCAATTGCTACAGGCATACTAGTGACGTGGCGAAAAACAAAAAATTTGTAGTACTTATACTACCTAGAAATTGTAAATATATATAGTAGGGTATTTATAAATTTAGGTACTACTACATACATCAAAATTTAGTTCATGGATGACAATAGAACCCGAGAAACCGGTTGCTTGCAGCTACCTGCTCCCGAGCGTTTTGGAGTGCCCGAGCGCTCTTTGATATTTGTCGAATAACTCGAAAAATAATTATCGGATCAACTTCAAATTTTCAGAGAATATTTTTAAGATATTACATTAAATGAAAATGCAAAAAAAAATCGATTTTTTGAAAATCCTGCCTACCCTTAACCCCTTAAGTTTGAAAATATAACATTCTATACCCCTGATTAAGAAATCTAAATTAAAAACTCTAAAGTATTTCCCATCTGAACCTGAAACGTACCTTCTGTTTTTGTATGTCGAGGAAAATTATTCAAGGTTTCATTAATGACTTAAAGTAATACAAGATATACAATATAATCATCAAAAGACACTCATCACTCTGTTGAATATCAAAGGAGTATCCGTGCTAGAATTGCTATCAAGTTTGAAATATAATAGTTTTTAAATATATTTCTTACCAAGGGCACCACAAGTGGTTGGGCGCGATCTAGTGGCAAGCACCGAGCTATCCCCGCTGCTGCTGCCTAGTACTGGTGACTTCCCTTCCTCCATATATAACTTTTTCCGAAGAAATTTTTCGGAAGCATAAAAAAATTCTTGCGTTAAAAGAATAGTACTTATTCCGAGAAATTTAATTATTTTGAAACGGAAAAATGCAATATTGCTATAGAAAATTAACACATTTTGCTTCAAAAAATATCTCTTATATCAAAAATAAAAACTCTTCAAACAAGTAAAAACTTTTCGATTTAAGCGTACGAATATGTTGACTTAAGAAAAAAATTTTGATTCAAGATAATTATTTACTTAGTGTAAAAAAATTTTAATTTTCCGAATCGATAAAAAAAATTTCTTAAATCAAAAATATTTTTATTGATTCAATTTGACTGTTCTTTCCGTACACTGGAAAAAAGATTTATTTAAGCCGAAGATATTGTATATTTGGATATGGCCAAATAAATATTTAATTGTGAGAAAGATATAATATATTTGAGTAATTTAATTGTGTGAAATAAGTGATTTATTTGTGGTAAAGAAATGATCCAAATGCTACAAATAAATAAGGGCTTCAAATATATGTATAGTATCACCAAATTTTATTTTATGTGTCACAAATTTAATATCTTTACCAAAATTATATCAATTATTTACCACAAGCAAATTATGTATTTCCGTCAAATTATAAAATTATTTGGATTAATTGTCATATTTAGTTGTACCAAATATATTTATTTGTCATTAAGAAATATTTAGAAAAAAGCCACAAATAAATCGATTTATTTGGGTCAAATATTTTTTTTTTTCAGTGTATACTCATATTTTGTAAAAACATCACATAATTTTAAAATACATTTCAAATCAATATTAATAGCTGGAATTAATCCATAATATAAAAATTATAAAACTGCTTCAATTTAAACAGTGTTCATGTAGTACAGGTATTTTGCCATAAAAAGTTTTTCTTTAACTCATAATGATCTTTATTTGTACGCAGCAACAGCGGGAGTAGTTCGGTGTTCGCCACTGGATCGTGTCCAGCCGTTTGTCTTGTCTTATTGTTAATAAGTTATTAATTAATGAATATTAATAAGTCATAATGACTGCATAAATACAATTTAACAACCGGATAGATCCGGCAGAAATGTATAAATACGGTGCGAACCTAGTATGAATACAGTGTAACCACTGTGTAAATGAGGTATAACCGCCATATAAATACGGTGGAACCAACGTTTATATACAGCATAAAAACTATATAAATGGAGTATAATCACCGTAAAAATACGGTATGGCCAGAGCATAAGTATGATATAACAACAGTATAAACACAACCTATTTACGGTATTAATACGGTAGTAAAATTTCCTAGACATACCGTGTTTATACCGTAGGTATGCCGTAATGATACTTATACCTAAAAAATACTGAGAAAATACCGTTATGTCAATTTTGAGTGGAATAAAATAGGATTAGTATGTAAGTGTTGGAGACACCACCGCATTTGCTATAGTAATATAGCGTAAAGTTTTAGTCTCACAATAAAATTCGGTATTGCTGTGAGAATTATACCAGGTTTCTTGCAGTAAGAATACTTTTGCTTACTATAAAAAAACAGAATCGATAATACTTTGGATTCCGAGAGAAAATAGTATATTGTGTGACGAGGGATGAAACAAGACGATTTCAAACTGCGGGTGATGTCAGCCCTCGCCTACGTCTCGGGCAGCCAACTTGACCCTAGTCTGTTTCATCCTGAGTCACACACCATATTTTTCATGATTACCTGCATCGGAACTTCAAGATTCAGTGTTAGCCGCCGGTAAGAAACGAGTTAATTTTAAGCCGATGATGCGGAGAAATGTTAGAGAATCAGAAATCTGTTATTTACAGTCACTTATTAAATAGCAAATAAATCAAAAATATTATTTTCACTCATTTTTTAGTAATTTTATTTGGTTAATTAAAACTGTCACTTAAAAAATGACATGAGTCAACTGAAGTGACAAGCAAATAAATGAGAGTAATAAGGCTGCAAATGAACATTAAATATAATTAACACTGGGCTGAAGCAATTGTGTTCCTTTCCAAGGGAAGAAACACAATTGTTTCTGTCCGCTGTATGAAAGTTAGAGTGATTCGTATGGAGTGACTATTTTTTTCTCTATAAACCAGACGCATTTCAAGTTATCGGGTCTCCGTATGCGGCATTTTGTAGGTAATTTAATACTCTTCTAAAGTCTCCTCAGTAATTTTACTCGGTCTCTCAATGTTTTTTCTGTATTGGTTCTGAAAATAATTTTTGTTAATAATAATTTGGGTCTTTAGTTGATATTAATTAAATAACGAAATTTACAGTAAAAATGCAGATAACGAGTTTTCAGAAAACTTGATTCTCTACAAAAAAGGTCCTTTCAGTTAAGTGGCTCAAGTTCTTCGTTCACATGATATAGGGATTTCAGTAATTTTGTAAATAAAATATTTGTCAAAAATTTTTCCAAAGCTCATCAATTTTTAACTCTTCTGATTTTCATGAATGGATTGAATTAATGAAAAGAAAATTATTTACTGATTTAAAATTGAAATTAAATGGCATTTGGTCGAATTTTCAAAAAAATAATTTATTTACAAAATTACTAAAATCCTTATATCATGTGAACGAAGAACTTGAGCCACTTAACTAAAAGGACCTTCTTTGTAGAGAATCAAATTTCCTAAAATCTCGTTATCTGCATTTTTACTGTAAATATTGTTACTTAGTTAATATCAACTAAAAACCCTTATTATTATTAAAAAAATTATATTCAGAACCAATACAGAAAAAACAATTAGAGTCTGAGTGAAATTACTAAGGAGACTTTTGAAGAGTATTAAATTATCTACAAAGTGCAGCGAACGCCCAGATAGCAAAATGACGTCTTAATGAGTTTTGAATGAGTTCCTATTTATGATTTGGACGTCTTATCAACATCTTAAGGAAGTCTTTAAGAAGTTCTCAAGATGTCGAATGAGCCACCTAACGAACTCAGTAAGATGTCTTTAAAAAGAGTTCTCAAAGAGTTCTTTTTTCTGACTTCGCAAATAAGGCTTCAGTATGAATTTACCATGACGTCTTTAAGGAGCTCCGAACTTTGACTTCATAAAGAAGTTTAAAAAAGAATACATTTAGATGTCACAAAACTGACGTCTTATTTATGGAGTCTTCAAGAACTCTCAATTAATAGTTCTTAAAAATGACACCATTAAGAAGTCACTATAAGACTTCTTGAGGACGTCCTCAAAAAGACGTAGTAAAGCAGTCATTCCGACTTGAATGCTGTGTGGGCGGCGACCCGATAACTTGAAATGCGGCTAAGTTGTAGAAAATCGAAAAAAAAAAAAATGTTAACTTCTATGTATTTTAAATGGGAAAAGTTCAAAGTCAAATATAAAGTACATAAAATCAAAATTAAGGGCTGAAACTTGCAGGGAATTTGTTTTTCAATATCTATAACATTATTTTCAAGTGAGAGTGAGAAAAAAAAAATAGTCGTTCCAAACGAATCACCCTAATGAAGGTATTTGTGAATTACGAATTCGTTAGCAGTTATTTGCAGCATTGGCTTGAAATTAGCTTGTTTCGACTGGCTGTAGTGGCACTGAAGCTTTAAGTTTCGATGCTGGTGTCATGAAAAATACTTTTTCTTCATACCTCGGTCGAAAGAACGTATCTTCGACATCAATTTCGCGGCAAGAAGCCTAACATTTGTGCCTTGCTGGGATTACTTGCGCGCCATCTATAACAGCCCTGGCGGATTTGAATTACGGTGAAAACACCGTGGAAGCGTAAACACCGTGGATCCACGGTGGGTTTGCGCCATTTTACCACCGTGTATACACGGTGTATCCACTGTGATTACGCGGTATATCCACCGTGATTCCACGGTGGCTTTGTGCCATTTCACCACCGTGGTTCTACGGTGTATCCACCGTGATTACACGATGTAACCACCGTGGTCCCACTGTGTAACCGATTTTCTGGGTACACCGTGGAACCACGATGGCAACACCTTGTAATCTCGGTGGTAAAATGGCACAAACCCACCGTGTTTCCACCGTGATTCCAAACCGCCAAGGAGCAGACTGAAAGAAAGTAATAGCAGGACGAGAGTTTTTTTGTGCAAACTGTTACCGGTTATATGTATACTACCGTCACTTCGACAAGATTTTTCTGACACTCGCTCATATTTATAACCTCAAAACTAGTTTACAATCAATTCGAAATTTTATATGTCTGTGTTTTTGAAAAAGTAAAATTTACTAAAGATTAATAAAAACTAAAAAATTATTTTTAATAAATTTAATTATTTTTAAAAACTAAAGAATCATTTAAAATAAATTTCATAACTTTTAAAAACTCAAAAATTATTTTTAATGAATTTAATAATTTTTAAAAACTAAAAAATTAATTTTAATAATTTTTAATAATTATAAAATTATTTTTGATAAATTCAATAATTTTTAAAAAATTAGAAAGTATTTCTTTTAAAAATGTGTAATGATAATTTTTTAGGTAGATGGATTTGATGCCTGTCCCGACATTTGCGGCACGAGCAAAGCGAGTGCTGCTTGCGGTGGGGGGGGGGGGCATCAATACATGCTAAAACGTAGTTATATAATTTACACATCTTTGATTTGTCAACGAACTTTCGTCTGGACATAAAGAAAAATAGCATACACTACACGGCAGAAATTGGAGAGCCCTGAACTGCACGCCAGTTCAGGAATCTCAACTTTCTGCCCTTGTGGTATAATATATTATTTCTTGGTTACTTTAGCTTTTTTTCACACTCAGTCAAGATGCGCGCGCATGTCAAATGCTTACAGTGTTGTTCAAGCGTCCTTGAGAGTACTGGTTCAATTGACCCCAAATTATTTTATTGAAATTGTTAGTTTAAAAAAGAATGTTCAAGAACTATTTTACTAGAAGTAAAGTTAGAAATTTATGACTAATATATGTAAGAAGGTATTACAAAAAAATTTTAAGATTGCATTTGAAAATTGAAAAATTATTAAAAAATTTGTCAAGAGCTGAGAAATAAGTTCAGATGCCTAAAAACACAAAAACTTGAATTTTTTAAAATAGAATCATCATATTTATTCAAATTTTGGTCAGACTAAGGTTTAGTGTATTAAAATGTAATTCCAAGAGGACGACTTATTTTCATATTTTTTAAGCTTACTAGTTCAATTGCCCCTTGGTTCAATTGACCCCACTCTCCCCTATACTTTCAGAAAATATTTTTCAATTCTAGAAATTCGTATCGTATTGGCTTAATAAAGGAAAATCTCAAGTGAAGACGACTCAATTATTGAAAATTTCGTTCTTAAAGTAAGAAAATTTTTATTTTCATTTCGAATTGTCAAAAATATTTTTGCAGCGGAAAGAACTTTTTTGCACCAAAATATCCTTTTTTTCTGTGTACTTGTTGATTGAATGCTTTAAAATATTTTTTATAAATTGATTATAGATGTTTTTAAAATAAAACTATTTGCTTCCGAATTTTTGCTTTAAACTTACCAATAAAGAGGAAAAATATGAGCAGACCAAGTTCTCGCATTGAAGCTTTTAAAGTTCTTCCAAGTATTTGAAGGCCCTTGCTATGTCTAGATAGCTTAAAAATTCGAAACACTCTAACAAGTCTAATCACTCTTAAAATTGCTAGTGACATAGCTTGATTAGTACTTTTGTCTTGTGGACTCACTGGTGCTTTTGGTAAATCGAATTCGTGCTCTTTTCCAGCAATTACGGTCCCTAAGGTAATAAAGTATGGAATAATGGCGATTATATCAATGAAATTCATAAGATCACGAAAAAAATTGAGTTTATTCGGACAAGCAAGGAAGCGCACTGATAATTCAAATGTGAACCATATAATACAAATAGTTTCTATCAGGAAGAACGGATCTGTAATATCTGGCACTTCATCTTCTTCGATTTTGGTGCCATTTGTTGTCGTATTGAACACTTTGTAATGTTTAAACTCAGGTAGAGTTTCCAAACAAAAGATAACGATTGACAAAAGTATCACAAATACCGAGATAATAGCGACTACCCGGGCGCCCTGTGAACTTTCAGGATATTCAAATAGAAGCCAAACTTTCCTTTGTAATTCATGCGAAGGTAGTGGCTTCTCTTCTTCCTTGATAAATCCTTCGTCCTCTCTGTTCAACAAAAATAAAAAAATTTACATAAATATATATATATATATATATATATTAGGGTGTCCCAAAAAAAACAAAAAATTTTTTTTTTTAACCTGTTATGGGCTTAAAAGTTACTTTATATTATAAAAAAAATCCTTACCAAATTTCAGCCAGATATCTCTAAAATTGAGCTATCACAAAGGGGGGTCCCTTTTCCCATTTAAAATACACGTAAAAATTTTTCATTTTAGTTTTTCGTTATTAAGACTATGAACAAAATTTTTTTTAAATTCCACCTAATATAATTTTGTAGAAAATTAAATGCTCTACAAAAAAGTGCTGACGCATTATGTACGACAAACGAACTGGGAAAAAGTTACGGGACTTCAAAGATCGACAAAAATTTAGTTTCCTGTGTTAAATTTTTTTTTATTTTTATTCTATCAAAAAATTTTTTTTTCAAATTTTGACAAGCTTGGTCTCGTAGCAAAATTTAATTTCCTACAAAAAGTATCTGATATCATATATACGTCAAATGAATAAGAAAAAAGTTACAGGGCTTTAAATAAACTTCACTTATCGTTGACATTTAAGTTCAAAAAACAAATATTTTTTAAACTACATTTTTCGATGACATTTAAAGCCCTGTAACATTTTTCTCATTCATTTGACGTATATATGGTTTCAGATACTTTTTGTAGGAAATTATATTTCCTACAAGACCATGCTTGTCAAAATTTGAAAGAAAATTTTTTGATAGAATAAAAATAAAAAATAATCAAAAAAAAGATTTAACACTAAGGAAACTAAATTTTTGTCGATCTTTGAAGTCCCGTAACTTTTTCCCAGTTTGTTTGTCGTCCATAATGCATCAGCACTTTTTTGTAGAGAATTTAATTTCCTACAAAATTATATTAGATGGAATTTAAAAAAAAATTTTTTTCATAGTCTTAATAACGAAAAACTAAAATGAAAGTTTTACGTGTATTTTAAATGGGAAAGGGGACCCCTCTTTGTGATAGCTAAATTTTAAAGATATCTGGCTGAAATTTGGTGAGGATTTTTTTTATAATATAAAGCAACTTTTGAACCCATAACAGGTAGAAAAAAAAAATATTTGTTTTTTTTTGGGACACCCTAATATATATATATGGGGCATTCTACGCCAAATCGACCACTTTTGACCCCAACCCCTTTAGATTTGGCTGAAAATTTTTTCTCTTTTTCTACCCGATCAAAAACGCCTCTCATAATTTTTTCAAATTTTTTCACCCAACCAAAAAAAAAGTTATGAATTTTTGAAAAAAATGGCTTTTTTTATTTCAAGTAGCTATAACTTTTTCAAAATTCAACCGATTGGAACGTTTTTTTTTTTTTAAATTTTTGTGTTTAAATTTAATTTTTGAAAAAAAAATACAAAAAAATTATTGCAACCTATCTTCATTGTTTTTTTGTAGATATTTCGAAGAAATCAAAAATTTTTCGATGTTTACCATTTTTGATTTTTGATTTTTTTTCTTATATCAAAAGAATTCCTTCTACACTTATTGTTTTATGGTTAAATGAATTTTTTTTTGAATTGCCAGCATCTGTCCAAAAATGGACCAAACGAAAACTTTTTTTTTCCATTTTCTTCTTTTTTGAATTTAGTTTTCAGAAAAAAATACAAAAAAATTATTCAGATGGTCCTTCTATTTTTTAACTTGATTTTTCGAACGAAATTCAAATTATTTCGATGATTACCATTTAAATTTATTGTTTTTATTTTTTTTTTCCAGATTTAAAAGTTCTCTGAGTACTCTCAAAAATTTTAAGCATGGTGTTATGAGAAATAAGGCTAGTTATAAAATTTTTTTTTTTTTCAACTGGAAAAAAAAAAATATAAATCGAAAAAACACCACTCTGAAAAAATTTGAGGATTCGCAGAAAATGTCAGTTTTATATAAAAAAAAAAAAATCAAAAATCGTACACATCGAAAAATTTTTGATTTTTTTCCAAATATCTACAAAAAAACAATGAAAATAGGTTGCAATAATTTTTTTGTATTTTTTTTCAAAAAGTAAATTTAAAAGCAAAAATTTTGAAAAAAAAAAAACGTCCCAATCAGTTGAATTTTGAAAAAGTTCAGCCAAATCTAAAGGGGTCGGGGTCAAACGTGGTCGATTTGGCGTGGAATGCCCCATATATATATGGCATTTCACGCCAAACTACCGAGATCGTGGACCTGATCATTATTTATTTAGCCAATTTTTTTACATGTTGTAGTCCTTATTGAAAAACACATCCATGATTTTTTTCGCATTTTTATATTGCTTTTTTAAAGACATTAATTTTTGAAAATTTTGGTCTAGAAATATTTGAATGCCCATAACTTTATAAAAAATATTGAAAATTATATAAAGTTGTTCATCATTTTTTTCAGCTTTGAATCAATTTTCAACAAAAAATATTCAAAAATTTGATTGGTCCCCTAGCAAATTCTGTTATACTGAAAAAATATCTAAAACATATCTGGCATTTGAGTATGATTTTGGTATGTTTTCAGTATAATTCCAAAAGTATACTCAAATTATACTCATCCATAATAATAATTTAGGTATGTTTTTGAACAATTAATACCGAAGTTATACTAAGAAAAAAAAAAATTCTCAGATATCGATACATTCAATGTAATTAAGTATAATAGTTGCATAATTTATTCATGTATTTTCTTGTAATAAATAATAAAAAAAATAAAAGTGATAATTGACTGAGGTTTCGAACTCGTGACATATCACTTGAGTCTCGTGAAGTTCTCATGACGCTATCACAGGTATTGACGAAATGAATAATTTTGTTCTTATTTATCGTTTTTTTTTTTTTTTTAATGCATTATGTTTGTGTTAACTATTTATATTATTATTGCAATAGAATCAAATAAATAATAAATTAATGATAATTGTATGTCTATCAAACATAAACAGAAATATTTCCTTTAGAACTGAAATTATTTTTATTTTGGTAAAAAAAAAAAAATAAAAAAAAAATTATAGAATAAGTAAATAAATAATTAAATTATTATGAAAATAATTTTTGACCTATTTACAACTAAAAAGCATTGTAATGCTAAATGCTCAATTGAAATAGTATTTTTATCATTTTCTATGTATTCAATAAATTCATTTACTTCAAAGAAACATTGTTCATTTTTCCCAGGTAAAGACTTAAATAGAAAAATAGTCCTCATTCTCTCTGATTTCGGTATAATTTGAGTATAAATCGTGCTTGAAATAGATATTTTTTCAAGTATCATTTAAGTATGGAAATTTCCCAACTATTCCCAAAACATGAGACGATTTGAGTATAATCTGGGTATGAATTGGGTAAAATTCTTAAAACATATCAAAATATTCGGCAATTTCTACTATACCGGAAATGAACCCAAAAGAAACTTAAATTTTCGGTAAAAACAAATTCGCTAGGGTCTTCATTTCCATTTTTTAAATTATTTTTAGAAATAAAAGTGTGATTTTCAAAATGTAAGACAATTTTTTTTTCCTTGAAAATAATCTCTAAAGTAGTGTATATTATGTAGGAAGACTTGAGCCCGACCCAATAATGTGATTCCGATCTGTTGTGAAAAAATTGTTATAGCATAATAGAGAGTAATGGGATTTTTTCAATTAAATGAATACATATCATACTGAATGAATTAGATGTGGTTATCGGATCTAAAGCACTACAATAATTAAAATATTTGACTCCAATGAATTTGTTATAAGCAGAACAATCAGCATTGAGTCTTATTTGAACGTAATATATTACAGAATAATGCTGGTTGCACTAAAGTATTTAAATAGTCGCTGTACCTTTCTACTGTCAGTGTACAAGTGTGAGTGTTGCTTGCTTGATGATAACTTAAAAACTTTGTTTACTTCAACTACTTAAAAACTATCAATCATAAAAATATTTGAATTCAAGATTTAAAAACTAGATACTAAGTTTCAATTTGCTTTTGTTTTTCTTTGCTGTATGACCGTTTTTTGCTAAGTTGCTGCATTTCGAAAATTATCCAAAAATTTCGGATTTTTCAAATTCCTTTAATTTTCGTGACAGTGTATTTTATTAGATTTATGAACAGCCCCATCATTAAGGTGACGTAGATGAAACTGAATCATTTTTGGTTGTCGAAAGTCTTTATTCAATTCATGAAAATTACCACCAAGTAAAAATGTTCGCTCGAATCAATATTTTTTTTTTTTTTTTTTTTTTTTTTACAATGTATAAACTCGACTATAACAAGAAATATAGAAGGTTCAATTCTTTCAAACAAATATTTCTTAAAACAATCAATTGGTATGACTCGCATTTATATCCACACTATCTAAATCTGAAACAGTAAAAATCACTAAAAAATAGTGTATTAATTATTTCACAGCTATAAGTATACCACTTGGTATACTCATAGCTGTGAAACAGTGAATAGTCACTGTTTCAGACTTAGAGAACACAGTAAAAAGGAAGAATCAGATATAGTTTTACTTCGGTATGGAATTCTTTATTCGTGCTTGTGAGGATCGTGCAGTTTTCAAGCAAAAATAATAATGTAATAATCCAATTCCTTCACTGATAATACTTTTAATCTGCAGAAGCTACGAAGTAGTTAAAAGCTCTCCACGGTGTTTAGGAATAGTGAAGAATTATCAGGAAAACTTGCAAGTAATTCTGTTTTATATGATTTTAATTAGTATGTTACACACTACGGATAATAGCCCATTTTAACTTTACCTGAATTTGTTCGTGGCCAATTCTCCCAATTCATAAAATTTAATTTCTTCCGAGAAGACATCAAGTGGCACATTAACTGGCCGACGAAGTCGTCCTCCACTTTGATAGTAATAAAGAATCGCATCAAAAGAGGGACGATTTCGATCGAAAAAGTATTCGTTGCGCAATGGATCAAAATATCGAAGACGTCTCGAAGGGTCTCCGAGTAACGTATCTGGAAACTGGTTGAGCGTACGCAGTTGAGTCTCGAACCGCAATCCACTAACCTAGGAAAATAATGTAAAATTTGTAAATTTATATAGACTCTTTCGTGAACGCAAATATTTCTGATATTCTAATTGTAAACAGTATGTTACGATTTTATTTTGGAGCCAGAAAGCAGGTTGGATAATTGGTAGTAATAATAATGTCTTGGTTGAAAAATGAATAGTAACTTTATTGAGCTACAACTTGTGACAGGGTAAATTAATAAACCCAGATAATTACATGATTTGAATTTGAATTTTGTTTCCCGCCGATAACTGGCCAACGACCTCGTAAGTTGCGAGATACTTATGCGACTAGTCACCGGGTGTCGCATGGATCACTAAGACCTGTCCGTTCGTCATTTCCTTAAGTTAAGAAAGTGGTAATAAGTTTCCGGGGGAGTAAACCGAAAGTGGAACATGATATAAGGGACTGCGGAACGTGAAATCAGGCAGAGTTGTTCAGACGACGACAGCGGCAGGACGCAAATTAAATAATTCAGGTAAATATATAAGTCCATTCACGCTCCACGTGGAACAAGGCGGTTTATTAATAAGTTAACTGTTAAAATTGAATATCAGGCCCTTAGGCCGATAATTTTATTAATTAATTATAAAATACTAATGCGTACTGTTCATTGACAGATTTCAATAAAACAATTTAACGGAGAGCTGAAGGTTACGAGAGAGAACGGGACTGGACCAGTTGCTGCAATTAAGGAGAGATAGCCAAACACCAGCTTTTAGCAGACAGCACACTGCAGCAACTGTACAGCGAGGGTTGTGAAATTTAATTGGAGGTAAAATTATAATTTATTAAGGCCTCTAATGTAATTATTAGAGGGCAGAATTAATTATAATAATTTACTTAATATCTTTCCGGTAGTCTCGTAACGATTAATTGGTAAATCCAGGCCCGTAGGCCATGTCTCGTGTTTTCGAACGTTCCGTCGAGTCTCTTGCCGCGAATATCTGCCATTTTGTCTACAACTCTAAATTTATTCTATTCGAGGCCTCTCGGCCGGAATATAATAAATTTCCGTGTAAATAGTCCTGTAAATAAATTACCTTAAATTCAATATTAAATTTATTCTATTCGAGGCCTCTCGGCCGGAATAAAATAAATCTCTGCGCAGTTTATCCGATAATTAAATTCATTAAATTAAATATTAATTTATGATTTTATTCCAGGCCTGTCGGCCGCTTAGATTAATTTTCCGTGTCGCGAAATCATAAATTCAGGCCCGCGTGACGCCAACTCATTGGCCGAATATTCTAGTCAATTTCTAACCGTAATTCTAGTCGTTCTGTGATAATAAAATAATTTTAAATTAATTTTAAGTTATAAATAAAATACCTAAATGAATTGTAACAGGACGATAAAGAATTACGATAAGTTGTCACTGAGTAAATTGAGGAACGGATTATTTTGTCTTGAGTAAAATGAGTGAATAAAATTTTGTGGAAAAAAATGATAGTGAAAATTGTCTGTGAAAAATTAATTAATTAATAATTAAATTAAAACTACAAATTAATTAATCAATAAATATAGTGAGTTAAGAATAAGTCAGAAAAATTATAATAAATTAATTGTGGAATTTTGCATTGGAAATTATTATTGGAAATTTTATATTGGAATTTTATAGTGAAAATGTAGTCATGAGTATTTGAGAAAATAGTGATGATATTGTCAGTAAAGTAAAATAGAGTCAATTAGTGTTAAGTAAAGTTAACTGTGTCTGTGATTTAGGTCCGGGGGACATATTAAGTTAGATTAAGTATACATCCAGGGGATGTTTTAATGTAAAATGTGGTTAACGTCCAGGGGATGGTTTATTAATTGATTAAGGTTAATGTCCAGGGGACAAGATTATTAAGGTTTAACGTCCAGAGGACGGTATTGTAACGTGGGTGTGTGGGTGTGGTAACGTCCGGGAGTCGATAGAAAAATTAGTTTGTCATAAAAAACGCCCAGGGGACCCATTTAGTTTGTCATAAGTAAATTAGTTTGTCATAAGAAACGTCCAGGGGACGCATTAGTTTGTCATAAGGATATTAGTTTGTCATAAGGAATTTAGTTTGTTATAAGGAATTAATAATTGTTATAAAAGGTAAATAAAAGCAAGGTGCTTAAATTAATAAAATTAAAATTAACTTTCAACTAAGATTATTTCAGCCTACTTCATTATTCCTCTCCTCTCTCACAAAATATTACAACTGACCCTGAGTAAAGTAATTAAATTAAGTTACAATAAAAATTCATTAACATCCGGTTCTGGAAGGCCGAGTCCATCTTCCAGTGGCACCCTAATATTTGACTATAATACTAGGTGCGACCAGACTTGACAAGGATAACCCCTCTGTTATAAACTAAATCCGTCACTACACCAGATACATTACTTTATTAGCTTACACACTTTTGAGTGAAGAAATAAAAATTAAACTTACAAAAACTGAGCAACTTCTAGAACTAAAAAGAAAAACAATAATAATAAGCAAAAAAAAAATGATCGCCTCGACAGTGCTCCGAATCAGTACTTTATCAAGAAAATCATGGTCAATAATACTCGATCGATAACAAGAAACTGATAAACCCAACACTCCCTTTCATTTTCTTGAATTACATATCATTCATACCGTATTGTTCAACCAAAGTTTTGAATTTATTTTTTGTTAATGCTTTGGTCAATGGATCTGCCAACTGCAGCATCATTGTAATGAATTGCACATCGATATCTCCTTGATCTTGGACGTCGCATGTGTAGAAATATTGAGTATCTATGTTTTGTTCTCCGTGATGAGCTTGGCTTTTTAATCAATGTAGTTGCCCTGTGATTGTCATATTTGATCACTGTTAGACCTGTTTGTTTATGATTTAGATCAGCAATTATTTTTCTTAATAAAATTACCGTCTTGGTTACTGCACATAGAGCAATAAATTCTGCTTCTGTAGTTGATGTTGCAGTGATACTTTGTTTCCGTGAGCTCCAGGCTATATGTCCTTCATTGAGAAAAATTATCCATCCTGTTGTACTACGCCTTGTATCTATGTCACCTGCCCAACCCGCATCACAGAAGGCGTTTAATGTTGAATTATTTGAACCCAAACAAAAAAAAATTTCCAAATCGGTTGTTCCTTTCAAATATTTAAAAATTCTCTTTACGCCTTGCCAATGAACATAAGTCGGCTTCTCCATAAATCGATTAAGAATACCAAATGCAAAGGCAATAACCGGCCTTGTGCATACCATCAGGTACATAAGATCCAATCGCTTCTCTGTATGAAAAAATTTTATCCTCTTTGGATCCTTCTTCATATTTTGTGTATTTAACTTCTGGCTCAGCTGGGGTAGTGAGTGGAAAACAATCTTCATGGTTGAATCTTTGCAAAATTTTCTTCGTATATGCACTCTGAAGTATTAGGGTTACAAATAAGTTTCCGCCGTTTTTTAACACAAATTAAATATTTATTATAGAAGAACGGTAATATAAATTTATTTAAAATATTGCCCATCACTTGCAACCACTTTTTCCCATCTCTCAGGCAGCATTCGAATCCCACGTCTGAAGAACTCCTTGTCTTTTGTGGCTATCCACGAATCAACCCAATTTTTGGTATCCTCATAAGATGTGAACCGCTGCGCCGTCAGAGCATGTGCCATGGACCGGAACAGGTGATAATCGGACGGTGCAATGTCTGGTGAATACGGCGGGTGGGGTAACACTTCCCAATCAAGTGTTTCCAAGTACTTTTTCACGGGAGCCGCAACATGTGGACGAGCATTGTCATGCAGAAGAATAATTTTTTCGTGTCTAGAATAGTATTGAGGGCGTTTTTCCTTCAGAGCTCGGCTCAATCTCATCAATTGTGTTCGATAGAGGGCTCCAGTAATTGTTTCGCTCGGATTAAGCAACTCATAATACACTACACCTAGCTGATCCCACCAAATACACAGCATAAGTTTTTTTCCGTGAATATTCGGTTTTGCTGTTGATGTTGACGCGTGGCCAGGTAATCCCCATGATTTTCTTCTTTTTGGATTGTCATAATGTATCCACTTCTCATCACCAGTTATGATACGATGTAAAAAACCCTTTTTTTTATGTCTACCTAGCAGCATTTCACTTAAGCATAATCGGCGTTCAATATCTCTCGGCTTTAATTCGTACGGAACCCAATTTCCTTGTTTATAAATCATTCCTAATGATTTTAAACGATGTGAGACTGCTTGCTGAGTGACTTCTAATGTTAGAGCAAGTTCTTTTTGTGTTTGAGATGAATCTTCCTCCAATAATTCCTCCAATTCTGCATCCTCGTAAATTTTTGGCCTTCCACTGCGATCTTTGTCTTCTACGTCGAAATCACCGTTTTTAAACTTTTGAAACCACTCTTGACACGTTCTCTCACTCAAAGCACCCTCACCATATGCTTCTACGAGCAATTGATGCGCCTCAGCAGCAAAAAAAATACAAAAAAATTATTGCAACCTATTTTCATTGTTTTTTTGTAGATATTTGGAAAAAAATCAAAAATTTTTCGATGTGTACGATTTTTGATTTTTTTTTTTTTATATAAAACTGACATTTTCTTTAAATTAAAAAAGTAAGCTAATATTTCCCGCAAATGACGCTTACTTGGCTCAAATTTTGACATTTTCAACTTATAAAAATTATATTTTACCAATATAAAATCAATGATATTAATAGGTTATGTTGTTCTTGAATGTCCAAACTATTTTTTAAGCCGGTTATCATCTGCGAAAGCTAACCGAAACTCCGTGCCGCGCCATCTACAATAAAACGGCGGAAACTTATTTGTACTCCTAATAGTTTAAGTTTTCCTTTGTTAGTATCTATCTCAAATTGTAGCCCAACAAGAAATTCAGCTTCTTTATACGTAATATTAAATTCTTGATGTAAGCTTCTTAGGAGTCTTTCGATGGTTGACAGATCACTGCCACAGATCAAATCGTCATCTACATACAGTGCCAGGTATAATATTATGTCTTTTAATATTAAAGTAAAAATGAATGTGTCAGTGTTTGACTGCTGAAAACCGAAATTGAGCAAAAATCGCACTATTTTCTTATTCCATTGTCGTGACGCTTGCTTTTAACCATAGAGACTTTTCTTAAGCAGATAAATCTGTCTTCCTACAGTGAATCCATATGGTTGTTCCATATATATACACTCTTTCAAGTCGCCGTGAATAAATGCAGTCTTAACGTTGAATTGATAAATTTTCAAATTCTCAGCCGCAGCAATCGCAATCAAAGCTCTAACCGAATCATACCTCACTACGGGTGAAAATGTTTCTTCGTTATCTATACTATACTTCTGTGAATAGCCTTTTGTAACCAATCTAGCTTTATACTTGTCAACTTCACTGCTTGCTTTCAACTTCTTTTTAGAAACCCAACGATTAGTTATCACATGTTTATCCTCTGTACATGGGACTAGGATCTAAGTTTCGTTTTTCATTAACGCTGTGTTCTCTTCATCAATAGCTTTTAACCACTCTTCTAAATCTTCACTATTCATCGCTTCTTCTAAACTAACAGGTTCCATTTGTGCAATGCACACCTCGACCATTATCACGACCTGCTCTGGGTCATTGGTACTTGTTTTTGTGTTACTCCGCAAATTGTAAGGACTTCGGGGAATTCGTTGTCTTGAGTACTTGTACTTCTTTTCATTCATCAATTTTTAGTTTCTGATTGATTCTCTTCATACTCGAAAACGTCGTCATCTTGATTATTATCCTCATATTCAAGCGGCTTCTGTATTATCTGATCAGTTACCAAATGTAGTTCATCACGCTTTTCATTGAATATTACATCCCGTCTGATTAAAATTCTTCTGCTGGCTGGATCATACATTCTATATGCTTTACTATCACCGTTATACACAATCATCAGATATTTAATCAAATTTAACTCTAATTTGCTGCGTTGTTCTTGAGGCACATGAACATAAGCTTCCGTACCAAAAACTAGATGGTTCTTCACTGAAGGTTTGCGTCCAAACCACAATTCATAAGGAGTTATATTTCCTATAACTTTCGATGCTGTACGATTTTTTAAGTTTACTGCTGTAGCCATTGCCTCAGCCCACAGGTATAATGGCAATTGCCTCTCGTGCAGCATAGCTTTAGCACATTCAATTATGGTTTTGTTTTGTCTTTCTATTTGATCATTTTTCTCAGGTGCACGTGGTGTTGACGTCTCATGCTTAATTCCTTTACTTAAGAGAAAATGTTTTACGGACTCATTACACAATTCGAGTCCATTGTCTGGCCTCAACCGTTCAATTTTATGTCCATCTGCTTCTAACTCTGCACAAAAACTCATCAAATCACGTAATACTTCCGTTTTATCCTTTAAAAAAAAAACATAGCAATACCTTAAAAAAGCATCTTTCAGTAGCATAAAGTAGTTCCCACCGCCTACTGACGTCACACTCATTTTTCCACACAAATCGACATGGAAGATTTCACCGGATACTTGCGCTCGCCTTGCTCCAGCTTTAGGAAAGCTTAAACGATGCTGTTCATCATATGCACACCCTTCACAAAAGGGCGTCTCCTCAGCTGCAGAGGTTATCTTGAGATCTTCAATGATATCGTGATTGTTCATCTGTTTATCATTTTACAATTTATAAATTTTTCCAAGAGAACATTTATTGATTGTTCACTTCTTTTTGAATAGATAGATTTTAAACGTGATCACACTTGTGCTGCTGTCGTACAATCACTCAGATATTTCTACTGCTCTAATTCCAGGCCTCTCACGAGGAAGGCTTGAGCCTCAGCATCCTTCTCATCCCATTGTTGCTTATTGTCTTGAGGTCTCGCAAAATTGTATCCAAAATATATCCCTTGAGTTTATTCTCCGTCATGTAGACTTCCATTTGAATTAGCTGATAATTTTGGTCATTAAAACGATGTATCTGATAGATTTTTCATTCTGCCATTTTCATTTGACTTGGCTCAGAAACTTCTATTGAGAATTCTGTAACGTCACTGACATCAATTTCATAAAATTGCTCAACCTGTGAAAAATGAATCATACATGGCCATGTATGGAAATTGGCCAGACATGGCCATATATGACCATGCATAGCCATGTATGGCTATACATAGCTTGATACGGCCATATATAACTTGATATGACTATGTATGGAAATTTTAGATAAATTAAAAAAAAAATTTATTTATTATTTTTTTTTTTAATTATTTTGGCGACGCAAAGATTTTAAGATATGCGAACAAGTGAATTCCTAATCAAATTGGAAATTTTTAATTCAGAGAAAAAACGCTAGACTTATTAATGACCGCACCCGCTTTAGTAGGATTTGAGCCCGGGACCTTCCGTACAAGAGACTGACGCTTTGACTCTAGGCTATGCGACCGACAGTTACAACGAAGTTTAGTTGTGCTACGTAAGGTTCAAAGAATATAATCACTTTCGAAAAAGCAAAATATAATCATCAATATGCTGTTAGTGATATCAAAAAAATTTCCAATTTTTTTTACACTACAACATTCTGTTTATAAGTAGTTGGAATAGTTAGCTCAAATTCTTATATATATATATATATATATATATATATATATATATATATACAGTCATACAAAACCATGTATGGCCATACATGGCCTTGTATGATTCATATATGGCCATGCATGACTGTATTAATAAAATTGGTATGTCCAGGTATGGCCATATATGCTCCATGTAGGGCCATATATGCTTCATATATGAGCCATATAGGCCATGCATAGCCATGTATGATTCATTTTTCACAGGAAGTGATTTATTTAACAATGTGTTGTCACACTCAATATCTTTATCATCTATAAAATTCTTATACACTGAATACTTTGGTTGTTAGACACGTGTATGGGCCCATAACCTGTTAAGATTTTATTTTGCAGCAAGAAAACAGGTTGAATAATTAGTAGTAATAATATTGTTTTGGTTGAAAAATGAATAGTAACTTTATTGAGATAAAACTAAATCAGTCACTACGCCAGATACATTACTTTATTAGCTTACATCCTTTTGTGTGAAGAAATAAAAATCAAATTTACAAAAACTGAGTAACTTCTAAAACTAAAAAGAAAAACAATTATAATAAGCAAAAAAAAAAAATATGATCGCCACGACAATGTTCAGAATCAGTACTTTATCAAGAAAATCACTGTCTATAATACTCGATCGATAACAAGAAAATGATAAATTCAACATAGTAATAGATCGATTTATTATTTTTGTAACTGCAATCATAAAATTAAAAAACTTTTTTCAAATTCTGTGTAATTTAAAATAAGCTGTATCTTAATAGGAAACAATAAAAATTGCACATTAAAGGTCCTTTGAAATTTGCGATTTTTAGTTGATCAGTCTTGCACGGAAAGAAATGTATTGCGTTTATCACCATACTTGTGGCGTTTTCTACTAAACTATATGATACATAACGCTATAAGTATGCTGCTACACGCCATACTTATGGTACTTAATGCACTAGTATATATGAGTATGATGATAAATGCCATACATTTCTTTCCGTGTGGGTTGATTTAATAAGATATAACATTTATTGACGAGAGTCATTTCATGTAGTCCAACAGGGAAATTTGAATTATTGACGTCACAATTAGCTTTGAAGAATGTATTTTTGGGTTACTATATATCTAACTGTGCTAAAGATGCCGTCATCCGCAGGAGTCAAAATCCTGAGGTAGGTCGAAACGGTGCGAGCACTAATTATGAAGGGCGCTTCACAAGGTTATAAAAAGTGATAACACGAGGTTTCGCTCTTTTGTTGGTCATACGCTGGTCCTATAAACCTCCGGCATTGGTTCTGGTGAGTCTCCACTCCAGTCCTGGGGGACCTGTTGACTGCAGTTATCAGTCATTGATACATTTTTGGATGTTGTCCAGTTTCGCCCAACTCATTAGAATAGCGGCCGTATCATTAATTCCTTTGATACGCGAACTGGAGTAAGAATTTGATCAATCAATTACACCAGTTATAATTGTGGAGATCATTGGTGTGGAGCAGAAAGGAAGGATGCTTGGACATCTTGCCTGGATTTGGATCGTACCAACTTGAAGTATGCAAGTCTTGTAATTGTGTTGTACGCGAGGCAAAGTATTTTATTGGTGTTACTTTGAAACGTAGCTTGTCGAGTCAGTTTATATTGGATTAATAATTTGAATACTTAAATTGTATTGTGTGGAAGTATAAAAATTTATAGTTTGAAAAAACAAAAAATATGAAATTTGATTTCTCTCCCAGCAAGAGAGTGTACCTTGGGTATTTTCGGTTTTTACCCCACCCCCTCTGGGTATTCTAAGTACTAAATATTCTCTTCCTTTTTCATGCGCATACGCAGTTTACAAGTTTTCGGTAGTAGGAGCAATTTTCGAAGTTCATTCTCTCTCTGGGACGTTTATACCTACTGAACTGAAGTCGGGCGCTTGCAACGTTACCAATCACTTTTACTCCATCTTATATTATAATCTCAAATATTAAATTAGTATTTTTTTACCACATTTTTATCAACTCACTGTTATGTATGTCTGTTCGGCAGGAATTTTGTAATTGATTATAAAGTTACTTCCCGATGAGCAAGAGACTTAAAATTTGGAGCATAGCTCAGAATTAGATGAGAATGCGAAAAAAAGAAAAAAAAAACAAAATAAAAGAAGGAGAAGAAAGATTGCGTTTAATCTACGACTTCAATTCCGACCCGGGGTAATGCAACATTAATTTGCTTTCGAATTCATTTGTTTGTTTGTTTGGTACAAATTTTTATAATTAATTTAAAACCCTGGTAGGAAGGGACCATTGGACAAAGCTTGAACCAGGCTTTGGCCTGCCGTTATGCCAGAGTTCGGAGACTTGGTCAAGCCTTGGCTAAGCCATTGGGTGAGCATTGTTCCAAGCCATGGATGATGTTCATGTTCCAAGCCTTGGGAAACAAAAAATCAAGCCACAGCCGAACCTAGGGAAAAAGAAAATCAAGCCTAAGCCGAGCGTCGGGGAGCAAAAAATCTAAGGCTCATCCAATGCTCGATCTAAAATATCAATCCGAGAAAGTAATCTCAAAATGTAAAAAAAAAAAAATCAAAATTTTTACATAACTCAAAGTAAAAATTACAACATAATATTTAGAATAATAACGCAGGTCCACAAAAAAGTGGTGTGTGCTGGGTGTCAGACTATGATTTTCTGGCGTATTTTTTCCCGTATCGATTTCGTCGTTTTCTGGCCCTTTTATCTTCAAATTACCTATGCAATAGATTTCTGCTGCGCTTTTTTTCCTCTCTTTTGAGTTTCCCCTTGTAGCATCAAACAGTAATCTGCAAACATTTACTCCCCACTGTCCCTGAAATCGCCGTTCAAATTCCTTCAGATCTTGGTAAAATCTTTTTCCTTGCTCTTCACTAAAGTCTCCGTTATTCTCCGGAAATTAGTCGAGATGGTAATCAAGAAAATGCATCTTCAAATTCATTAGGCAACTTGAACTCTGAAAGTTTTCTATCATAGTTGCCACAATGTTTTTGTAATCAGCATCCTTTGTATTACCTAAAAATTTGGTGCATACTTCTTTGAAACTTAGCTATGATGCCTTTTCTTGGTCATACATAGATAAAACAAACTCTGCATCATTGAATAACTTTCAAATTTCCGATCCATCGAAGATGGCTTCTTTTGATTTAGCATCAGTTTTGGGCTTAAATACTGTACGCAAATATGGAAAACATTTACCATCTTTATTAAGAACTTTCACAAACTTTTTAATTCAGCCAAGCTTTATATGAAGAGGAGGAATGAGAATTTTGGCTGGATCAACTAGTGGTTTTTTTAATTATATTGTGTGATCTAATTGGAAATGAAGATCGCGAAGACCACACTTTTTCTATTTAATGATTTTTTCGATCCCTATTACACGAAAAAAAATAGATAGGAATGGTTATTGTGCTACACAAGAATGATCGTAAAGTATGTAAAAATTAATCTTAGCACATTACTAATTCTCGTTACAATAGGAATGGGTCGCTTATACATGCGACTGAGTACGATCCAACATAGCAACCATCACTATGTTACACATTATTTTGAAAACATGACTGGTTATTATGTTTACAGTCACCTTTCGCGTTCTAGATAATACAGGTTCCTTTCAGCAGTCGATGTGTTACTATATAAAATAGGTATAGGCGCTGTGTGGAGATGCGAAAAACTCCCCCGACAAATACGTTCCATTATCGTTCAGCATAGTAACCATTCCTGTGCTGAACAGAAACTGTTGCTTTCAGTCACATGTCTGACTACTGTTTACAACATTAGTTCCCGCTAAACAGTAGTCAGACATGTGACCGTAAGCAACAGTTCCTGTTCAGCACAGGAATGGTTACTATGCTGAACGATAATGGAACGTATTTATCGGGGGAGTTTTTCGCATCTCCACACAGCGCCTATACCTATTTTATATAGTAACACATCGACTGCTGAAAGGAACCTGTATTATCTAGAAAGCGAAAGGTAACTGTGAACACGATAACCAGTCATATTTTCAACATAATGTGTAACATAGTAATGGTTGCTATGTTGGATCGTACTCAGTCGTATGTATAAACGACCCATTCCTATTATAACGAGAACTAGCAATGTGCTAAGATTAATTTTTACATACTTTACGATCATTCTTGTGTAGCACAGTAACCATTCCTATCTATTTTTTTCCGTTTATCAAACATACACAAATAGTATGGATACTTCGTGAATCCAGATTGCTACCCAAGTATCATGGACAAAATTTTTGAATCACCACATACTTGCCATTTATTTTCTTCGTACTTTATGATTTTTAAAATAGCTTCGAGGTTTGAATACTCTTCTTTAAGCTCAGTTGAGTGGGCCAAAGGTAAAGGAGGAAACTTGTTGGTGTTGTACAAACACGATTGCGTCTACAGTTCTTATCCGATCTTAATGAAATTTTCTACACTTATTCTATGTGTGATTACCATGGTTAAGCTCGAAGATGGGCTGAATCGGTTAATTAGTTTAGAAGTTATGGCTCTTTGAAATTTCAACGATTTTTCGAAAAAATCAGTTTTTAATCACTTTCAAATCCATATAACTTTAAAACTACAACTCATAGATAATTTCTGCAAAAAGTATTTCAAAGCTTGACTAATAAGCTTTAATTTATGACCTTAAACTTCATGTTTTGACTATTTCTTTCAATAATTTGATTGCCTTAAAATTTTTAATGAAATCAAAAAATGTTGAAAATATGATTTTCATTCCACATAACTTATGCATTTCCCATTATAATACAATTTTGTCACGTGTATTTTATTTTGAACAAAATAACCTGTAAATTTCACAGCTATTTCATATTTTAAAAGTATTACTGTTATTTTAACTGGGCTTGTCATGGTAACAGCGATTACAATTATGATCTCATACTAATTAAACTTTCAATACTTTATTTATGTGAAGGTTAGTTTGGTACATTACCTATATAATGTTATGTCAAATCAACTATCTGAAGTTCTCTATCAAGAATAATCGTCATCTTTTTTTACCCTCACTTTTAGAAAACGAGTCTAATTTCATATCATGACTATACACTAACAAGATATGTATGTATAAAACTATTTTTTTATATCGATTAATTGAAAAATCTACCTTCCATTTCGGCTGCCAAATGGCCTTTTTTTTCAATTTCAATTTAACCAACATTTATGTTAATAGAGACAATAAATCCTAATTAAATTACTTAATTAATAATTTACAGATATTTTCAATGAGATTTGAAAAATGACTATATTCGTTCATGCACGATTATATATAATCATAGATGATTATATATGATCAAATCTGGCCAAGTTTAAGATCTGATTATATATTGAGTCGTATATAATTATTTATAATTATACAAAATATTTTTTCATCGGGAAATTCTAATAATAATATACTTAAATTGAAACTTATTTATTAACACGATTTTTAATAGAAATTTTGAACTATTGAGATATTTTGTCGGGGATGTTTTTTCCCAGCACTAAAACGCGTGTCACCGTTTCAAATCGATTGCAAAGTTTCACACTCACCATACTTAAAAGCAGAAAATAATTATTAGATAAAAAAAAATTTTTTATATACCATGTCTTAAAATAATTTCGTCAAGCTTTATGAAGATTTAAAACCTCATTCAGATTCCGAATTTCTTGCAGATAGCCCTGAAACTTTGTGATTGTGAATGTTTAATAGCTATGAAAATACTTGAACGATTCAAAACGAAAAACTTAGGGCGCATGAAACAGATAATCGATACATTAATAGTCGAACTAACAATTTTAAATCTTCATAAGGCTTGGAGAAATTATTTTATACTTTTAGTCCGTTTTAAAAACGTGGTATATTAAAAATTTTGTTTTTTTTCAATGATTATTTATAAATATCTTCAAAAAATCCTTAAATGTCTAGAGAATTCATTTTTATATTTTTTATTATCTCATCTAATCTAAAATAAAATTTCCAAAAAATTTCGATAAAAAAAATTTAAAAAAAAGTCCATTTATCGTTTTTTTTTGACATTTTTTGGAATTTTTCTTTTTTTTTTTCTTTACCTCACATTTGCTGAGTCACTAATGCAAAAATGGAAGAAAATTAATCAAAAAAAATTTTGTTTTTCGGAAAAACGGTTTGATGGATTAATTTGAAACTCTACTGGGTTATTGGGGTTACATTAAGTTGAAAAAAACACTGGCAACCTTAGTTCTTCCATCGACATTTCCAAAGTAGCGGTCGATTTACTGAAAACCCAAAAAAGTCATTTTTTTGTACTTACTTCTAATAAATGTTAAGGATAAAAAAAATTCTTTTTCATAAAAAATGAGGTAAGGATCTTGTAGGAAATCCATTCAAGTTTTTAAAGTCATCCTCCAATTTACAATGCAATCATTGGTAGCTGAGATATCGATGATCACAGCCAATAGGATTTTTTTTTTGGTGAAGGCTGATATCTCTGCGACAAATTATCGTACAAGACTAATAAAACAAGCAAATCAAATCTGAATAAATTTGCAAACTGACCAATGCACTGGCTTCCTTAAATTTTTGTTCGTGATATTTCTAATGATTGCACAATAACTGTAGCCTTAAAAAATTTTTTTCTCACCTCCGGCCGGAAAGCGTCAACTTTCGTCCCGCTGTGCAAAACGAAGTTGCCGCTTTCCGCCTCTGTCGAGGAGAAAAATAGCATACACAACTAGGGAAGTAAAGTAAGAAATGTCTCAGATCACATGTAATTGTTGACCTCGGCTTCGCCTCGGCCAACAATTACATGTGATCTGAGACATTTCTTACTTTACTTCCCTAGTTGTGTAATATACTATAATCAGAGATATTAAAACTAGAGATTTCAAGCTTTGAAATACTTTTTTTAAAATCTTGATATGATTATTTTTCACAAAATTAAAACCCAGCAAAACTTATTAGAAAATTTCTAAAATTTTTCGGTTCCTTCCATTTTTTGCGTTATTTTATATTGAATTTAACTATCATCCAATCATTTTTATTTAACATGGACAACAATTGTACTTCCTTAACTTACTTACTGTTCATATTATAACTGCAGAGTATAATTAATCCTTTTAATTCTTTAATTACTAATTCCTTATGACCAGAAAACGAGAGAATACCTAGCCGTGATAGTTTCGTTATAATTTAGCTTAATCAGCTGACTGTGAATGATAAATAAATCTCGTGACGGCCCGAGTCGAAATTTAAATCGTAGATTGAACGTACTAGACGTTAAAAACGTAAATTCAACCTTTGAAGACGTAAATGCCCGTGAAAACGTATTAAAGACGTAGTTGACGTACGAAAACGTAAATAGGACTTGCGTAATCGTAAATCGTAAATACAACCAAGCCAGGAAACCACAAACTCTACTGACAGCTACTTTTTTGGGCTTCTTTGGGTCTTACAGACTGCTTAGCAGCTTGGGAGACAAAAATAAAGATTCTCAGCATCTTTAAGGAAATATTTTGGGGCCTTGCAAGAAAAGACTCTACTGACCGCTACTTTCTTGGTCTCCTTTAAGTTTTACAGACTACCTAGCAGCTTGAGAGATAAAAATAAAAATTTTCAGCATCTTTAAAAAAATATTTTGGTGCCTTGCATTAGAAAACTCTACTGACAGCTACTTTCTCGGGCTCCTTTGGGTCTTCTAGACTACCTAGCATCTCTGAGACAAAAATAAAAATTCCCAGTATCTTTAAAAAAATATTTTTCATTATTAAGTAGAACTTAAAGAAGCCCAAGAAAGTAGCTGTCAGTAGAATTTGTGGTTTTCTGGCTACTAGACATGTTTTTTTTTTGACATGAAATGTTTTCGATACGGTTTGATTTTTTTATTTTACGTATTGAAAGGTTGTATTTATGATTTACGATTACGCAAGTCTTATTTACGTTTTCATACGTCAACTACGTCTTTAATACGTTTTCACGGCCATTTACGTCTTCAAAAGTTGAATTTAAGTTTTTAACGTCTAGTACGTTCAATTTACTATTTAAATTTCGACTTGGGGCGCTTAACATGAAATTCTTGCCAGTTGCAATTGTGGTCATGGCTTGGAGGAGTGGGTCACCTTTGCATATAAAAAAAGTCAACAGTTATAATGGAAACGTAAATGGATGGAGCTGCCCTAATTTTGATAAAGATGTGACTCTGTCGACTTGTTTTTCTACATTCAACAAAAATATTTGATATTATATTTATTTTTTTCTGAAGCGTAAGTTTCTATTGACCACTTCTGAAATCCCAAAATTATGTGATTTTTGAAATACACTTGTAACAGAAATAATTATTCGAATTTTAACGCACACCAAAGCCTGGTCCCTTTTAACTAATATTAATCTTAAAAAAAACTTAGCATTGTGCTGAGTGTAGCTGTTGTCGAATTCTCGGCATTTGTGGTTTTAGAGTATTGGCCAGCCTGTCGGTCGAGGGAGCGAAGTCCCGATTATTTACTCTTTACTTTTATCTGATTACGCAACTCATTCACATCAAGTATGATAATGTAATATAAAAAAAAGAGGATTTTACTTCGAACTTTTCGATATCAATGTTAAATTATAAAACTGATGGCGTGTTGTTAAAAAAATTAACTAAAAATTTAAAAGTTGGTCACTGTTACCTTAATCAGTAGTAAAATTTAGTTATTAAAGCACGGAGATATAAAATCAGTACTTTCTTAATAGATTATAATTTGAAGAGTCAGAGAAGTCATCTTAAACAATTTCAGAATGTCTATTTGTTAATTAATTAATTTTTTAATAATTCTAAATTATTATTGTTTCGCTTGGCAGCTGATCAAGTGACCGACCGTGTACTTTCTTACCCATAATGCCGCGCGCGCTCCAAGGGGCGTGGTTGATTTCAAATTTAAACATGTAGCATTATTTTAATACCGATGTGTACGTATCTTCTTGTATTCTTAGATCTTCGATTAACTTCTTTTTCTTCTCCTTTATCCATTTCATTCGCGTCACCGATTCCATAAAAATTGAAACTGGTAAGCAGTTGCATTTGCTTTATTATTATCAATTAAATGTGATTGTCCACCCGTTGATGCATTTGATAGGAATAATTTTTTTTTCTGCAATGATAAAAAAAAAAAAAATGATTTCTAGTTTTCCCCTTTATTTTAAGAATACGTATAAAATAACTATCTGAGTACAAAAAATACTTGATTGAACTTTACAAAATTAGATACGAAAAAAGTAGGAACAAAAAGTCAATCACAGAAATATATTATATATGCTATTATTATGGCAAATATAACAAATCGTTACGAATTTTTAATTTATTCCTTTTAAATACACTTATCCCCAAAACTAAGGGAGCAAAAAAATTTAAAATTTTTTAAGTTAATTTTGAAAAGTTATCTGTTTGTAAAAATAGTTACATAGAGTTTTGAGAGAAAAGCTGTTTGAAATTTAAAGTTTGCAGTTTTAAAATTTGGTGATGAAAAATTTTTTCGGGCATCTCTTCTATCCAAACAATAAAATATCGAGAAACGAAAATTTGTTCAACTTTTTTCTTTATTGAAGTTGTTCCTGGGCCTACAAATTGTTTTTAGATTAAACCATCATTGGGATGATTGAGCTCGATCATTTATCTTCACTTTGGTTTCTTGCACGCGTTGGGTATTGCTAACGTTGACAGTAGAAAATTTATCATAAAAATTTTATTTTAACTAAATTTTTTTCATTTTAATAATCAGTTTGCAGTCAAAGTAGCTATTAAGACACAGTTCAGAGTAATCATTCGTGAACAATTTCACTTCATTAGTTACTTTTCTTTTATACTGACAGTTCTTTGATCTCGGTTTTAATGAGAATCTCAACTTGACAAACTGGCCCCTAGAACCGAAGATTTTCTGTGTAACTGGGTGACTAAACACTCCCAACGCTCAATTACAGAGATGACCTGTGATTTAATTTAGGTGTTACCGGAAAAATTTTTTTGACAGTTATTTCAGCCTCTTGGAACTGAGACATAGTTGGATAGCTAAGTTAAGAAAAATTGAGGGTCGGGTATCCACCTGCTTCCTGATTATTAGGAATCTATTAACTGAGTGAGGAAGTAAATGACTGGCTATGGTTTCATTAGCTACTTTTTGTTATTAATATTAGCATAATTTTTATTTGGTTCCATAAACTGTTTAAAAATCATGTGTTACCGAGTCACTTCCAGAATTATGTACTTGAAGATCGGAACGTTTTTCGCGCAACGAAATGAAAAAAATTTATGTAATTTGACTGCTTAAGGAGTAGTTCTGGCGGTTGGAGGTGACTTAAGGTTTTCAGCTGGCATACCAGCACCTATATGCGAAACATTTCAGAAATCTAGTCATCCAGTAGATTTTTTACATTCCAATTTTTCTTTTTTTCCTTGTGCGAAAAACGTTCCGATATTCAGGTACATACAGAATTGACTTACATCAAGCGTAGTAATAATATGCGAAAAAGTGCTTCCACTTAGAAGACAATACGTCTAAATACCCTGGAAAAAATCATCAAGCCTGATCATTCTTGATCATGCACGATTCATGCAAGGACATGCATGATCATGCAAATCCAGAATCAATCATGCATGGTAATGTGCGATGAGGCAAGAATAGTCATGCATGATGCATGCAATGTCATTCATGACTTTGCACGATTCATGCAAAAGCATGGATGATCATGCAAAGCCAGGTTCAATGATGCATGGTCATGTATGACGAGGCAAAAATATTTATGCATGACCAAGCTCGGTCATGAATGATCATTCATGACTTTACACGATTCATACAAAGGCAAGCATGATCATGCAAGGCCAGGTTCAATCATGCATGATCATGTGTGGCGAGGCAAGAATAGTCATGATTCATACAATATCATGCATGGCCAAGCTCAGCCATGAATGAACATTCATGACACTGCACGAATTATGCAACGTCATGTATGATCATGTAAAATCATGCATGACTATGTATAACGGGAAATTAATCATCATGCGTGAGATTGCACGACTGAGTATGACGTTGCATGAACATACATGACTATGCCTGATTCATACACAAATTGATATTCAATCATGTGTGATCATGGATGAGAATGTATAATAATAATTACAATTTAAAAATTTTGTTGCTTAAAATTTATTTTTTAATAATTTAAAACTATTACATATATAATTTCCTACACGCAATACATGGTGCATCACTTTCACGGATAGGCATTATTTGTTTCATATACACCTGATGTTCAACACTACAGAAAAATTTTGTATGTTCAATAACAAATTTTTCTAAAACAAAACATATTATTTTCTTTAACTACGAAAAATTGTATTGATCCATAAATAATTAAATCATTACCAGCCAAAGTTATCTGTACTGTGAAACTGTTAGTTTTTATTGTTTTATAAGCCTTAAAGCTTAGACGAGACTAAGTATGGTCATGTATGAATCATGCACGATCAAGCATGATTCATGCAAAGTTATGTCTGATCATGCAAAACAATACAATCGAGCTTGAATTAGATTAGAAAAAGTTTTTAATCAGGAATAATAAAATATTTTTGATGAAAAAATTTTAATAATTGAATATTTATTTTTATTTTTAAGTTAGTAGTTAAAGTTATTTTGTTTTTTTTATCGACGATTAAAATAAATTTAATTTATAATTTTTGATTCAACTAATAATTAAAATTTATTTTTTTTCAAAAAAATAATTATAATAATATATATGTAATAACCAAATCAAGATTGAATTCAAATGATATTTTATTTTTTACGACCGGAGTTTTTAAAAGATGTTGAGAATCGTCGTAAACTGAACGAGACAGGCTAGCCTAGTGGACAGCGGACGTGCTTCATAACACGACGGTCGTGGATTCGAGACCCGTCACGGGTAAAATTTCAATAACACTTTACAGCCAGTAAACATCAACTATACATCAATACTAACAAAATAAGTTAATTTAAAATTGAATTATCATTATTTTTATTTTTTTTTTAATAATTCTAGGGATTGTGCTTGATCAGGACTGATCATGCTTGGTCAAACATGATTATGCTTGCTCAAGCATGATCACGCCTGAATATTTTTCAGCCATGAGCATGCGTGATCATGCATGAGAAAGCATAATCATGCCTGACCGAACATGATCATGCATGAGATTAACACATGATCATGCAAGATCAGGTCTGATGATTTTTTCCCGGGTACTTATCATTTAAATGTTATACTCAACTAGAAGCCATTCAAATTTGATAAAAAATTATCATAGGCAAAACTCGTATGTTAGCATAAATTTCTCTGAAAATTCCGACAATCAAAGGCATCAAGATTTTGTTATTTTGACTTTGCTGATAAATTATAAAAATAATTTCATCAAATAAAAATCAAGAAGAAATGTGATAATTATGAATAAATAATTATGATTGATTAAATAAATTAAATAATTGCATGAGTATCAATGCTAGGTGTGAGCTCCTTTATCCTGTTCCTGTGACACACAGTTTGCAATATTTGATGAATTAATTTTAAACTATTACGGAAGGGGTGCTAGTAATAGCTTCGTTAATGGAACAGATTGATTAATATTCAAACATATAGACAGATATTTTTGTTTAACCAAGACCCAAAAATATATTTTCGCCTTTAAAGATATGTATGTATAAGATAAATTAATAATAATGATGGATAAATTAGTACTTTTATCATGAGTCACTTAGGGCCCTAATCGATGATATCTTAAATTATACGTTGAATCCATCGATTAAATTTCAATGCGCAAAATAACGTAAAGTTAAGATAATTGATTACTGTAACAGAGCTAATTCAAGGTCAATTACTTTCAACTGCTTACCCCTTTGACATATGGTGTCTAATCACAACCATCATGAGTCCATACTTCTGTGGGCCTAACACTTCTTCCATCTCAGGAAATAAAGAGACTCTGACCGAAGTGGGTTGAGAGTGGCCTGCCAGTGGCAATCAACTAATGTAATGGAATCGAAGTCTACCTCCGTTTTACAGGAGGCCGTTTCCGCGCTCTTTTGGGAATACACGCGCTGCGAGGTCATCCCCATCTTCCCACCCAGACGACACTCTTAGCCGAAAAATATAATCAAGTGATGGGTAAGGTGGGCATTAACCAGAGGTATAATCAAAAATCCTCATTGCGCGTGGTATCTAACCACATCCACCACGAGTCCTACCTCTCTTGGGCCAAATACTACTACCATCTCAGGAAATAAAGAGACTCTGGCTGCAGTGGGCTTGAACAAGTCTCCTGTGGTACTAGTCTCCCAGCGCTCGTCAACATGGTTGCTTATGGATAAGTGGTAGAACGCAACTTCTCTCTATACTCTATTTAAAAGGCTTCCTCCACTTGTTTTCTTTCGAGTTCCCGACAAGCTATTCCTCGCTTGTTCATTCCCTGATAAATTTTCTACTTTCCGAGCCTTTAGGCGCTCTGATTATTCAAGCCAAATCAAAGTTTAGAGCAGCTCGGGAGCCCGCCAGTGGTACCAGTTCCCTGTACTGATCAATAAGCCTTCTCGAGATAAAATAGTAAAACGCGGCCTCACTGTTTTGCCTTAAAAAGGGTCCTCGCCATTTATAATTATTCAAGTTGTGACCAAATATTATTCACTTCTTCCATCCCTGAGCGACAAACTACTTTTTCGAACTTTCAGTCACTTTGATTGTTCGAGCCAAAACAACAAATGGCTCCTATTCCGGTGCATACACGTCTATTTAACGAATGTAACGTAGCTAAGCGGAAAGCCAGCTACTTTCAATGTTCACCGCCTTTTACAGGGGTTGTTTCCTCATTGTTTTGGGTATACACGTGCTTCGTACATTTGTATCTTCTACCATTATATAATTTACAAGTGAATTTTTCAGCGTAAAATCATTATCGGTGTTACCGCAGGATTAATAATCAGATCGAAAATTCGTTTGTGTGTGAGGCCTTACAAACAGCCACTTCAAATCCAAAACCATGAAATTCCTAGCATTCGGTTTCTCTTATGCTGGCTCAGAGAGGATCCGCTTATAGCACCAGTTCCATTAATTGGTCGTCATACCACTTGTCCGAGAGGAGACATTGTTCCTTTCCCTGCCTTCCTAAGAAGATGTCCAGAAATGTTTTACAATCATTTATTCATTCTATTTCTACATTCTCTCGCACACCTAACTTGAGGCTGAGGCATCCTGAGTTCGCAGAATCCCCACAAGTTGTAATTATACGCACTCATGTCCATATGCTCCGACAGCTAAGCCGGAAACTATGACTCGTGTATTTGTTTGCTTGACGTTCAGGAATGCCGAGAAAGAAATTGAATGGCATTCGTCTTTTACTTGTTTCATACCACTTTTTTGCCATTTTCGAATCTTTTTTATCAAAGGAAACAAGGCCTTCTTCGTCATTTGGCTGCACGGTCACGGATTTAAGGTTGCCTATTTGCCAGTGTACAAATTGTAGTGAACGCAACGTTCATCAATCGCAAGCCGAATAGGTACTGCCCATGCCATTACAAATAGTCCCTGATACGATGCCGTCTTGCACGAAGCCGTCAGACCCGGGGAAAATGATTAAGATCTGACCAGATATCATTATATCTGATCAGATCTAATATTTAGACATGATCAGATCTCATGGTATCTGGCCAACCACCGCTTATATCCGGTCAGATCTAATCAGATATAATTAGATCTGGGCTAGATACAATGTCAGACATGATTATATCTAGTTAGATCTGCGTATATCTCGTAAGATCCGATCAGACATAACTATATCTGAACTAAATACAACATTTGACATAATCAGATCTCATTATATCTGTTCAGATATAACTATGTATACGGCTTATTTTTATAGATAATTGTTTATATCTGGTCAGATCTATGTATATCTCGGAAGATCTTATCAGATATAACTAGATCTGAACTATATACAACATTTGACATAATCAGATCTCATTATATCTGCTCAGATATAACCATGTATACGCCTTATTTTTATAGAAAATTGTTTATATCTGATCAGATCTGCGTGTATCTCGTGAGATCTGATCGAACATAACTACATCTGAACTAAATACAACACTTAACATAATCGGATCTTATTATATCTGCTCAGATATAATCATGTATACATTTTATTATTATTCAAAATTGTTCATATCTAATTATTTACACTCACGCGATCACATACGTGGGTCAGCACAGTGGATAGCATCAAAGACTTTAAATCGGAAGGATGCAGGTTGGAGCCCAGCAGTCACCGGGATTTTTTCATTAATCATAATCATTTATAATTCCTCTAAGTAACGTTCCTAATATATCAGATTTCATTTCGGATTGAATTGAAATTATCTTTTTTTTTTTTCGTAATTCAATATTTGTTTTAATAGGGATCTCCGGGGAAAAAGGTTTAGATCTGACCACATATAATTATATCTCATCAGATCTGGCGAGATCTCGTCAGCTAGAGACTATTTAAAGATCTGGCCAGATCTGATCAGATATAAATATATGTGGTCAGATCTAAACCTTTTTCCCCGGGGAGTAATCAGAGCTTGCCGTTACAAGGCCCTAAGGGCCTTCCCTTATAGGACAATCCAGCTCGCTGCTGCATTACGGTCAACGGGCAGAAAATAACCCCTGCAGATAGTGGGCATTGCCGCAAAGCACAGTCCCAACTTAATGCTCTTCCTAAATGCTATCTTTGTTTTTCCTATTACAATTTGCGGTGGCTTTGATTTATACTTGTACTTTCGATTTTTTTTTGCTTTGTAGAAGTTTAGAACATTGTCTTGACACCGCGTTGAATATACTTTTTCTTGAGAAAATTGCTTTTGTCTGTGTCTTAGACAGCATCAGTTTCATGGAACGTCACCATTCTAGTATCAAATCTGCAATCTGTTGAGCATTTTTCTCAATATCAGCACGAGAGGTGCCTTCTATGATGACGGGAGATCGTAAACATAGACTACTAATTTTTAAAATAAATCATCAAATATAATATTTCAAAATAGAGGTCTCACTATTGATTCCTGCGGGCATTCCCTAGTTTGTGTTTTGTTTTCGTTTTTAAATCTACATGGTAGCGCTACCTACCTAGTCGTAAAGAAATACTGTACTACTGTGTAAATATTCCTGGGACACCCTCTCTTCTTCAGCCTGACGAGATCTTGTAGCCACCTCACGCTGTCAAAAATACCAGAGATATCGAAGAGAAGTTCGATTACCAGGTTTTTTATTTTTGAAGCTAGCAGGCACTTCATCTCAGCAATCGCATCTTCAGTCGACCTCTTGGCCATAAAGCCAATTTCTTGACTGAAGATTATGTCTCCAGCAAGGAATGTGGGACGTGTTTAGGAATACACCTAATTCTAAACATCTGTTGAACAGATTCGGAAACTTCCCTGATAGAATAACTACTGCTCGTTTCATCACCTTATTTTCTATTAAGTCTAGACTGGGTGTTTTTTGTTGTGGAGAGTTTATAGTACTGTAAGCAAATCGCGCAAGGTAAAAAATTTGGCGTCCACGGTGGCATACACGTATATTTAATTAATATAACGAGCTAACTAGTAATCAGTTAATTTCAAATGCTTACCCCTTCTTATGGAATCCGTTTCCTTACCTTTTTGGATATACAAGCGTTTCGTACATCCCCATGTATTCTCCAAACGATACCCTTGATCAAAAAATATAATCAAGTGAAGACCAAGATAGACATAACCGAACATGAATTCAAAGAATTTACACTATTAAAATGTGGTGTCTAACCACAACCATCACGAGTCCATACCTCTGCGGGCCTAACACTTCTTCCATCTCAAGAAATTAAAAGACTCTGGATGAGATGGGCTTACAGAGGCCCATCCGTGGCAACATTCTCCTAAAAAGGGTCCTCTCCACATGCCATTATCAATTTCAGAACAGGTGGGTGACCAAAAGACAATTCAAAGAGCTATTATTGTATTTCTATTGCTAAATAATTGTTGCTTTTTAATATAAATTGATTAATAGTTCCATGACAGTATTAAAAACTATATAAATGGCGTGAAGTTATTAAATCAGTTCATTTGAAATAGAAGATACTAATTTCAATTTAATTGATAAACATAATGACACTGATGCTTTAAAACTAGAGATACTAATACAATTAATACATTTATGTGTAAAATCACTTACGCAATTACGATCTATCAGTAATTTATAAGAATTTCCGCGTGATTACTAAAGGCTTAATAGCAACTCCATACTAATTTTATTACCTCCAAACCAAGATCAAACTACTTCTAATTTCACCTTTTGACCGCTCAAACATTCATTCAAAATATTCCATACATTCGAAGATCATTTTGATTACATTATTAAATTAGTTTATCCTTAGGCAAGAGAATATTTATTAAAAATTATTTATTATAAAAGATGACTCAATTTTAAATTATCACAGTGTCCTGAGTGATTAGCTGACGATTAAAAATTGCTAACTCTATAGTAGGTTGTAATCCTTATACAGAAGCCTTGTATGAAATTTATTTTAATTCATAAAAAGTAAGTAGATTCTCACATTTATGACGACTCTCCCACAGAAATCATGATCGTGTGGAATAGGTTCAAAATGTGCCACTCCTATATAATGGGTGTGAGAATTTGGTCCATCATCGTCTTGGCTGCTTAACTTTGGCAGGGATCTGAAAGAAAAGACGATGTGATTAACCGATAGTCAATTTTTTCGCGAAATCTGAAAGAAAATACTTGTCATTGCTAATAAATTTCTAAAGTCTAAAATACTGTTAGAACACCGACTTTGAATATAAAAATATTAATGCCTATGTGAACTAATGTTTTAGATTGAACAATTAAAAGAAAATGGACTTTCTCATATCTCGTTCCATAAGTCATTTACTATTGGATAGAGAAACCTCATATGTCTGGTCATTGTTTTGTCTGGATAGGTCGTATGCATCATTGCGATGATCATCTTGGTCAATTAATGAATTTTAAAGTTATAGCCATTTTCAAGTGCAAAACATAATAGTTATTCCTTTATTCTGTCTATATATATTAGGGTGTTTCAAAAAAAAACAGCAAATTTTTTTTTTTTTATGGTGTCCAAAAATTGGAAGTATAACTAACAATAAAAATTTTGGTACCAATCCGGACTCTTAATAGTGATATTAAGGTTTGCTTCAATCCATTTTTCTATTTTCCATTTAAATAACACGGGGAAAAAAATTTTTTTTTTTTAGAATTTTCTAGCTCACAAACTAATCGATGGATTTTTATGCCTGGCAAATGTTATTGTAGGAAATTGAACGCTCTACAAAAAAAGTATCTTATCATTTTTTGATAAGTCCCACTGTTCAAAAGTTATTTAAGCTTCAAGTCAAATTTATAGTAAATTTTGAGATTTTTTCACTTTTCCGGCGAAAGTATCAGTCTTATCAAAAAATATCATGAGAACATTTTTGTAGATAATTTAATTCCTTACAAATTATTACGAATAAAATTTTTCGAAATTCCACATTGTTCACAAGTTATTTGCATTTCAATGTCAAGCTCTTAAAAAAATAGATTTCTGATTGATTTTAAGAGCTTGACATTAGAATGAAAATAACTTGTGAACACTGCGAAATTTCGAAAAACTTTGTTCGTAATAATTTGTAAGAAATAAAATTGTCTACAAAAAAGTTCCTATGACTTTTTTCGATAAGACTGATACTTTCGCCGGAAAAGTAAAAAAATCTCAAAATTTACTATAAATTTGACTTAAAGCTTTGATAACTTTTGAACAGTGAGATTTATCAAAAAATGATTAGAGACTTTTTTTTGTAGAGCGTTCAATTTCACACAAAAAAATTTACTGGGCATAAAAATCCGTCGATTGGTTTGTGAGCTAGAAAATTCTAAAAAAAAATCGGTCTGTCAGTTGACCCTGCGGGCCAGCTCCAAAACTTCCCGCAGTTTTCGAGCTCCTTGAGTTCGAAAACATTGTTGAGAATACATTTTCGAGCTCTTCGTGCTCGAAAACACTTTTGTATGCCTTTGTTTTCGAAAAATAACGTTTTTTACCATTTTTTCTCCAACGATATCTCTCGAACGAATAAACCGATTGAGACGGTTAAGGTGGCAATCGACGCGTTTTATTGAGTTCTACAACTGAGCAGATTTTGAAATTGATTTATCGAGTCGTTTTTGAGAAATTTCAAAAAAACTAAAAAAAAAAATTTTTTTTAATTCTTTCGTTCACGGTTTTTCTTGAGAGAATCAACCGATTTTGATGGTTGAGGTGGCATTCGACGCGGCTTATAAAGCTTCAGAGCCCAGTTGATTTTGAAATCAATCCATTGAGCTCGTAAAAGTTATCCGAAAAAAACATTTTTGAAAAAAGTTTATTTTTAGAATATCTCCGAACGAGCCCTACCGATCAAGCTCAATTTTTTTCAGCTCCGAGATATTGACAAACCGCGTCGAATGACACCTTAGCGATCAAAATCGGTTCATCCGTTCAGAAGTTATAGATATTTACATACGTACGTAAAGTCATAAACTAAGCTTAAGTCATTAACTAAGCACGTAAGCTTAAGGTCATAAATTAGTGCTTATTAAACAAGCTTTCAGATAATTTTTACGGAAATTGTCTATGAATGTAAGTTTTGAAGTTATATAAGCTTTAACAGTGATTGAACACTGATTTTTACGAAAAATCATAAAAATTTCAAACAGCCATAATTTCAAAACTATTCGAACGATTCAGCCCATCTTTGAACTTGATCAAGATAATCGCCTCTAGAATAAGTGTAGAAAATTTCATTAAGATCCGATAAGAACTGTGGGTGCTATCGTAATGACAAGACAAGTGATAATCATTGGGAGTAGAGGAACATTTGATACATTATAATCAATAAAAGAAATACTTCTAAAATATAAAATAGCAGTGAAATTTACAGGTTAATTTGTGCAAAATAAAATACAACTGACAAAACTGGATTATAATGGAACAAGCATAAGTTCTGTGGACTGAAAACCATATTTTCAACATTTTTTGATTCCATTAAAATTTTCAAGGCTATGAAATTATTGGAAGAAATGGTCAAAATATAAAGTTTGAGGTCATAAATTAAAGCTTATTAGTCACGCTTTAAAATATTTTTTGCAGAAATTGTCTATAAGTTTTAGTTTTAAAGTTATATGGACTTGAACGTGATTAAAAACGGATTTTTTCGAAAAATCGTTAAAATTTCAAACAGAAATAACTTCTAAACTAATCGACCGATTCAGCCCTTCTTCAAACTTAACCGTGGTAATCACACATAGAATAAGTGTAAAAAATTTAATTAAGATCGGATAAGAACTGCAGACGCAATCGTGTCCTCAAAAGTTCGTTCTATTACATAAATATATTTATATATACATACATATATAAATTTTTTAACGAGTGGTATTTTTGAACTCTACTCAACTAATTATGATAATTTATGACGAAATTTCTTGGAAAATCGACCATGAGGACAAATACAATAGTTAGATTTTTAAAAAAATCTACCTCAAAAATTTGTTGTTTTTTTTTGAAACACCTTAATATATATATCTATATATATATATATATATATATCGACGTTCTAATTAGAAAATCGTCTAACTGATTATTTTTCGAAGGTGATTCTGTGCAATTTTCAGATACTTAAAGTCAGAGAAAATTTGAGTAAC